>JAZKLR010000073.1:6000000-6386726 GCA_037103525.1 Ganaspis brasiliensis
TACTTACATATCTTATTTTAATACACTTTTTGCGCCTCAGATACAATAAAGATACCATAATATCATAGTTTAAGACACTTTCGAGACACTTGTTTTTAGAGTAAACTAATTAAAATTTGAAACAATTTGCATTCATATTAATAAAATCAAGTTTAAAATTTTTAATATAATTTAATTTGTAAAAGTTAAAGATGGAAATAAAATAAAATGAACTCATTTCTATTTTAATTTCTAAAAAACACTAATTATTTCAATCTTTCACTTTTACAAATTGATTTAAATTAAAAATATTAAACTTGATTTATAAATCTTAAAACTTTGGTTACCTATATCACAATAAATTCTGATTATAATTGAAGTTTGAAATAATTTAAATTAATAGAAGTTGATAATTTTTTAATTTGGAAAAATTAAAATTTATCTCGATAGAAATTTTTGAGAATGGTTTGTTACTAATCGAATTTCGTATTGTTTAAAGAAACTTAAAAAATAAAGATTTCATATCAATAGAAGTTTGGAATAAAATAAATTTGCATAGAAAATTGTATTAATAAAAAATATTTGGTTCAAAAAACTATTTAAAAATATATTCTAATTTTTTGTAACGTACTATAGAAACTTTTTAATTTTAACTTAGGAAGAAAATCGGAGTTGTTCTCTAAAATTTCTTTGTGTTTGTTAATTTATAGCACATTTTAATTAATAAAAAATAATTGACAAAATTTAATTTGATAGTATAATTAATTTAATCTAAATAAGTTCAGTTTATTTTTGTATTGAAACCATCAAAAAATATAATTTTTGGCTAGTTAAATATAACAAGACTCATATTCACTTTTATAACTAGAAAAATAAATTTTATATATTCTTTTTAATTTAATCCGGAATTGAATATAAAACAATTTTCAGCCCTCCAAGATCTGTCAACTTTCTACGAAAAGCGGAGATAACACTAATGGGCAAAGATTACTGCGAGAAATTTACAGGAAGGGGAGATTTTTTGCTCTGCTCGGCTGAAAATGATGCTGGTGTTTGTTCCGGTGACTCAGGTGGTCCTTTACTAATTGACGGACAATTAGCTGGTGTTATTTCTGTAGGCGGATGCGAGAGTCTCACTAATGCTGACAGTTTCGTCAATATTAGTTATCACAGACAATGGATTGAAAATACAATTGAGCCAAGTTTTTTGTCTTAATTATTAGTCTAAATATGCAGCTAAATTTTTCACACTAGTTATAAAAATTGTCGTTTCTCTCACTATTGGTGAAAATGGTCATTTTCCCACTAGTGATGAAAATTGTTATTTTTCAACTAGTGATGAAATGTGTCATTTATGCCACTAGTGTCAGAAAGGATCATTTTTCCACTAATGACAAAAATATTTATTTTTAAAATAATAATGGAAATAGTTATTTTTACCACTTGTGATGAAAATTTGCCATTTTCAGTAGAAACAACATTTTTTCGCACCAAATTTGTAATAAAATTCAAAGAGCGACGAAAAAAATTTAATGAAATTAAATTTTTTTATTAAAAATAAATTATTAAAATTCTTACCTAAATTTTTTTGTTATATAAAATTATAAGTCAAAATGTACATAGATTGAAAAAATAATAATAAAACGTGTTGTTCGAATTTTTAAATAAGAAATAATTTCGAAACAATAGTTTTTCATCTGTACCTACTTATCTTGTAACCTTATTTTCTTATAACGAGTTTTAAAACTATACATAAACAAGAATAATTGAAAATTTAGTTTTTTCTGTAGGTGTTTAGAATTTTTATCAATGGAGTATAAATGAGTCTTCGTGCATTTTTTCCAAACAGAAAATCCATGTGATTTATTCTGCTCCCCTTCACCATAAATTTTCCAACGAGATTCGGAAGTTTAGAGGACAAAAATAAAACGTCCTGTAAATAAAGTTGTTAAATATGCATTAAAACAGTTTTCAGGTTTTTTTTATTTATTTTTTATTTGTTTTTTTTTTATTTGTTTATTTGAGCAAATTAATAATATAATAATCGAGTCCAAGTTATGTAAAGCTAGATTTAATAAAAATTAAGGTATATTTTAAATAATAGTAGAATTATTATTGTTATCTTAATATTTAAAATCGAATGTGATAATTACCCCTGGGGAAGTTAAAAAGTCGTTACTTCCGTAAAATACAGCAATTGGCACTTTAATATTCTCAATCGGATATTTGGGTGGTTTTGTTGAATTGTATAAACGCAAATTTTTCTCAAACCCATAATCGTATTGAGAAAATACTCCTAAACTCAAAAAAAGAAAATTTATTTTATCTTACAATTGAATACGTAATTAATACACTGAAAAAAAATTTTAATTTTAGGAATATTTAACTAATTTTGAGGAAATTCGACACTTAAAACAGGAGCATAACTAATTATTAGGTAAATCTATTTTTATCTTACGTCAAAATAACTAAAGTTTTAATAAAATTAACTGATTTAATTAGTACATCACTTCAAGTATCTGTCGGTAACAGTAAAAAATCTATTTACCGACAGTTGGTAATTTTTGGCGGCAAATATTCCGTTTTTAAATATTTCTATTCTCTTTTTTCAATAAAAATAAAATAAAATACAAAAAGAATTGATAAAAAAGTATATTGTATTTTTTCCAGTGTGATTTATAATTAATAATTTACAAAATTAATTAAAATTAATTATCTGTTAATTAAAATACCATTCATCATTGAAGTATGATAATGAAGGACTTGTTTGTAGGAGGAACCAGCAGGAAAATAAGTAAATGTATCAGAAAATGTTTTCTAAATAAACAAAAATTTAAATTAAAAACAAATCAATTTTTTTGTACTTTATAATATATTTAAAACGACTTACAGGATCCATTTCATCAACTCCAATTCCAGCGGCATAAAATAACACAAAATAACACAAATTTTGTAATGGACTTCCTAATCGGCAAAAGTGATTGGAAATTATTCGAAAAATCGAGTGTGACGGTAAAAATTCAAAGTATCCAAAATTGTCGACAAAAATCTGTTTAAAAATTATTATAACAAATTACACAATTATTATTGAATTTATAAAATTTAAATTAAAATAAAAATATGACAAATTTTTGATAAAGAATATATAACAGGATGCAAATATATTTTATTTCTCAGCTAACCTTTGAGAGCATAAGTAAACTATGAAGATGTAAATTTATCCCTTTTGTGAATCTAAAATTAGCGGCAGGTGCCAACGCAACGACAAATTGTAATTTTTTATTATATTCAGGCTTCAACGAACCCATCACTAAAAATTGAGTACAACCTTGCGAGTGGCATATATAACTCAAATCCTTTCTTTTGGTTATTTTTAAAATATAATCTATCATTGCCGGCAAATCGTAAATTCCGAACTCGTGCCAACTGTCAAAAACAGAGATAAATTTTTATTTTAAATTTCTTTTTTTCTACTTACCGACGTTACCGACATTTTATCCCAGACTCAAACCACTTAGTCAAGACTCAAACCACATACAATAAGTGTATGATAATCAGATAATGTCATTCGAAAATAGTTAGTGAAGATTAACTAAGTGGTTTGAGTCTGGGATAAAATGTCGGTAATGTCGGTGAGTAGGGATTTTATTATCCCGGACTCAAACCACTTAGTCAATCTTCACTCATCACTTCTGAATAACGTCATCTGATTATCATGTACTTATTGTATGTGATTTGAGTTTTGGCTAAGTGGTTTGAGTCTAGGATAAAATGTCGGTAATGTCGGTAAGTAGGGATTTTATTATCCCAGACTCAAACAACTTAGTCAAGACTCAAACCACATACAATAAGTGTATGATAATCAGATAATGTCATTCGAAAATGATTAGTGAAGATTAACTAAGTGGTTTGAGTCTGGGATAAAATGTCGGTAAGTAGGGAGTTTATTATCCCAGACTCAAACCACTTAGTCAAGACTCAAACCACATACAATAAGTGTATGATAATCAGATAATGTCATTCGAAAATAATTAGTGAAGATTAACTAAGTGGTTTGAGTCTGGGAAAAAGTGTCGGTAATGTCGGTAAGTAGGAATTTTATTATCCCAGACTTAAACCACTTAGTCAAGACTCAAACCACATAGAATAAGTGCACGATAAGCAGGTAATGTCATTCGGAAGTGATTAGTGAAGATTAACTAAGTGGTTTGAGTCTGGGATAAAATGTCGGTAATGTCGGTAAGTAGAAATTTTATTATCCCAGACTCAAACCACTTAATCAATCTCCACTCATCCTTTCCGAATGACGTCATCTGATTATAATGTATTTGTTGTATGTGGTTTGAGTTTTGGCTAAGTGGTTTGAGTCTGGGATAAAATGTCGGTAATGTCGGTAAGTAGATATCTTGAATTAGAACCGTCTTAGCTCATCTACTAACAATATTAAATTATTTTTAATAAGCAATTAAACTACTTTTACCTAAAGTCCCAAAAGCCATAACTAGTCGGCATATAATGCTTGTGTTTTTTTCCAAATGTATTGCCACGATTGTTGCCTAACCAGACATCGTACTCATTCTCAACAAGTGAAAAAGCTGTTAAAAAAAAGAATACAAATTTATTAAGATTTTATTATTTTTCAAAAATTAAATAATTAATTAAATTATTTAATTTTTCTAACTTAAAGATTGTCGAAGAAAATGAATTGAAAATAAAAATTCCAAAAATGTTAGTTTTTTTTAATAAAATTATTTCAATATTCGCACCTAAGGAATTATTTGGTCCGCCTACAACCCAGTCAGCAGAACTACTCAAAAGACCGTGCATTATTAATACTGGTTTTTTTTGCTTCTTAATCATTTCACCTTTAAATCCAGGAATTCGGTGAATTTCGAGAATATAACCATCTTTGGTCATTAAATAATGAGTTTCAACCAGGTAACCATAATCCTTGATAAATTTTGTCTTCACATTTCAATTTTGTAAAATTATATTAGATTACATTGTTTTATTAAAAGACGATTAACATTTTTAATTAATTGATGATAATAAGACTTTTTTGTTTACTTTCTGTTGATGATAATGAAGAAAATGGAAGATAAAGTTGAAAAAAAGAAGATGAAGAAGAAGAAGAAGATAATAAAACAAAAAATGAAAATAAAGAAGAAAATATTTTGAAAATATATTTTAGAAGAATATGAAAGAAAAAAATTGAAGAAGAAAATGAAGCAGAAGCAGAAAAATATGTTAATGATAAAGAAGAAAATGAAGATAAAGAAAAAAATTGAAGATTAAAAACAGAAGGAACAGTTAGTTAGTGCTTGAAAAGACAAAAAATCAAAGGATGAAGCTAAATCTAAAGTAAAAGAGGAAACTGAAGAAAAAGAAGTAACAAAATCAGGAAAATAAGATTATGAAAGAATATAAAAAAGAAAATAAGAAAAATAAGCTAAAAAAGCAAAATTTTAATTAATTATTCAATTAATGATAATAAGGTTTTTTTTATTTACTTTTTGCTGATGATAATAAAGAAAATGAAGAAGAAAAGCAGAAGAAGAAGAAGAAGAAGAAGAAGATAAAAATGATGCAGAAAAAGAAGATAAAGCAGAAGTGACAGATAAAAAAATTGTTTGAAGCCTAAGAAGAGGAAGAAAAAGAAAAGATAAAAATATAGCAAAAGAAGAAAATATATTGAAAATATATTAAGAATGAAGAAGAATATGAAAGAAAAAAATTGAAGAAATAAGAGAAGCAGAAAAGTATGTTAAAGGTAAAGAAAAATATGAAGATAAAGAAGAAAAAATTGAAGAATAAAAATAGAAGAAATATTTAGTGCTTAAGAAGACAAAAAATCAAACGAAGAAGCTAAATCTAAAACAAAAGACGAAAGTGAAGCAAAAGGTGTAACAAAATCAGAAAAACAAGATTATAAAAGAATATATTCTTCCATAATTTTCTATTTTTCTATAGAAGATGGAAAATAAGAAAAATAAGAAAAATAAGCTAAAAGTAAAATATCAAAAAGAAAAAAAAGGAACAAAAAAAGTGGAGAAAAAGTTGAAGAAGAATACGAAGATAAAAGTGAAACGGAAAAAAAAGCAAAACATAAGAAGAAGAAAAAGAAGATGATAAAATAGCAAAAAAATTGAATTATTGGCACGAAATAAAGCGAAACAAAGCATAAAGCAAAAGAAAAAGAAAAAATGTTTAAAAGAGAAAGTAAAAGAAGATAAAGAAGAAGAAAAAGAAGAAGATAATGTAGCTGAAGATTTTCAAGATAGTCATCAGATAAAGAAGAAAAAGAAAAAGATGAAGATGAAGAACATAATTTAGTTGGTGATTTTGAAGATAGTGATCATGATAATTTTAAAAAGAAGAAAGAGTGGAAAAAGATTATGGGGACAAAGCAAAAAAAAGATAACGATCAAGTTGAAAAAGATAATGATAAAATAGAAAAAAAAAACAATTAAATAGAAGATAAAGATGAAAAAAGAAAAAAGTAAGTAAATAGTGGAAAAAAGCAGAGAAAGATAAAGCGGAAGAAACATTTGAAGTAGAACGATAATATGAAGAATAAAAAGAAAAATAAGAAGAAGAAGAAGAAGAAGAAGAAGAAGAAGAAGAAGAAGTAAATATTGCTAAAGCTATTAAAGATAATAATTTTGATTATGCTGAAAAACAAAAATAGCTAAAGGTATTGAAGATGATAACTATGATTTAGATGAAAAAAAAAAGATGATGAATTAGCAAAAGAAAATGAAGCAGTAGCAAAAACAAAAACAAAAGAAAACGATGGTTATAAGAAATAGAAGTTAAAAAGAAAAAGAACAAGAACAAAAAGTAAAGAAGATAAAAGAAGAAAAGTAGTAATAAAATATAATAAAGAAGAATAAAAGAAAAAGGTGATTTAGCTGAAGATTTTGAAGATAGTGATCATAATAATGTTGAAAAGAAGAAAAAGCGAAAAAAGATTTTGAAAATGAAACAAAAAAAGATAACGATCAAGATAAAGAAGGTAATGATAAAATAGAAAAAATAAACAGACGATAAAGATGAAGAAAAAGACTACCCAGATGAAACTGATGTAAAATATACATTAAGAGCAAAATTTGCCAAAAAAGGTAAAGTGAAGATAATGTGGAAAATGAAGATAAAGATGAAGAAGAAGCATTAAATTGAAGAAATTGAAGAAGAAAGAAGCAGAGGAAGATAAAGCGGAAGAAAAAATTGAAGTAGAATAATAATATGAAGAACAAGAAGGAACAGAAGAAGAAGAAGAAGAAGAAGTATTTATTGCTAAAGGTATTGAAGATAATAATTTTGATTATGCTAAAGAAGAAAAATAGCTGAAGATATTGAAGATAATAACTATGATTATGATGAGGAAAAAGAATATAATGACACAGCAGAAGGATGAGAAAAAACAGAAGAAGAAAAAGAAGAAAAATAATTGAAAATGAAGACTAAGAAGCAAGAAATAATAGAGAAGGAAAGAAGAAGAAGAAGAAAAAGAAGTAAATATTGCTAAAGGTATTGAAGAATTATTTTGATTATGCTAAAGAAGAAAAATAGCTGAAGATATTGAAGATCATAACTATGATTATGATGAGGAAAAAGAAGATAATGAAACAGCAGAAGAAAGAGAAAAAAGAGAAGAAGAAAAATAAGAAAAATAAGAAAAATAATTGAAAATCAAGACTAAGAAGCAAGAAATAATAGAGAAGGGAAAAAAAAGAAGAAGAAGAAGAAGAAGAAGAAGAAGAAGAAGTAAATATTGCTAAAGGTATTGAAGAATTTTTTTGTTATACTAAAGAAGAAAAATAGCTGAAGATATTGAAGATCATAACCATGATTATGATGAGGAAAAAGAAGATAATGAAACAGCAGAAGAAAGAGAAAAAAGAGAAGAAGAAAAAGAAGAAAAATAAGAAAAATAATTGAAAATCAAGACTAAGAAGCAAGAAATAATAGAGAAGTGAAAACAAAAATTCGCAAGAAAAAATTAAGTAACGAACGAGAAAATGATTAAAAATAAAAAAGAGAAAACTTAAAAAAATATAAAATTAATTTTTTCCAAAAACTAATTCTTAATTTATCTACTCACAACTTTTTTATCTGAATCGGGAATTATCCCTTTAGAAAAATGAAGACAAATGCACACAAAGAAAATAATATTAATATTGATGCCCATCGCTGCAAATGTCCACATGCAACTGGCGATTGTATATCAAGAAAATTCTAAAAGGTATTGTAATACTTTTATCTCAAAACTATAAATAATTTATCCTTTTCTAAAGGATACTCACTCTAGAAAAGGACAAACTATTTCTTTACCATGGCCATTCAGAAAAAAGAAAATGATTTAATATTTCAGATACAAAGACGTCTTTCTATATATCGTGCCGATGCTGTAAATTATATCATTAATAAATAACTAAAAAAACAGCAGAAAAAGTTTCCTTTTACTAACACTATATCAGCAATTTGAAATTAATTAGTTTTAAGAATTCAATTTCATTTATTTTTGAAATTTTGTCCAGTATTTATAGTTTTTTCTCTTTATTATAATTTTTACAAAAATGGTTTTTTTCATTATCTAAAATTAAATTCTTTAATAATTTTTAAGTAGTTTCAAGTATTCTTTAATAGTAAAAAAAAAAGTACAATTGATTTTGAGTACTTTTTTATAAATTAACGAATGATAAAAATATTTAAATCAATTCGAACTTTTTTTAATTAATTATCTTTTATGAAAATGTCAAACCAGAATAGATTGTATTAGAAAAAAAATATTTACAGGAAAGGACTTATTGAGCGAAAGTCAAGGATTTGTCAACTACGAATGATTTCCTTATTTTAATTCACTACAATTTATTGCATATGTGCTTTTCACGCTTTTTTTTATGTTTTTAATAATTACATATTTATTTGCTTTGTAACAATATGTAAGAAAAAAAATTTTTTTTTAAAAATTCCATTTTTACGTAAAAGTTATTAACTTATTTATTTTTTTCTTCTTTTGTTGATTAGAAGATAAAATTTTCATTAGAGAAAATATTTATTTAAATAAAATTTTCCTCGGCTTCAATTTTTTTCTCTTTCAAAAATAGTTTTTAAATTTACAGAATTTTGTATTTCACTTTTTCTGTTTCTAAAAAAATATCCTTTAAATCAAATTAAACATTTCTAAAAAAATTACCAATCGTTTTCTCTTTTTATTTTGTTTCTTGTTCTTATTTACATTTCTTTTTTTTCTATAACTTTTGTTAATTTATGTAAATTTAAATTTTATTTACACATTCACTTTTTTTAAAACCTAAATGAATTATTTTTATATTTATCGTAGACTTGCAGAGCCTGATTATAAACGAGTTCTCTTGTATGCAGGCCAAAAATAAAATCATAGTGGTTTAATTTTTTTCCACTCACGAGTTGTCTTTCAACCAAATTTGGAAGCTTGCTGGCAAGTAACTCAACATCCTAAAAATTATAAATATTTAATTTATTTATTTGCTCCAAAAATTAATAATTTACTTTACTCGTGTCTAGTGCATCTATTTTATTCAGTTAACCAACGAATAAACTAAATTAACACACCTAATCTCCACCAAAAACTTAGTTTTAATTTATTCCTCACGCGAACACATTAGGCTTCAAAAACCGAGTCGAAAAGTCCTTTTCCATTTTTCATTATCTTCATTAGTTTCCAAGTTATTTGAAATTTAAAACTCACCAATCAGGCGCAACCTTTAGTAAAATATCTGGAAAGGAGGCCGGACACTGAGCGAGCTCTCCCCACTACTCATGCGCGTGACGCTCGCTCCGCCCCTTATCCCCACCCACGCGCAACCTACAGCGGAGAATCTAAAGGTTGCGTCTCATTGGTCAATTTCAAAGCTAAATATCTTGAAAACTACTAAGAATATTTAAAAACCGAACAGGACTTTTCGTTTTGGTTTTTTGAGCTTAATACGTTTACATAAAGCAGAAGCACTTTAATTAAACTCACCTTCGGACTAGCTAGAAAATCATTCTGTCCGTGAAAAATCGCTATCGGGAAGTTGATATTCGATAATGGATAATCGGGAGGTGTCGTTGAATTGTATAATTTCCTGTTCTTTTCCAAACCATAGTCATATAAGCTAAACTTTCCTTTAAAAAAAAAAGGTTTTTTAATTTACAAAAATTAATTTAATTAATTAGAAAATTAATATTTTTGCTTAACCTAACCTTTATGCCAGTGACAAAATCCGTAGTGGATAACTTGCTTCCAAGAAGAGCCGGCTGGCTCGAAAGCGAGATAATCTGCTAAATTTTCCTGCAGGTGAAAAAAATTTTGGATTATTTCTACGTGAAATTTTTGCAAAAAATTAATTTTTAGGGTAATTTAAATTTAATTTAAACTTAATCTCTTAAATTAATTTTATTTAATATTTCATTTACATTAAATTTAAACTAAACAAATTAAAAAAAAAATTATTAAAAAATAAATAATATAAGTATTTTGAAATTACTTACACGATCTACTTCGTCAAAACCAAAGCCAACGATCAAGAAAATTCCGATTAAACACAAATCCTGCCATATGACATCTTTCCTACATAAGCTACTTGTTAAAATTCTCATTAATGGTCCGGAACCTCCAAGTGCTCCATATCCCCACTTTTCTGCTGCATACTATTTAAAAAAAATTTCAATTATTTAAAATACACGAATTAGAAACCTAACCTAAAAATTAATCTAAAATATAAACATAACCTAAAAACAGTTTAAAAAATTGTAAATAATGTTAATGAAGTTTTTTTATTTTTTTCATAAAGCGTAAAAAAAGATGCAGTATAAAAATAAAGTAAATTCACTAAATCGATTAAATATCGATTTAAATTCGCTACCCTTGTGAAAAACTGAATCAAAAGTTCCTGAGCGGGAATTAAATCGGACAAGGTGTTCAAAAGTTATAAACGAATAAAGGAGAACCAATCAGAAGCGAGAGATAAGCAGCATAGCGACACTCACACACTTAAGGCGGTTCACGTACACGCTACTACTCATCCCTCGCTTCTGATTGGCCTTTCTTCAATCGCTTATAACTTCTAAACGCCAAGTCCGATTTCAAAATCGATCAGGAACTTTTGTTTCAGTTTTTAAAGAGGATTTCAAATAAAACTAAAAATATTTATTTCTCAACTTATTATAAATTAAAATACATATAACGTGAAAAAAATATTCTAGTTTATAATAAATACAGGTATTGTAAAATATAAATCATTCACCTGATATTCTTTACTTTTAAAAAAAAAAGAAATTACCGAAGCGAGGTAAGTAAATGGCCAAGCCGCAGTGAGAATTCCTCGTGCATTTCCCATAAAAGCAGCTGGTGCGAATACTAACGCGAATTCTATTTTTTTATTGTATTCTGGTTTTAGGGATCCCATAACTAACATTTGCGTGCATCCTTGAGAAAAGCAATTATAGAGAAGTTTTTCTTGACCTGTGCGGTTCAATATAAAATCTACTGTTGCGGGTAAATCGTATATTCCCATTTCGTGCCAGCTTAGAAATTTAAAAAATTATTATTATTATTATCATTATTATTCGTTATTTCTTTCTTGCAGTAGAACCTGGTTAAATAAAAATAAGGCTTATTCATAATGAAAAAAGATTCACTGTATTTTCTTTTCTTATTACAGTGGAACCTGGTTAAGCTGAATAAACTTCTTCCCACTAAAGAAGTTCTACTGTAAAATTTTTTTTCCTGTGGAACCTGGTTTAGTGAGATTCTTATTATTGTTATTGATGTACTTGGTGTTAGTGTTGTTGTTGTTATTGCTGTTGTTATTAATTACATTGTTGTTTTTATTGTTATTGTGGTTGTTGCTGTTGTTATTGCAGTTGCTGTTGTTGTTGCTGTTGTTAGTGGTGTTGTTGCTTTTGCTGGTGTTGTCGTTATTGTGGTTGTTATTGTTGATGTGGTTGTTGTTGCTATTGATGTTGTTGTTGCTGTTGTTGTTGCTATTAATATTGATGTTGCTATTAATGTTAATGTTGCCGTTGTCGCTGTTGTTCTTGTCGCTGTTGCTGTTTTTGCTGTTATTGATGTTGTTGTTGTTGTTGTTGTTGCTGTTATTGTTATTGTTTAGGTTATTGCTGTTGTTGTTATTAATACAGTTGTTGTTATTATTATTCTTATTGTGGTTTATGCTGTCGTTGTTATTGTTGTTGCTGATGTTGTTGCTATAGTTGTTAGTGTTATTATTGTTTTTGTTGCTGCTTTTATTGTTATTGTTATTGTTTAGGTTATTGCTGTTGTTATTGTTGCAGGTGTTGTTATTATTACTGTTATTGATATTATTATTGTGATTGTTGCTGTTGTTGGTATCATTGTTATTGTGGTTGTTATAGTTGTTCCTGCTGTTGTTATCATTGTTGCTGTTGCTGTAGTTGTTGTTGTTGCCGTTGTTGTTGTTGCTGTTCTTGTTGCTGTTAATGTTATTGTTGCTGTCGTTGTTGTTTTTCTGTTGTTGTTGTTGTTGTTGTTGTTGTTTTTCTGTTGTTGTTGTTGTTGTTGTTGTTGTTGTTGTTGTTGTTGTTGTTGTTGTTGTTTGTGTTATCAATGCCGTTATTGTGGTTCTTGCTGTTGTTATTGCTGTTGCTGTTGTTGTTGCTGTTGCTATTATTTCAATTGCTGATATTGTTATTGTATAGGTTATTGTTGTTGTGTTCATTAACTCAGTTGTTGTTATTATTATTCTTATTGTGGTTGGTGCTGTTGTTGTTCTTGCTGTTGTTATTGTTTAGGTTATTGCTGCTGTTGTTATTGATGCAGGTGTTGTTGTTATTATTGTTATTGTGACTGTTGATGTTCTTATTATTATTGTTATTAATATTATTATTGTGATTGTTGCTGTTGTTGGTATCATTGTTATTCTGGTTGTTATAGTTGTTGCTGCTGTTGTTGTTATTGTTGCTGTTATTGTTGCTGTTGTTGTTGCTGTTGTTATTGATGTTGCTGTTGTTGTTGCTGTTTTTTTATTGCTGTTATTGTTATTGCTATTGTTATTGTTTAGGTTATTGCTGTTGTTGTCATTAACTCAGTTGTTGTTATTATTATTCTTATTGTGGTTGATGCTGTTGTTGTTCTTGCTGTTGATGTTTTTGTTTTTGATATAGTTGTTAGTGTTGATATTGTTATTGTTGTTGATATAGTTGTTAGTGTTGTTATTGTTGTTGTTGTTACTGTTATTGTTATTGTTTAGGTTATTGCTGCTGTTGTTATTGATGCAGGTGTTGTTATTATTATGGTTATTCATATTATTATTGTGATTGTTGTTTTTGTTGCTGTTAATATTGCTTTTATGGTTGCTGTTGTTTTGGTTGCTGTTAAAGTTAATGTTGCAATCGTTGTTGTTGTTAGTGTTGTTGTTGTTTTTGTTGTTGTTGTTGTTGTTGTTGTTGTTATTGTTGTTGTTGTTTGATATTAATGCAGTTCTTGATATTATTATTGTTATTGTGGTTTGTGCTGTTGTTGTTATTGCTGTTGTTGTTGTTGTTGTTGTTGTTGATGTTGATGTTGTTGCTATGGTTGTTGGTGTTGTTATTGTTGTTGTTGCTGCTGTTATTGTTTAGCTTATTGCTGTTGCTGTTATTGGTGCAGTTGTTGTTATTATTATTGTTATTGATATTATTATTGTGGTTGTTGCTGCTGTTAGTAGTGTTGTTGCTGTTGTTGGTGTTATTGTTATTGTAGTTGTTATTGTTGTTGCTGTTATTGTTGTTCTTATTGTTGGTATTGGTGTTGTGGGTGTTGTTGCTGTTGTTAGTGTTAGTGTTATTGTGGTTATTATTGTGGTTGTTATTGTGGTTGTTACTGTTGTTGTGGTTGTTATTGTTGTTGCTGTTGTTATTGCTGTTAATAATGTTGTTGTTGTTACTGTTATTGTTATTGTTATTGTTTAGGTTATTGCTGCTGTTGTTATTAATGCAGTTTTTGCTATTATTATTGTTATTGTGGTTGATGATGTTGTTGTTATTGTTGTTCTTGTTCTTGTTGTTGCTGTTGCTATAGTTGTTAGTTTTGTTATTGTTGTTCTTGCTGCTGTTATTGTTATTGTTTAGGTTATTGCTGTTGTTGATATTGATGCAGTTGTTGTTATTATTATTGTTATTGATATTATTATTGTCATTGTTTCTGTTGTTGTTATTGTTGTTTCCGTTGTTGATATTATTGTTATTGTGGTTGTTATTGTTGTTGCTGTTGCTGTTGCTGTTAATGTTAATGTTGCTGTCGTTATTGTTGTTGCTGCTGTTGTTTTTGCTGTTGTTGTAAACTTATTAATAAATAAGATCTAATTTCAAATAAGTGAGAATAACTCACTTAAAAAAGTTTCTCACTTAAACAGACTACATTGTTTTTAAAGTTGAACCTGTATTAAGTGAAATTTCCCACTTAAGAAGGTTCCACTGTATCATCATTATATAATATTAAGATTATACTAAAAGCTATTCATTAATATCAACTTAATGACCAATACACATAACAAAACTTGTCTGAATATTTACCAAAGTCTGATTTTAAAAAAGTCAATTTTTGATTGGTGTTGACACCATTTCTTTTTTTATAATAAAACATACCTAAAGTCCCAGTATGTATAACTCGTTTCCAATTTCGTTTTGTGCTTTTTGCTATAAGTATTCCCACGATTATTTCCCAACCACACGTCATAACCTTTATCAGCTAACGTCAAAGCTTGAATAATAATAATAGTAATAACTGTAGTTTGACTTCTTTTTGTAATTTCTAGGCGATAAATTTCTAATTTTATTTTATTATGTAACTATTGGTAATTAAATATTATAATTGTAATAATAATTACAACAATTTTTCTATAATTAGAAATTAGACATTTTTTTTATATATTACTGTTATTAAATTACGAAAAAATTATAAATATACAAAATTGTGAAATTTTTTTTCTATTTTTATATTATGATAAGTATTAGAAAGATATGTATAATTATATAAGCAACTTTTAGATATAAAAAAAACATTGGTATTACATAAACTATAATTATATTAAAAACTATTAATATTTAAACGAATTGTAACATTTATTTAGTTTACAAAAGTTCTTACCCTAAAATTGTAAATAAAAATGAAAAATTTAAAGATGCCAATACTAGAATTTATCTAAAAATAACAATAAAAATATCTAGAAATTTTTGAAATATTAAAAACTTAAATTCTACAAATTATAAAAAGTTTGGAAACCTAAGATCAAACAAATTTTGAAAAAAAAACTCTTGTTTTATGTTTTTAAAATATTATTTTAATATAAATTAGTTATAATATTGTTTTAAACACAAATAAATAGAAAATAATTTTTTAGTATAAATAAATTTTCAATGTCAAATATAACATAATAATTTGTTTCAATATTTAAAATTTAATTAATTGTTTACCAAGTGATTTATGAGGACCAGTTATTAGCCAAGAAGCAGAAGAACCAATTAAGCCATGCATTAAAAGAGCAACCGGTTTTTTTTTTGACAAATTTTTTGTTTCATTTTTGCCACTCGGAATTCGATGAAGCTCCAAAATGTAACCGTCTTCAGTTATTGTTTCATAAATTTCAAATGGGTATCCAAATTTATTAACTAAAGTTATCTGGAAATTTTCACTTTTAAATTTACAAATTAAATCAAAAATATTTCGTAAAAATAATAAATTAATTGAAATTAATCAATTTAATTAAAAACTGATAACTTAATTGCCATAATTATAATTAAAAATTCATAATTGCTCATTAACAGTTAAAATAAATAAACAATTGATCATTGATATTTTAGCATTACTAAACAGTTATTGACAATTAATAATTTAATACTATTGCATAAGTTATTAATTATTATAATTATTATATAAATAATTAATAATTAATAAATAATCACTAAAATAAAAATTATTTCAATAATTTTCAAAGTCGTTTACTTACAAGTGTCACGTCATTAGAAAAACGTTCACATTCACTGAAAACTACTAAAAAAATCAAATATATTTTGACAATGATAAAAACTGAATTTCTCATTTTTCGAGTCAAATGTTTTTTTTTTTAAATATAAAATTTTTTAAATATTTTGTTTTGTTAAAAAAGAAAAAAAACTCTCAGACAACTTGTCATACTCTTCACTAACAATGAGCTAACTTTATACATATATAATTAAAAGCAAACAGTTTACACTTATCTGTAGAACAAAACTGGTTGGTATTTTTTTTTTTTTTTTATAATCTATGAGTTTCATAAGACAGTGAAATTTTTGATAAAAAATTATTTATTGCATAAAAAATAAGTGAATTTATGTTTGTTACGATTATAAAAAATAATTTATAATAAATAATAATATATGACGTCTAATTTGTTTAAATTAGGGTTGAGTTTCGTTGATTCTATCGTCCACGTGATTTTTTATAACTTGTATAACATCGTTGTATAAAAGTTCTCTTGAATCGTTGGAAAATAAAAAATCGAGATGACTAAACATTTTAAATGGCACTTCGCGAGAAATCGCGTTTGGTAATTTTGAGCGCAACGCCATCACGTCCTGAAACAATTATTATTTATTATTATTATTATATTTATTATATTCTTTTATTTTAATTACTTTTTATTATTCTTTCATTTTTTTTTCTTTTCTTTTTCTCTTTTGTTCCACTTTCATTTTATTTCTTTTTTTTTCAATCGAATTTAAGTAAATCCGAACTTTTGATCAACAGAATTTCTATTTAACGGAATTTATAATTTTAACCGACTTTTTATTTGAAAGAATTTGGATTTAATTGAATTTTTATTCAGGAGAATTTTCAGTTAACAGAATTTTAAGTTGAATTTTTAAATGCCAGAATATAACTTTTTTTTTTTATTTGAGATAAAAATCGGGATTTATTTAAATTTGATTGGAAACAATTTTGAAAAATTAAAATTCGGTTAAAGAGAAATTTTATCTATTAAATGAAAATTCTGAAGAAATAATTCATTCGTCTCGAGAAAAAGGCGAAAATTAAAAAGTATTTATATATTATAATAAAATTGAAGATATTTTTAATTTAGAATGGTAAATATCGAATTTAAAAAAAATATATTTTTATGAAAAAAAAAACTGTTTTATTTTATTATTTATATTTATTGATTTTTAGATACCTCTTTAGTAGTATAAGCATCATTGGGGCCATAATATAAAATCACTGGTGAAGTTATTTTTTCAAGAGGATACTCCGGAGGTGTTGAATTTTTATAAAGCAACATGTTACTCCCAGGTCCAAAATCGTATTGTCTAAATTTTCCTAAAAAAGATGAAAAAGTGATAAAAATTTTAATTTAAACTTCAAAGATTAAATTAAATTAAAATTAAAATTAAATGAAAATTAAATTAAATTAAAATTAAATTAAAATTAAATTAAAATTAAATCAAAATTAAATTAAATTAAAATTAAATCAAAATTAAAATAAAATTAAATCAAAATTAAATTAAATTAAAATTCAATAATAAAACGAAGTACAATAGAAAAAATTATTTTTCAGAAGTAAGCAAAATTATATTTGGAAATCAGAAATAAATGGAAAATAAAACTGAAAAATTAATAGAAAAATGTAATGAAATAGGAAAAAATATTCCAAAAATTTTTTAATAAAAAATTTAATTTAAAAAAAAAATTTTATACTAACCGCTTATAACAATTTGTCGATAATGAAGAAGAGTTTCAATCGAAGTTCCTTGCGGATAATGTTCCAGCATCGTTGGAATCATATTCTAAATTAAAAAACAAAAATAATTAGTAAATAATTTCAATAAATTTGATGAGAAAATGTTTATAAAATTTTTATAAATATAAAAAATTCAGATAAAAATACTATGAAAATATAAATGTAAAGAAATTTAAATAATGAAAGAAACTAAATGAAAAATATTTATAAAATAAAAAAATAGAGAAGATTTAAAAAAAAATACAGACAATAAAATTTTTCTTACGATATCAAAATTATCAGCATTTGTGAGACCAATCAGATTAAAAAATAATTTTTGACAGAAGTACTCTATCCTGGGTCCTTCACACAAAGATGAATAAACTCCCACAGTGTTGGGACTTCTAGGCAAAATTTCATGCATTCCTAGCAGCTGAAATGTTTTCTAGAAACAGATTTAAATATTCTTTAAATTAAAAATAACCAAAAATTGAAAATGCAACGGGAATTGAAGCATAATTAATGTTTTTCATTTTTTAAAATGTTATATTTTTAAAAATTTTCCAAATTCGATATTTAGAATTTTTATTTCGCTTGGGAATTTTTTTTTCAAATTCCGAGTATTTGAAAAAAATAACCAAATCGATCTGCGGAGGAGTTTGAACATTTTTAATTCTGCAGTTCTGAACCTAGATTTGTATTAAGCGACACAAAATCCTTAAGTAACTGACCTATATTTATAATTCTTAATATATTGATTTTAACCTATCGTTGTTTATAATTTATATTTTTCTGAGTATTATTTCCTAGAAAAAAACCTATTTTTTGCAGATCGATCAAATTATTTTTCTTAAGCTCTTATCCGCTTCGAGGCTCTTCGAAGAATGAATCTCCAGTCGCCAGCGCGGTGCTTATATTCGGTCTGACCGTGACCTGAGCGCTCTACTTAAGTGGGTGACGCGCTCCGATTGGCTCAGCGGGCAGTAGGGACCAATCAGCGCGTCTCGCTAGATGCTCAAGGTCGTCCCCCTCCATTCTAGCTCCCGATATACTCCTCGCTTCGTATCAGACGATCTTCAGATCTTACAGAGCTGCCGCGGTGAACGTATATGTCTCGCAAAAACCAATTTTATTAAATTTCTTTAACTAAAGCTTCTTATTTCTTTCTACTTTTTTTCTGTTTTTTCTTTTCTTTCTTTTTCTTTTCTTTCTTATTTAAAAATATTTCCTTAATTAGAAATAAATTGAAAAAATCTCGTTTCTTTTTTGTGTTGAACTAAAAATGGATAAAATTCAGGCGCTCGGTTCAAATGATACTGAATAATGTTTTAATAATTTTAATTAAATATTCACCTGCAACTGTTTTCCATAACGAATTCCAAGTGTACTAACCAGTCCGGGTAATAGATGGGTGAAAATTGCAACAGGTGCAAATGACAGGACGACATTCACTTTTTCATTATAATCTGGCTTCATTGAAAGTAGGACTAATTCAATGGTGGTTCCCATAGAGTGACCTATGAGTGACACTTTTTCCAAGCCGGTTGTTTTCAATACAAAGTCAATGGTTGCAACAGTGTCGTATACCCCGGATTCGTGCCAACTGAAAAATGTTCATACCTATAATCAAGCGTCTCCCGGCAATAATTACAAATTAAAATCAAGTCTCGAAATTTAATAAGCAAGAATGCCGTTTTACCTGAAACGCCAGAATTTTGATTCTTTGGGTGACAGCCTTTTGTGGCGTTTGCCATAAAAATTACCTCTAGTGTTTAATAGCCACACGTCATAGCCTTCATCACATAATAAATACGCTGAAATTGTAAATTTCTTTTATCATTTTGCTTTATTTATTTAATTTTTTTAAAAAAAAAATTTTTTTGAGCTTGGTTTTGGGAAAATATTTTTTAAAAAGTGAGAGAGAAAAATTACCTAAATCTTTTCCAGGACCTCTGAGAACCCAAATATCGGAAGCAGCAAAAAGTCCGTGGATGAGAACCACTACCGGTTTTCCAGGTGTGACTGGAGACTTTGGACCTCCGGAAATTCTGTGTATGGATAGAATGTATCCATCTTCAGTGGTGACATCATGCTCCTCGGCTGTGTAGCTTGATGACTGAACCATATCCATCTAGAAAAATTCTTAAGTCCCTACAGATTCACCTGCCCTCTCTCAAGAAACTTGTCCTTACAAGAAAAATTTTTTGTTGAGTTATAGGAGAAGGAGAGTGTGCTTTGAAAGTGAAATTAAGAAATAGAAAGAGAGAGAGAGAGACAGAGAAGAGAATAGATCGAGTTATAACAGGAAAGACTCGGATCAAATGTCACTAATTTCCTAAGCAGCGAAAGTTAATTGAAAACTCGTACAAAATTATTTTAATTTTATTTCTAATGATTTAGAGTATGGATTTTATTTTAATTTTGGGTAATTTGTGTTGAAATTGTGTGCGAAAAATATTTGAATGAGGCAAATGGAAAGTAGAAAAGAAGAAGAAGAGAAAAAGAAGAACAATAAAAAAAGAAAGAAAAATGAAGAATAGAATAAAATTAGGATTAAGAAACTAGTAAAAGGAGAAGTAAATTGAAGAAGACAAGAAGGAGAGGAAAAAGAAGAAGAAATGAAGAGAAAAAAGAATATCTTCAAAAAAGAAAAGAAGAAAGGAAGAAGTCAGAAAAGAAGATAGAAGGAAAAGGTAAGATTAAAAATTTAATAAAAGAAGATAAAAGAGGTAAAGGAATATAAGAAAAGAGAAACTTAAAAAAGAAGAGAAAGCAAAAAAGAAACAAAGAAAAACAAATGAAGAAGAAAGAAGAAGATGAAAATAGACAAAGAAAAAAATTATTGAGTAGAAAGGGGAGTAAAATAAAACAAAAAAAGGTGACAGAAGAGAGAGAGAGAAGAATAATTAAAATAGGGAAGAAAAAACATGAAACAGGAAGAAAAAATTAAAGGAAATGAAAGAAAACAGAAACAAAAAAGAGACAGAAAACAAAAAAAGAAGATAGAAGAAATAGAAGAATATTTAAAATAAAGAAGAAGAAATTTAAAAATAGGAGAAAAAGAAACGATAAAGAGATAAAGAAGGAATAAAACAAAAGGTGAAAAAGCAAATAAACAGAAATGGGAAAAAGAGGCTAAGAAACAAAGAAGAGAAGAAAAGAAGAAGAAATAATAAAAAGGAAAAAAGGTGAACAAGTATAATTGATAAATAAGATGAAAAAGAAAAACGTAAAGAAAAAGTAACAGTAGTGAAGCGGAGAAGAAAAGATAAAAAAGAAAAAATTAAGAAATAAAGAAAAAGAGAAAAAGGAAAGAAGAACAAAATAAAGAGAAAAAATAGAAGAAAATGAAGAAGAGAAAAATTAGAAGAAAAATAATTCACGATAAAAAAGGAAAATGGAAGAAATATTAATAAAAAAAGAACCTAAGAAGAAGAAATAACTAAAGAGAGAAAAAGAAATAAAAGAAGAAATAATAAGATAAAGAAAGAAATTGAGACAGCGTAAAAGAAGAAAAAAAAGGGACGAAGAAAAAATAGAAAAAGAAATAAAATAAACAACAAAGAAGAAGAATTGGAGGCGAGAAAAAACTGTGTTAAATGAAACGAACAAAAAGAAGAAACGAAAAATAGTCGAAAATTTTTTTTTTATTTTATTTATTTATTTATTTCAGTACACGGGCTACAGTAAAATGAATGAAAAATAGAAAAAAAAGCCGAAAAAAACCAAAAATGTATTTATTTATTTAAAATTTATTATTATTTCGTTTTATTTCTTCGTTTTCTATTTTTTCTTTCATCTTCTTTTTTTAACTTCTTCTCTGCTTTTTTTATAACTTCTATTTTGTTTCCTATCTTTTTTCATCTTTCTAAATTAAACTCTTTTTTTTAATATTCTACATCTTCCACTCTTTGACTCACACTAGTCAACATAAAAGCTAGTTGAAGAAGGTTTAAAAATATATGAATAGAGAAAAAAGGAAGAAAGAAGAAAGGGAATAGGATGAAGGTCAGAAGAGAAGAAAGAGAAAAATTAAATAAGCATTTAAAAGAAGAAGAATAAATAATAAAGAAAAGTGAAGAAATAAACCAAAAATGAAAAAAGAAGAAAATAATTAGTTTTATTTCGTTTTATTGATTTTTTCTTCACTTTCTTTTTTTTCTTCCTTCTTTTTTTAAATTCATCTCTTCTTTTTTTACAACTTCTATTTTCTTTTTTATCTCTTTTCTTCGTTCTAAATTAATCTCTTTTTTCTAAATTTTCTACATCTACCGCTTTTTGTCTTGCACCAAATATCTTAAAAGCTAGCTGAAAAAAGTTTAAAAGCATATAAAAAGAAAAAGAAGAAAGTCGAAACGAAATAGGAAGAAGATTACAAGAGAAGAAAGAAAAGAGTTAAATAAGCAAATAAAAGAAGAAATAAATAAATAATCAAAAAAAGTGAAGAATTAAACCTAAAATAAAAAATAGAAAAATAATTAGTTTTATTTGTCTTTTTACCACTTTCTTTTTTCTATTTTTTCTTCGTCTCTTCTTTCTTTACAACTTACATTTTCTTTTTCATCTCTTTCCTTCTTTCTGAATTAATCTCTTTTTTTTGTATTTTCTACGTTTACCTCTTTTTATCTCACACTAAGTATCTTAAAAACTACCTCAAAAAAGTTTAAAAATAAATGAAAAAAAAAGAAGAATGACGGAAAAGAAAAAATAAACCAAAAAGGAAGAAGGTTAAAAGAGAAAAATAAGAAGAAAGAATGAAAAAAATAAAATAAGAAAAAAAATAAGAAATAATGAAGAAAAGTGAAGATATAAACCAAAAATGAAAAAATGGGAAAATAATTAGTTTTATTTTGTTTTATTTCTTATTTCACTTTCTTTTTTTTAATTTTTTCTTTCTTCTTCTTTTTTCTCTTCATCTCTTCTTTCTCCATAACTTCTATTTTCTTTTCTAGCTCTTTTCTGCTTTCTAGATTAATCTCTTTTTTCTTCATTTTCTACATCTTTCAATCTCACACTTAGTATCTTAAAAACTATCTCAAAAAGTTTAGAAATAAATGAAAATAAAGAGAAAAAAGGAGAAAGAAGAAA
Source organism: Ganaspis brasiliensis (assembly GCA_037103525.1). Taxonomy (NCBI): domain Eukaryota; kingdom Metazoa; phylum Arthropoda; class Insecta; order Hymenoptera; family Figitidae; genus Ganaspis; species Ganaspis brasiliensis. Next base: position 6,022,806 of record JAZKLR010000073.1, read on the forward strand.
CGAAAAAGGAAGAAGGTTGAAAGAGAAAAATTAAATAAGCAAAAAAAAAGAAGAATAAATAATGAAGAAAAGTGAAGAAATGAACCAAAATTTAAAAAATAGGGAAACAATTCGTTTTATTTCGTTTTATTTCTTTTTTTGCACTTTTTTCTTTCTCTTCCTTCTTCTTTTTTTCACTTTCTTTTTTCTTTCCTTTTCCTTATCTTTACTTCATCTCTTCTATCTTTAATTTTCTTTCCTATCTTTTTTCTTCTTTCTAAATTGATATTTTTTTCTCTATTTTCTACATCTATTTCTTTTTATCTCACTCTAAGGGTCTTAAAAAATACCTCAAAATGGTTTTAAAAAAATGAAAATTAAAGAAAATGAAAAAAAAAGAAGAAAGAAGAATGAAGAATATGAAAACGATGAAGGATGAAGGTTAAAAGAGAAAAAAAGGAAAAAAAAAAGAAGAAAAAATAATAAAGAAAAGTGAAGAAAAAAACCAAAAATGAAAAAGAAGAAAATATTTAGTTTCCTTTTTTTTCACTTTCTTTTTTCTTCCCTCTTCTTTTTTTGACTTCATCTCTTCTTTCTATAATTTTCTATCCTATCTTTTATCTTCTTTTTAAATTGATCTTTTTTCGATATTTTCTACATCTATCTCTTTTTATTTCACACTTTATTTCTGCTTTTTTTATAACTTCTATTTTATTTTCTATCTCTTTTCTTCTTTCGAAAATAATCTCTTTATTCTAAATTTTCTAATGCCACTTTTTGTCTCACACTAAACATCTCTAAAGGTGGCTGAAAGAGGTTTTAAGATATATGAAAAGAGAAAGAAAAAGAAATTACAAGAAACGAAAATGGAAGAAGTTTATAAGAGTAGAAAGAGAGTCAATAAAAAACTAAAAAAGCAAAAAAAGAAGAAAAAAATAATGAAGAAAAGTGAAGAAATAAACCAAAATTGAAAAAAAGGGAAATAATTCGTTTTATTTTTCTTTCTTCCTTCTTCTTTTTTTTTGACTTCATCTCTTCTTTCTTTACAATTTGCATTTTCTTTCCTATCTTTTTTCTTCTTTTGAAATTATTCGCTTTTTTCAGTATTTTCTACATTTACCTCTTTTTATCTCAAGCTGAGAATCTTAAAAACTACCTCAAGAAGGTTTAAAAATAAACGAAAATTGAAAACTAAGAAAAAAAGAAGAATAAAGAATCCAAGAAGGATGAAGGTTAAAAGAGAAGAAAGAAAGGACAGAGAAAAATTATACAACCAAAAAACAAGAAGAAAAAAAAATAATGAAAAGAAGTGAAGAAATAAACCAAAAATAAGAAAAGAAAATAATTAGTTTAATTTCTTTTTTTTTCTTTCCTCTTCTTTTTTTGACTTCATCTCTTCTTTCTTCACAACTTCTATTTTCTTTCCTGTCTTTTTTCTTCTTACTAAATTAATATCTTGTTTGTATTTTCTAGATCTATCTCTTTTTATCTCACGCTAATCGTCTTATTAATTACCTCAAAAAGGTTTAAAAATAAACGAAAATTGAAAACTAAGAAAAAAAGAAGAATAAAGAAACGAAGAAGGATGAAGGTTAAAAGAGAAGAAAGAAAGGACAGAGAAAAATCATACAACCAAAAAACAAGAAGAAAAAAATAATGAAAAAAAGTGAAGAAATAAACCAAAAATAAAGAAAGAAGAAAATAATTAATTTTATTTCTTTTTTTTTCTTTATTCTTCTTTTTTTCACTTTATCTCTTCTTTCTTCACAACTTCTATTTTCTTTCCTATCTTTTTTCTTCTTTCTAAATTAATATCTTTTTTGTATTTTCTACATCTATCTCTTTTTATCTCACGCTGAAAATTTTAATAACTACCTCAAAAATGAAAATTGAAAACTAAGAAAAAAAGAAGAATAAAGAAACGAAGAAGGATGAAGGCTAAAAGAGAAGAAAGAAAGGACAGAGAAAAATCATACAACTAAAAAACATAAAGAAAAAAAAAATGAAAAAAAATGAAGAAATTAACCAAAAATAAAAAAAGAATAAAATAATTAGTTTTATTTCATTTTTTTTCTTTCCTCTTTTTTTTGACTTCATCTCTTCTTTCTTCACAACTTCTATTTTCTTTCCTGTCTTTTTTTTTCTTACTAAATTAAGATCTTTTTTGTATTTTCTACATCTATCTCTTTTTATCTCACACTAATCATCTTAAAAACTACCTCAAAAAGGTTTAAAAATAAACGAAAATTAAAAACTAAGAAAAAAGAAGAATAAAGAAACGAAGAAGGATGAAGATTAAAAGAGAAGAAAGAAAGTACAGGGAAAAATCATACAACCAAAAAACAAGAAGAAACAAAAATAATGAAAAAAAGTGAAGAAATAAACAAAAAATAAAAAAAGAAGAAAATAATTAATTTTTTTTCTTTACCCTTCTTTTTTTGACTTTTTCTCTTCTTTCTTCACAACTTCTATTTTCTTTCTTAATTTTTTTTTTCTTACTAAATTAATATCTTTTTTGTATTTTCTAGATCTATCTCTTTCTATCTCACGCTGAGAATCTTAAAAACTACCTCAAGAATATTTAAAAATAAATGAAAATTGAAAAAAAGAAGAATGAAGAAACAAAGAAGGATGAAGGTTAAAAGAGAAGAAAGAAAGGACAGAGAAAAATCATACAACCAAAAAACAAGAAGAAAAAAAAATAATGAAAAGAAGTGAAGAAATAAACCAAAAATAAGAAAAGAAAATAATTAGTTTAATTTCTTTTTTTTTCTTTCCTCTTCTTTTTTTGACTTCATCTCTTCTTTCTTCACAACTTCTATTTTCTTTCCTATCTTTTTTCTTCTTTCTAAATTAATATCTTTTTTGTATTTTCTACATCTATCTGTTTTTATCTCACGCTGAAAATTTTAATAACTACCTCAAAAATCAAAATTGAAAACTAAGAAAAAAAGAAGAATTAAGAAACAAAGAAAAATGAAGGTTCAAAAAGAAGAAAGAAAGGACAGAGAAAAATCATACAACCAAAAAACATAAAGAAAAAAAATGAAGAAATTAACCAAAAATAAAAAAAGAATAAAATAATTAGTTTTATTTCTTTTTTTTTCTTTCCTCTTTTTTTTTGACTTCATCTCTTCTTTCTTCACAACTTCTATTTTCTTTCCTGTCTTTTTTCTTCTTACTAAATTAAGATCTTTTTTGTATTTTCTACATCTATCTCTTTTTATCTCACACTAATCATCTTAAAAACTACCACAAAAAGGTTTAAAAATAAACGAAAATTGGAAACTAAGAAAAAAGAAGAATAAAGAAACGAAGAAGGATGAAAATTAAAAGAGAAGAAAGAAAGTACAGGGAAAAATCATACAACCAAAAAACAAGAAGAAACAAAAATAATGAAAAGAAGTGAAGAAATAAACAAAATATAAAAAAAGAAGAAAATAATTAATTTTCTTTCTTTTTTTTTTCTTTACCTTTCTTTTTTTGCCTTTATCTCTTTTTTCTTCATAACTTCTATTTTCTATTCTATCTTTTTTTCTCTTTCTAAATTAATATCTTTTTTTTTCGTATTTTCTACATCTATCTCTTTTTATCTCACACTAATCATCTTATTAATTACCTCAAAAAGGTGTAAAAATAAACGAAAATTGAAAACTAAGAAAAAAAGAAGAATAAAGAATTGAAGAAGCATAAAGGTTAGAAGAGAAGAAAGAAAGGACAGAGAAAAATCATACAACAAAAAAAAAAGAAGAAAAAAATAATGAAAAAAAGTGAAGATATTAACCAAAAAAAAAAGAAGAAAATAATTAGTTATACAACTTTTTTTCACTTTCTTCTTTCTTCCCTCTTCTTTTTTAGCCTTCATCTCTTCTTTCTTTACAACTTATATTTTCTTTCCCATCTTTTTTCTTCTTTCTAAATTAATATCTTTTTTTTCCTATTTTCTACATCTATCTCTTTTTATCTCACACTAATCATCTTATTAATTACCTCAAAAAGGTGTAAAAATAAACGAAAATTGAAAACTAAGAAAAAAAGAAGAATAAAGAATTGAAGAAGCATAAAGGTTAGAAGAGAAGAAAGAAAGGACAGAGAAAAATCATACAACAAAAAAAAAAGAAGAAAAAAATAATGAAAAAAAGTGAAGATATTAACCAAAAAAAAAAGAAGAAAATAATTAGTTTTACAACTTTTTTTCACTTTCTTCTTTCTTCCCTCTTCTTTTTTAGCCTTCATCTCTTCTTTCTTTACAACTTATATTTTCTTTCCCATCTTTTTTCTTCTTTCTAAATTAATATCTTTTTTTTCCTATTTTCTACATCTATCTCTTTTTATCTCACACTAATCATCTTAAAAACTACCTTACAAGGTTTTCTTTTCAAAAAATGTTAAAATCATAATTTTGTCATACTCACAAATGTCTGTAGGTGATTTTCGCCGCTGGGCGTATCGGCAAGTGGCTGCTTGACATTCTCGATTCGAAAAGTGTTTGCGGCAAGGCTCGTATTGAAAAAGAGGACAATATTGAGAAAAACAGTGTAAATGGCAAATCCTGGATGTGTGGACAACCTCCGCATGTCGAGAGGGATGGCACTCGCGAAATTCCGTTATCAGAAACGATAGCGAAGAAAAGCGCGAGTGCGCGTCTCACCGCTCGACAGAAAACATAATAATCGCCTCCTCTTGATGCCTTGTTGTTTTTATGACTTTCGCGTGTGTATTGGTACTCTTCTTATTCCGAAAATATCTGGCTAAAACACTAAACACCTTCCCTTTTAATTCCGTCCTTAACCCTCGATCTCTGTCCCTCTCACTTTCTGCTGACTGCGCGATTTTCATCGAGCCCGAACCTCCAAAGAACCTTCAAAAGCAATCATTTTATTTATTTATTTATAAACACTGGCAATTTATAAAATATTGCATTTTATTTAATTACAATATAAACAAATTACAATTCATTTTCTACATTAAACGAATCTATTTTTTTTTTAATTTTCTTAATTACACGCTGTCTTAATTTAATAGTATACTATTTTCTTTAATCTTTGTGCTACTTTGTTTCAATTTTATATATATTTTATATATATATTATATACAAATTGAATTTTCCATTTTAGAATAGACTTTGATAAATTAAACGACATTTAATTTGAATTTTATTTATTTGAAAATATATTTTATTTTTTCACTTATTCTTGTTTGTTTATTTATCTTGATTTTAAATTATAATTAATTTTGGTTTTTTCAGTAATTAAGATTTTTAAAAATAAATCAATTTTCTTCATTATGGGTTTCAAATTTGCCGCCGTTTTTCGGGAAATCACAGAATTGATTCACAGCGCCACACGGCGGGAAAATTTCCTGATTTTTGAAAATACAAATTTTGTTTTTGAGTTTAAAATTGACGCAAGGTGGTGAAGTGAAATACAATTTAGGGATTTATAAAAGTTTTGAGTTTCCAGTTTTTAAAGGAATTTACAATTTTAAATTTGATGACTTACTAAAAAGTGAGAAAAGTTACTAAAAAGTGAAAAATATACTCGGAAAAGTAACTAGATGAAGAAAAGAATAAGAAACTAACGAATAAACTGAAAATAACTAATTAAAAGTTACTAGAAATGGAAAAAAAAAGTCAATAAAAATTGAGAAAAAACACTGAGATGTAAAAAAATATCTAAAATAAAAAAATATGTTTATATTAAAAAATAAATATAATTGGGAAGTAAAAGAAAATAACTAGTTTGTTTAAAAATTACCAGTAAATTATAGAAATGTAACTAGTTTGAAAAAAGTTACTAATCAGAAAAATTAAATAATCCGGAAAAGCTGATAAAAAAATTACTAGAAATTATTACTAGAATAAATAAACAAGTAAATTGATGGAAATAAACTATAAATTTCTTTTTAATTACCAGAATATGGTGAAAAATAATTACTAGAAAGTAAATAAATAACTAGGAGTAAATATAAATAATTAGACGTTTAGGATAAGTAAATTTAGAAATGTAGAAAGAACCAGATATTACTGGACAAAAGAAAAAATTTACTGGGAATTGAAAAAAAACAACTAAACAACTAAAGTGGAAAACAGAATTATTACAAAGACAAAAATATCTAGAAGTTAGAAAAATAGGTGGGAATTAATAAAAAATATTTAAAATTCCAAAAATATCTAGTAAATAAAAAAATTCTGTAAATAGATGAAAAATTACTAGAAGTTATTTAAAAGTAACTAGAAAAAAAAAATCACTAGACAGAAGATTAATGAGTAATTATGAAGATAATTTAAAATCGAAAAAAATAACTAAAAAATAAATTACAGAAAATGAAGGTAAATAACTAGAAATGACAGAAAAATCCCTAGCAAATGAAGAAAATGTAAAAATTAAACAAATAAACAAAAAAAGTAACTAAAAAAGGAAAAAAACAAATCAATTCTATGGGAAAGTTACTAGAATGTGACAAAATATCAAGTAATAATAAAGAAAAAAAAAGTTACTATAAGTTGAAGAGAATCTGCTTTGAATTTTAAAAACTAACATGAAAGTAACATATATGTCAGTATTTTTAGAAATAACTGCGCATTAATAAAAAATTACTAGAATTTGAAAAATTACCAGAAATAAGTTAAAAAATTACTAAAACAAAAAAAATTACTAGACTTGAGAAAAAATTATTAGAACTCGACAAGAAAAGTAGTGAATGAACAAATAGCCAGAAACTAGGGAAAAATTACTAGAAGGTTACAAAATACCGAACAATAAATAATGAACAAAACAAAAGTTACTAGGAGCTAAAAAAAAGCTGGAATTAAAATTCAGGAAATTTACTAGAATGTGAAAAAATTACCAGAAAGTAAGAAAATTACCAGGAAGTAAGAAAATTACTAGAAATTAAGAAAAATGTCTTAAAAAATACTAAAAACTATTAATAAACTTGAAAATTACTAGGATTTGAAAAATGATTAAAATTTGAAATGTTATTAGAATTTGAAAATTTATTAGAGTTTAAAATGTTATTAGAATTTGAAAAATTACTAGAATTTTAGAAACATATAGAAATTTTAATGACATTAATGGTAAAAAATTAATAGAAGTAAGTAAAAAAAAAAAATCAAAAATGAAAAGAATGACTAAACACGAAGAAAAATAATTAGAAATCGACAAAAGATGTAGGTAATGAGGAAAAACCAGAAACTAGGGAAAAATTACTAAACGATTATTACTAGAATAATTAAACAAGTTAATTTATGGGAAGAAACTATAATAATTTTTTTATAAATTACAAAAAGATAGTGAATAATAATTACTAGAAAGTAAATAAATTACCAGAAATGAAAATAAATAACTAGAAATGAATAAAAATACCTAGAAAATGTGAAAAATGCAAAAGTTTTAAAAATAACAAGAAAAAAAAATTATTTGATTTAGGGAAAAGTTAATAGAAATTGCCAAAAAAAATACGAGGAGAAAGAGTAACTAGAAAAGGAAACAAATAACTCAAAACTTGGGGAATGTTACTAGATTGTGACGAAATATCAAGGAATAATAAAGAAAACAAAAAATGACTAAACGTTGAAGAAAAACCACTTAGAATTTAAAATTTAATTTGGAAGTAAAATATATTTTGTTATTTATAGAAACACCTGCACTGTAAAAAAAAAATTACTAGAATTTGAAAAAATACAAGAAGCTTAAAAACATCTAGAAATTTTAATCTCAAAAGCATAAAAGTGAAAAATTAATAGTAATAAGTTAAAAAATAACTAATAAAAAAATGACTATACACTGGGAGAATATATTATAAAATATAAATCGACAAAAGAAGTAAATAATGAAAAAATAACCAGAAGGTAGGAAAAAATTACTAGAATGTTACAAAATATAGAACAATAAATAATAAACGAAACAAAAGTTACTAGAAGCTGAAGAAAAAAAACTTAGATTTAAGGAAATTTACTAGAATGTGAAAAAGTGAAAAAAGTAAATAAATAACTAAAAATTTAAAAAAATGACTGAACACTGGACAAAATTATTATAAATCGAGAAAAGAAGTAGGAAGTGAAGAAATAACTAAAGACTGAAAAAATATTACTAGAAGGTGACAAAATATCAAACAATAAATAAATAAACAAAAAGTTACTAGAAACTGAAAAAAAATTGGAATTAAAAAATACTGAAATTTACTAGAAACTGAAAAAATTACCAAAAAGTGAGAAAATTACTAGACAATTATTTAAAAGATAAAATTACTATTAATAAGTAAAAAAATAACTAAAAATAAAAAAATGACTAAACCCTTGGAAAAATTATTAGAAATCGACAAAAGAAGTAGAAAGTCATGAAATAACTAAAAACTAAGAAAAAATTACTAAAAAGTTACAAAAGGTTGCTAGAAGCTGAAGAAAAAACTTAGAATTCAAAGTTAGGAAAATTACTAAAATGCGAAAAAATTACCGGAAAGTAAGAAATTTATTAGTAGGAGGAAAAATATCAAACAATAAATAAATAAAAAAAAAGTTACTAGAAACTGAAGAAAAAAATTGGAATTAAAAATTAACGATATTTACTAGAATGAGAAAATATTACCAGAAAGTGAGAAAATTACTAGATTTAAAAATTTATTTATTTATTTATTTTAAAGTGAAAAATACTAGAAATAAGTAAAAGAAATAACTAAAAATGTAAAAAAAATGACTAAACACTAGGAAAAATTATTAGAAATCGACAAAAGAAGTAGGAAGGAAAAGAATAACCAAAAACTAGAGAAAAGTTACTAAAAAGTTACAAAATGTTGTGCAAAATACAATTAAAAAAAAAGTTGCTAGAAGCTGAAGAAAAAACTTGAAATTCAAAAATAAGGAAAATTACTAGAATGCAAAAAAATTACCAGAAAGTAAGAACTTTATTAGTAGGTGACAAAATATCGAACAATAAATAAATAAAAAAAAAGTTACTTGAAACAAAAAAAAATTGGAATTAAAAATTAAAAAAATTTACTAGAACGCGAAAAAATTACCAGGAAATGAGAAAATTACTAGATATTAAGAAAAATAGCTTGAAAAATATTAAGTTTATTAAAAAATGGGAAAGTAACTGGAATTTAAAAAATTACTAGAAGCTTTAAAAAATCTAGAGATTTCACTTACAGTTGTTTAAAAGATAAAATTACTAGTAATAAGTAAAAAAATAACTTAAATGAAAAAAATGACTAAACACTTGGAAAAATTATTAGAAATAGACAAAAGAAGTAGGAAGTAAAGAAATAAGTAAAAACTAGGGGAAAATTACTGAAAGGTTACAAAATGTTGAGCAATAAATAATAAAAAAAAAAAAAAATTGGAAAAAACTTGGAATTTAAAGTTAAGGAAAATGACTAAAATGCGAAAAAATTACCAGAAAGTGAGAAATTTACTAGTAGGTGGCAAAATATCGAACAATAAATAAATAAAAAAAAAGTTACTAGAAACTGAAGAAAAAAATTGGAATTAAAAATTAACGATATTTACTAGAATGAGAAAATATTACCAGAAAGTGAGAAAATTACTAGATTTAAAAATTTATTTATTTATTTATTTTAAAGTGAAAAATACTAGAAATAAGTAAAAGAAATAACTAAAAATGTAAAAAAATGACTAAACACTAGGAAAAATTATTAGAAATCGACAAAAGAAGTAGGAAGGAAAAGAATAACCAAAAACTAGAGAAAAGTTACTAAAAAGTTACAAAATGTTGAGCAAAATACAATTAAAAAAAAAGTTGCTAGAATCTGAAGAAAAAACTTGGAATTCAAAAATAAGGAAAATTACTAGAATGCGAACAAATAACCAGAAAGTAAGAATTTTAATAGTAGGTGACAAAATATTGAACAATAAATAAATAAAAAAAAAGTTACTAGAAGCTGAAGAAAAACTTGGAATTAAAAATTAAGTAAACTTACTAGAATGCAAAAAAAAACCCAGATAATTGAAAATTACCAGATGTTACGAAAAATGTTTTGAAAAATACAAAAATTTATTTTAAAAAACGGAAAAATTACTAGAATTTAAAAAAAAATATATAAATTGTTGATGAAAATAAGTAAAATTTGAAGAAATCAACTAAATGTGATAAAAATTGGAATTCATTTTTTTTATATAAAAACTTTCTGTGAAAATGATTTTTAAAAATATGGAAAATAACAACAAGCCTCTATTATAAAAATAATTAATTTACAATAACTATAAACAGGTTATTAAAAAAACAATACTTTGACATTTTTTTTGTCATAAATTTTTTAATAAAAATAAGTACAAAATAATAAAAAAAAATTTCGTAAATTTGTTATTTCTCTTGAATTTAATTCCCCTTGTATTAATTTCTTTTCGTTTCTTTTTCCTAAAGATGATGATTTACTCTCACAAGAATTCCACATTAACCCAGTTTGCCATCATCTGACACGAATTCCAATCATATAAAGCTTTCTCGTAAAAAAAAAAAAATCTAATTTTAATTTCCATAAATATAAATTTCCATCTTTTCGGATCTAGAAAATATTTTTAAAAATACTTTCCTTTCTGGTCGGATCACTTTTTTAAATACCAAAAGTAGGTCTAATTCTGATTCAGAAAAGATAATAACACACTGAGGACGAGCAGTGAAAACGAAAGAGTTAAATGAAAGGGAACTTTAGTCGAAATAATATTTAAATTATGTAGTTGAGAAAACCTGATATTTTATTTTGTAAATATTTTTCTCTCTCTCGAAATTCCACACACTCAAATTACACGAAAATTGAGTTCAATTTTTCTACAATTCAAAATTCGCCAATAATTTAATTAAATTAAATTATTTTACTAATTATAATTTTATTTATAAAAACAATTAATTATTTAACTAATTTTCGGCTTTTTTTTGTCTGCAATATATTTTTCTAAAAAAATAACACATTTCTGAGAGTTCTTTTGGCAAAAATTCGAGATTGGTCCATTTCTTTCTGAAACCTGTTTTCGCTCATTAAAATAATAATCATTATAAAGATAGCGGGAAAAATGACTTGCTTGTGATTCATCATCCTTTAACGGAATAATCATATGTTCGACTTGAGATGAGAATAAAAAAAAAATTGAAAATAAAAAAATCACACGTGATAAATTATAGTTAAGAAAATTAACTATAATTTAAGCGTTAAAATTTATGTCCATAGTCCTTTCTTGTTTGGTATTTTTTTGCATTTTAATCTTTTTGAATCCGGGATATGAGTGACACAAAGAAGCATTGAAACTCGAACAGATTGACGTACAATTTGTATTGCTCGTTATTGCTGGAGTTGTGAGCTGAATGCTTAATTTCCAACTTGAGAGAGATGTGAATATTTCAGAATAATTCACGAATAGCCGCATCAAATTGATTCCACTTTTGAAATTCATTCCCCACCAATTGTTTATTGAATTTATTTATAATTGGATTTTTCATTCAATGAAAATGGTTTATTTATTTTTCTAAACCAATTTTTTATATTGTAATTTGATTTTGTTGTTTGTTGTATTATAATTTGTATTTATTTAGCAATATTTCAATTCGAACAAAACAAAAAAAAATTAAGAAACTCGAAAATTTGGAGATTTAAATTTTTGATGTTGAGAAATGAAGAATCTCAAATTTGGAAGCGTTGATTTTCGAATTTTGAAAAAGAATTAGAAACTTAAAAATAATTCAGATTCCTTAATAATTAATGCTTTTAAATTTAAAAGACATGGTGAATTTGAGAAAAATGAGAATTTCGAATTTGGAAGCGTTGAATTTTAAAATTTTAAAGTTTGACAATTTCGAAATTTTTTAAAAAATTAAATTTTGAAGCGTTGAAAAATACCTAATTTTAAATTTGGAAGCGTTGATTTTCGAAACTAAAGAAGAACGATAGAAACTCAAAAATTGAAATCTTTAAAGACAACATTTTTAAATTTGGAAGCGTTGAAAAATTACAAATTTTGAATTTCGAAATTAAAAAAAGCTTCAGAAATGTAAGATTTTGACGTAATCAAAATTTAGAATCTTTAAAAACAAAATCTTATAAACTTAACTTCGTTGTGTTTGAAATTAAAAAAATTAACGTAATCGAAATTTGGAAGCGTAGAAGAAAAAAAAATTCATTTCGAAAGCGTTGAAAAATAAGAAATTTAAAATTTCGAAGCGTTGATTTTAAAAACTAAAAAAACTCCCTTTCAAATTAGAAAATTATACAAATTCGGAATTTGGATTCTTTGGAGAAAGAGATTTTAAATTTCAAAGTGTTAAAAAATGAAAAATTTCGAATTTGGAAGCGTTGACTTACAAAATACAAAATATATGGGTTAAAAATTAAAAATTTATAATTTGGAAGCGTTGATTTTCGAAATTAAAAAAAGCCATACAAATTTGAAAATTTGAACAATTCGAAAATTGGAGTTTTTAGAAAAAGTTCTTTTAAATTTCGAAGCGTTGAGAAATAATAAATTTCAAATTTGGAAGCGTTGATTTTCGAAATTAAAAAAAAACCTTAAAATTATAAATTTGTCATTTTTAGAAAGAGATTTTAAATTTCGAAGCGTTGAAAAATAAAAAAAAGCAAATTTCCAAGCGTTGAGTTTCGAAATTAAAAAAAAAACCATACTAATTTAAAAATTTAAAAATTTTTAAAAAATGGTACAAATTCGGAATTTGGATTTTTTAGTAAACGAACTTTTAAATTTGGAAGCGTTTAGAAATAATAAATTTCAAATTTGGAAGCGTTGTTTTCCAAAATTAAAAAAAGCCTTGAAATTAAAAAATTTGTCATTTTTTGAAATAGATTTTAAATTTCGAAGCGTTGAAACATAAAAAATTTCAAGTTTGGAAGCGTTGTTTTTAAAATTAAAAAAAGCCTTGAAATTTAAAAATTTGTCATTTTTAGAAAGTGATTTGAAATTTCGAAGCGTTGAAAAATAAAAAAAATCATATTTCGAAGTGTTTATTTTCGAAACTAATAAAAAGCGTTAAAAACCCTAAATTCGAGATCTTTAGAAGAAGGTTTTAAATTTGTAAGCGTTGATTTTGTAATTTTAAAAAAAAAATTACAAATTAAAAAATTGGACAAATTCGAAATTTTTAGGAACATTTTTTTTAATTTCGAAGCGTTAAAACAAGAAAAATTTCAAATTTAGAAGCGTTGTTTTCTAAAATTTAAAAAAGCATTAAAATTCAAAAATTTGTCATTTTTTGAAAGTTATTTTAAATTTCGAAGCGTTGAAAAAAAAAATTTTAAATTGTGAAGCGTTGATTTTCGAAACTAAAAAATGCGATAAAAACTCTAAATTCGAGATCTTTAGAAAAAGAGGTTTTAAATTTAAAAGCGTTGATTTTCAAAATTAAAAATGCACTTACAAATTTTAAAATTTGATAAATTTGAAATTTGGAATCTTTAGATAAATTCTTTTAAATTTCGAAGCGTTTAAAAATAAAAAAATGCAAACTTGGAAGCGTTGATTTCCGAAATTAAAAAAAGTCTTAAAATTCAAAAATTTGTCATTTTTTGAAAGTTATTTTAAATTTCGAAGCGTTGAAAAAAAAAATTTTAAATTGTGAAGCGTTGATTTTCGAAACTAAAAAATGCGATAAAAACTCTAAATTCGAGATCTTTAGAAAAAGAGGTTTTAAATTTAGAAGCGTTGATTTTCAAAATTAAAAATGGACTTACAAATTTTAAAATTTGATAAATTTGAAATTTGGAATCTTTAGATAAATTCTTTTAAATTTCGAAGCGTTTAAAAATAAAAAAATGCAAACTTGGAAGCGTTGATTTCCGAAATTAAAAAAAGTCTTAAAATTCAAAAATTTGTCATTTTTTGAAAGTTATTTTAAATTTCGAAGCGTTGAAAAAAAAAATTTCAAATTGTGAAGCGTTGATTTTCGAAACTAAAAAATGCGATAAAAACTCTAAATTCGAGATCTTTAGAAAAAGAGGTTTTAAATTTAGAAGCGTTGATTTTCAAAATTAAAAATGGACTTACAAATTTTAAAATTTGATAAATTTGAAATTTGGAATCTTTAGATAAATTCTTTTAAATTTCGAAGCGTTTAAAACTAAAAAAATGCAAACTTGGAAGCGTTGATTTCCGAAATTAAAAAAAGTCTTAAAATTTAAAAATTTGTCATTTTTTGAAAGAGATTTTAAATTTTGAAGCGTAAAAAAAAATTTCAAATTTGAAAGCTTTGATTTTCGAAACTAAAAAATGCGATAAAAACTCTAAATTCGAGATCTTTAGAAAAAGAGTTTTTAAATTGGGAAGCGTTGATTTTCGAAAATAAAAAAAGTGATAAAAATTCTAAATTCGAGATTTTTGGAAAAAGGTTTTTAATTTGTAAGCGTTAATTTTTTAATATTAAAAAAAACTTACAAATTAAAAAATTGGACAAATTCCGAATTTTTAAGAACAGTTTTTTTAATTTCGAAGCGTTGAAACATAAAAGATTTCAAATTTAGAAGCGTTGTTTTCCAAAATTAAAAAAAGCCTTGAAATTTAAAAATTTGTTATTTTTTGAAAGAGATTTTAAATTTTGAAGCTTTAAAAAAAAAACTTCAAATTGGGAAGCGTTGATTTTTGAAACTAAAAAAAGCGATAAAAACTCTAAATTCGAGATCTTTAGAAAAAGTGTTTTTTTAATTTTGAAGCGTTGATTTTTAAAATTAAAAATAGACTTACAACTTAAAAAATTGGACAAATTCGAAATTTTTAAGAAAAGTTTTTTTAAATTTCGAAGCGTTGAAACATAAAAAATTTCAAACTTGAAAGCATTGTTTTCCAAAATTAAAAACAGCCTTAAAATTAAAAAATTTGTCATTTTTAGAAAAAGATTATTAATTTCGAAGCGTTGAAAAATACAAAAATTCATATTTCGAAGCGTTGATTTTCGATACTAAAAAAAAGCGAGAAAAACCCTAAATATGAGACCTTTAGAAGAAGATTTTAAATTTGTAAGCGTTGATTTTTTAATATTAAAAAAAGACTTAGAAATTAAAAAATTGGACAAATTGGAAATTTTTAGGAACAGTTTTTTTAATTTCGAAGCGTTTAAAAATAAAAAAAATGCAAACTTGAAAGCGTTGATTTCCGAAATTAAAAAAAGTCTTAAAATTTAAAAATTTGTCATTTTTTGAAAGAGATTTTAAATTTTGAAGCGTAAAAAAAAATTTCAAATTTGAAAGCGTTGATTTTCGAAACTAAAAAATGCGATAAAAACTCTAAATTCGAGATCTTTAGAAAAAGAGTTTTTAAATTGGGAAGCGTTGATTTTCGAAAATAAAAAAAGTGATAAAAATTCTAAATTCGAGATTTTTGGAAAAAGGTTTTTAATTTGTAAGCGTTAATTTTTTAATATTAAAAAAAAACTTACAAATTAAAAAATTGGACAAATTCCGAATTTTTAAGAACAGTTTTTTTAATTTCGAAGCGTTGAAACATAAAAAATTTCAAATTTAGAAGCGTTGTTTTCTAAAATTAAAAAAAGCCTTGAAATTTAAAAATTTGTTATTTTTTGAAAGAGATTTTAAATTTTGAAGCTTTAAAAAAAAAACTTCAAATTGGGAAGCGTTGATTTTTGAAACTAAAAAAAGCGATAAAAACTCTAAATTCGAGATCTTTAGAAAAAGTGTTTTTTTAATTTTGAAGCGTTGATTTTTAAAATTAAAAATAGACTTACAACTTAAAAAATTGGACGAATTCGAAATTTTTAAGAAAAGTTTTTTTAAATTTCGAAGCGTTGAAACATAAAAAATTTCAAACTTGAAAGCATTGTTTTCCAAAATTAAAAACAGCCTTAAAATTAAAAAATTTGTCATTTTTAGAAAAAGATTATTAATTTCGAAGCGTTGAAAAATACAAAAATTCATATTTCGAAGCGTTGATTTTCGATACTAAAAAAAAGCGAGAAAAACCCTAAATTTGAGACCTTTAGAAGAAGATTTTAAATTTGTAAGCGTTGATTTTTTAATATTAAAAAAAGACTTACAAATTAAAAAATTGGACAAATTGGAAATTTTTAGGAACAGTTTTTTTAATTTCGAAGCGTTTAAAAATAAAAAAAAATGCAAACTTGGAAGCGTTGATTTCCGAAATTAAAAAAAGTCTTAAAATTTTAAAATTTGTCATTTTTTGAAAGAGATTTTAAATTTTGAAGCGTAAAAAAAAAATTTAAATTTAAAAGCGTTGATTTTCGAAACTAAAAAATGCGATAAAAACTCTAAATTCGAGATCTTTAGAAAAAGAGTTTTTAAATTGGGAAGCGTTGATTTTCGAAAATAAAAAAAGTGATAAAAATTCTAAATTCGAGATTTTTGGAAAAAGGTTTTTAATTTGTAAGCGTTAATTTTTTAATATTAAAAAAAAACTTACAAATTAAAAAATTGGACAAATTCCGAATTTTTAAGAACAGTTTTTTTAATTTCGAAGCGTTGAAACATAAAAAATTTCAAATTTAGAAGCGTTGTTTTCCAAAATTAAAAAAAGCCTTGAAATTTAAAAATTTGTTATTTTTTGAAAGAGATTTTAAATTTTGAAGCTTTGAAAAAAAAACTTCAAATTGGGAAGCGTTGATTTTTGAAACTAAAAAAAAGCGATAAAAACTCTAAATTCGAGATCTTTAGAAAAAGAGTTTTTAAATTTAGAAGCGTTGATTTTTAAAATTAAAAATAGACTTACAACTTAAAAAATTGGACAAATTCGAAATTTGGAATTTTTAGAAAAATTCTTTTAAATTTCGAAGCGTTGAAAAATAAAAAAATTCAAATTTTGAAGCGTTGATTTTCAAAATTGAAAAAAGCGATACTAATTTAAAAATTTACAAATTTTTAAAAAATTGTACAAATTTGAAATTTGGACTTTTTAGTAAAATTCGTTTTAACTTCGAAGGGTTGAAAAATAAAAAAAATGCAAATTTGGAAGCGTTGTAAATAAATTTTTTCTTTTTTACTTTTTTCTATGTATAATTAATTTAACACATTTCTGGTTGTTACTTAGATTGCGTTTAAAA
Source organism: Ganaspis brasiliensis (assembly GCA_037103525.1). NCBI lineage: Eukaryota > Metazoa > Arthropoda > Insecta > Hymenoptera > Figitidae > Ganaspis > Ganaspis brasiliensis. The sequence goes on from JAZKLR010000073.1 coordinate 6,039,809, forward strand.
TTAATTTATGTAATTATAATTATGAAATCACATCAACACTTTTTTTCACTTTTGACACATGATCGTTCAACTTTTTCGAGTTAATAATTGTGTCTAGTATACTTAAATACTTTCGCTTAAGAACCAATTAGAACCGGTTCACTTTTCACTTGCGACAGTCTGTTTACAAGTGTTTTTGCATACCAGAAATAATTATTGATTCGTTAATAATCATCAATTATTAAATTCATTAGACGATTCTAAAAATATTTATTTTTTTGTCACAAATTCTCTAATCTTTTTTTTTTTTGTTTCAATCTTTCAATATTATACTTCCCAAGAAATGTTTTTTTTTTCTCGAAAAAATAACATTTTTCATTTGAATGTCCACAGATTTTTTAAATTAATCAAATTTCGCCAAACACAAATTTGAAGCGTTGAAATTTAAAATGAGCAAAATTTTGAAAAGTTTAGAAATTTATATTTAAAGCGTAGAAGCTTTTTATAATCAAAATTTAAAGCGTTCAAATTAGGACGGAATAAAAATTTTGAAGCGTTGAAATTTATGGCAAAAAATTTAGATCGTGAGTCAACCAAAATTTTGAAGTCATGAAGTTTAAAGTTATTTAAATTTCGAATCTTTGAAATTTAAAAAAAAATCAAATTTAAAGCGTTGAAATTTAGAAGCGAAAAAATTTAAAAGCATTGAAATTTGGACGAAATTAAAATTAGAAGCGTTGATAAGATCCAAAAAATTTGAAGCGTTTAAATTTGACCGCAATCAAAATTTTAAACGTTGAAATTTGAATGAGAAAAAATTTAAAAAGCATTGTAGTTTGAACATAATCAAAAAGTTAATATTAAAATGAAAAAAAAATTGAAGCATTTAAATTTGGATTACAATTCTAAAAACATTTAGAATCAATATCAAATTGCAATTTTTTTTTTAAATTTATATTATAAAAAATATTCAAACAAACTCACCCGTTCGATTTGTTTATATCCACATTTTTCCAAACTTCCAGAATCAAATGGATCACTCTTCATAGTTGAATTTAATTTTAAGAAAACTAATTTCAATTTGTGTTTAATTATTCAAAAACTTAATTTTCAACTATTCATAAATTAAACTTTACATATTTTCCAATTTGATACAATTTTTAAATTTATAAACAAATCTAAAAATCTGCAACTAAATTAAATTAATTAAATAAATAATGAAATTATTTTTAAAACTTTAAATATTGAATAAATAAATCAATTCGTTTAATTGATCCAAATCGGTGAATATTTCGAAAAATTAATTTTGTTTTTAATTATCCAAAATGCACAATAAACGGGGGCTATTTTTTAAAAATAAATAGCATCACTCACTTCACTTGATAATGAAACACTGTCACTTGGAGGCTTAATTGTAATTGAATTAACTGCAAACTGGCTGACAATAAAAATAAATTATAAATTCATTAAGAGGAACGTCAGTTGGGTGTGACTATAATAATAATTAATTGAATTAATATTGACTGACTGGTGCAATAAAATAATTTCTGAGACGGAAATGAACTTATGATGATCGAAGGTCACGCACGCTGGACTGATGCACGGATTCTTGAAGAATGATTTTTTTGTGGTCAATGGCCCGTGTACCGGGGCCTTACTTGTCTCAAGGTAGAGGGGGTTTCTGTAATTTACATAGTTTCATTCATAGGCGTCAACTCCGAGGGAAATTCAAATAGTCCCACAAGATTGGGGCCTAAATTTCCCCCCCAAAAGTTCATTTATATAATTATCCATTTTATATTATTAAAATCTTGAAATAAATTAAAGTTTAAGAAAAATAATTAAAAAAATATATATATGAAGCAAATAATTGCAAAATGATAATTAGAAAGATAAATTGAAAATTGACGGAAATAATTAAAAATTGGGGAAACTGATGTAATCGAATAAAATTTTAATTAATTAATCTAAATCAATTAATCAACTTAAGTCACGATCACAATTTGGAAGATTTAAAAAAAAATCGAAAAGTCGGGCGCCAGATCTTTCTTGGATCAAAAAAAAAAATATAATAATAATAATAATAAATAAATTAACTCAATTAAAGTGACGCAGAATAAGGTTAACGACCAAATAGGAAGCTTAACCTAAAATTACACCAGCAAGTTGACAACCAAATAGGAAGCTCAACTTCAATAAACAAAAAAAAATAAATAAATAAAAGAAAAGTAACCCAAATTTATTAATCTTCCACGACTAATTCCGCTAGCTTAGCCCCAATCTGGATGATAGTAGAGGGGATGGTTCTGTAATGCACTTTATTTGAAAAGATTATAATAATTTAAATAAGACATCTACATAATTAAATAAACAATATTTTATTCAGAAAAACAATGTAAATTAGATACAAATGACAAATTTGGAGGTTAGGAAACTTTTTTTGTAAAATTAACAATTGATTAAATAATCAACTACATTTTAACAATTTGGAAAATAAAGTTAAGTTAGGATAAATCAGGTTAAGTTAGGTTAAGTTAGGTTAAGTTAAGTTAAATTAAACCAAATTAATATATTAAAAAAAAAATATATAAATAAAAAAAAATAAATATAATCCTAAACTATGAATTAGTTAGGAATAACAATTCCAAGACTTGGTCCAATCTAAATCAAATTTAATCCAAAAGCAAATTAAAGCAATTTTTCGTTAATAACTAATGTGACATTTTTTTAAATAAATAAAGGATGAGTTTTGGAACAAAAGGAAAAGGAAAGCAAAATTTTAATTTCAAGTTAATTTTTAACAGGTTAAGTTTAATTCGCACAAATGAAAATTAATAAATCAATTTTAGAATCTTTAAGAAACAAAATAAAATAATAAAATACGAATTTTATTCAAGAGAAATGATAGAAATCTTACCAAACGAAAAAAAATCCAAACTTCGAAATCAAAATCAATATTTTAAATTGTTGAAATTTTCCAATTTTTCTTTAAAATCTTTGTCCAAAAATTAATTAATCCTTGAAATCGTCCAATTTAGAGCCAGAGAGAATAAATATAATCGTTAAATTAGGTGAAATCCAAATAATTCCGAAAAGATTCCGTCCAATCTCAATGAATGATTAATAAAAAGTGAAAAAGTGACGTTAGTTATTTTCCATGGTTACCAGCGTAACCATGGAGAAATAATAGTTCCAAAGCTCATAAAAAAAAAAAGAAAGCTACGCTAAAAAATTAATTTAGATCACTAAATTGACATAAATGAAGTTGGCTACATTCTGTTGTTTCTTAATTCTATTGGTCGAAAGAAAAAAAAGAAAATTTGAATCTTCAAGGAATCTTCATAAAATTGAATAAATCTTCTGAATTAATTACGATAATTAATTCGATCCAGTTGATGTTAGATTATTATTTTACTCTTCCAATATCATTTGAATGGAGTGAACCAGCCAACTGAAATCCTAGTATCCCAAGAAAATGATAAAATATTATCCGAATTTCCTGGATCCAAGTGGATATAGTCCCGGTCACATAAATTGACAATTATATGGGCTTTGGCTACCCGCAGCAACAAGAGATCCAAATAAAATTTAGAATTAATAATAAAACCTTCCAAGGCATGAAATTTTTAAATGTCACTCCAGGTGACTGAGTCAATTCCTTTATACGTGGCAGGAAACGCAGCAAGAAAAAGGTTGGCATTTTAAATAAATTCAACAAAATAATCCTTGGGTTCGATCAAAAGATTTTTCAGATGAAGATCATTTACATAAATCCAGAAAATAAATCGATAAAATTCTTCAAATCAATAATCCAATATTTTTTTAGGTTAGGCGGCAAAATTCGAATTAGAATATTATGTTAGAAAATTCAATAAATCCTCTTCAGAGACTTCAAAATTAACAAACAGGTTACATAATTTAGACAGCAAATTCCAACAGTTCATTTTTTTGGCGGTAAATTCAAAATTTTGGCAGGTTGAAATCCAGTTTAAATCATCAAATCCAAATTTAATTCAAAATTTCCAATAAAATCCAAATTCGTAATATTTTCCTCAATACATGCGTTGACTCGAAACAGGTTAACATAAATAGAAAGGGAATAATTAAAATTAAGTTCTAATAATAAATTAAATTTTGAACCAAGTCTTGGAATGTCGAACAATCATTGAGATCGGATTATTTTAATTAGAATAATTAAATTTGGAACAAAATTTTTATTTTAAACAAATTTAGCAATTAAATTAAATTGAAAGAAAAATCGGAAATTGATTTTTTTTTTATTTTTTTTTTAAATTTAAATTAAGCAACTTGTGAATTGTAAAATTCTTCTAAACAAATTTTACAATGTCACACTGATTATAATATAATAAAAATATATTAAATTTTTGAAAGTAATTGAAAAAAAAATTCATTTTTATTATTAAAATCTTGAATTATATTAAAGTTTAAGAAAATAATTGAAATAATATAAATTAAGCAAATAATTGCAAAATGATAATTAGAAAGATAAATTGAAAATTAACGGAAATAATTAAAAATTGGGGAAACTGATTATAATAAAATAAAAATATATTAAATTTTTGAAAGTAATTGAAAAATGAAAGATACTTGAAAATCTTGAAAAGATATTTTATTTACTAGAGGACAAAATTTGTAAAATTTTAGAATTAAAGGAAAATTGGTGCAAATCATTTAAAATTAAGAAATATTATTGCAAATTCTGCAAATTTGAAAAATTAAAAATTGGGGAAAATAATTTGAATAATCATGAAAATGTTTATTCAAAATTGAAGAAAATAATTGAAACATGATAAAAATAATGGTAAGTTTATTAAAAGAATTGCATTTTGAGAAAGTTAATGGCATATTTTGTAAATTACGAGAAAAACTATTTAAATTTTTGGAGAAATAATCAGTTCTTAATTACTTACCTTCTTTTTCATAATTTCCAAAATAGTTTTAATTAATTATCTAAAATTTGCATTATTTTATTCAATTTTCAATTATATCTATCAATTTCCTGTATTTTATGTATATTCTGTATTTTTTGCAATTATTTCTCTTAAATTCAAAATTGATCTCTTCAATTTTCAATTATGTTTATCTTTTCTCATTTATTTTCTCTAATTTTTAATTATTTTCTTTTTTTTCAACTAATTTCTTAGATTTTCAAGTATTTTTCTCAAATTTCAATTATCTTTTTTTATTTAAAAAAAGTTCTAGAATTTTTTCAATTATTTATTTCTAAATTCCTTTTTTTCAACTTATTATTGTTTTTATCTTATTACAATTATTTTTAATTTATATTTAATTTTTAATTTACTTTTAAATTATTTCTCTAAATCTTAAATTTTCCTTCTTCAAATTTCAGTCATTCTTTATAAAAGGACATCAATGGGCCTCAAGCACGTTAACATGTAAATAAATAAATTTTGTTAAGTTTTTTCAATCACTTTTTCAATTTAAATTATTTTTCATTTGACATTAAATTAATTTAATTATTTATTCAGAAATTTTATATTAATTAAAATGATTTTTTTTACTTGACCATTATTTTCATCATTTTGCAATTATTATTTTCAATTTTTAATTATTTTAATTATTTTTTAATTAATTTCCTGAACTTTCATATATATATCTCAATTTTCAATTATTTTGTTCAATTTTCATTTCTTTTTATTATTTTTCAATTATTTTCCTAAATTTTCAGTTATTATCTCAAATTTACATTATTGTCTTCAATATTCAATTTTTTAAACGATTTTTCAATTATTTTCATTAATTTGGCATAATTTTCAAAAATTTCGATTATTTATCTAAAATGTCAATTGTTTTCATTAATTTTCGATTGTTTCTGCAATTATCTAATTATTCTCTTTAATTAAAATTTTTGAAGTAATTTTGTAATTATTTTCTTTTTTTAAACATATATTCTATGATTCTTTCAATTACTTCTTTTAAATTTTATTTACTGTTTTCAATTTTTCATATTTAAATTATTTTCATCATATTTCAATTTTTTTTCTCAATCTTAAATTACTTTCAGCATATTTCAATTATTTTTTTGAATTTTTAATTAATTTTATCCTTTTTCAATTATTTTTCTCGATTGTTAATTATTATTCTCAGATTCAAAAATTATTTTTTAAGAGTTTTAAGTATTTTTCTAAAATTTCTATTATTTTTTCAATTTTTTATTTTTTTCATTTGTTTTCATAAATTTAAAATCTTTTTATTAATTGTCTTTAAAATTCAATTATTTTTAGCTTTCTTCAATAATTATTCTTATCTTTTTAATTAATTTTTTCTGATTTTCAAGTATTTTTCTCAAATTTCAATTACTACTTTTGTTTAATTCTGCAATTTTTTTAATTATTTATTTCAAATTAAAGTTTTTTTTTCAACTAATCATTATTTTTATCATATTTCAATTATTTTCTTCAAGTTTTAAATTTTAAAATCATTCTTCTATTATTTTCCCTAATTCTTAATTAATCTAATTAAGATAATAATAAATTAATTATTTAATTTATTTTCTAAGATTATTATTTTTCACAAATTTCTTATTATTTTCTTCAATTTTAAATTACGTTTATCTTTTTTTATTTATTTTCTCGGATTTTTAATTATATTTTCTTTTTTTTTAAATATATTCTATAATTTTTTCAATTATTTCTCTCAAATTTAATTTTTTTTCAATTTTTTATATTTAAATTATTTTCATCAGATTTCAATTATTTTTTTGAATTTTAAATTAATTTTTTTAATTTTTAATTATTTTCTTCAATTGTTAATTATTATTCTCATTTTCCAAAATTAGTTTCTTAGATTTTTAAATATTTTTCTAAAATTTCAATTATTTTCTTTAATTTTTAATTGTATTATCATTTGCGTCCATAATATTCAAAAAATTTTATTAAGTTTCTTACATTTCAATTATTTTTAGCTTTTTCAATTTATTATTATTTCCATTTTTTCAATTAATATTTTCAGATTTCCAAGTATTATTCTCACATTTCAATTATGATTTTTGTTTAATTCTGCAATTTTTTCAATTAATTATTTTAAATTTAAGTTATTTTTTCAACTTATTATTGTTTTTATCATACCTATTTTAATTATTTTCTTCAAACTTTAAATTTTAAAATCATTTTTCAATTATTTTTCCTAATTTTTAATTATTTTTATTTTTAAAAATTATTTTCTAAGATTAATATTTTTCTGAAATTTCCCATTAATTTCTTCAATTTTAAATAATTTTTCATTTTTTTTTCATAATTTCTAAAAATTTAAACTGTTTAGCTGATATTTTAATTATTTAATTCAATTTTAAATTAACTATATTATTTTTTTTTTTTCTTAATTACTTACATTCTTTTTCATAATTTCCAAAATATTTTTAATTAATTATCTGAAATTTGCATTTTTTTGTTCAATTTTCAATTATATAAATCATTTTTTTGTATTTTACGTATATTCTGTATTTTTTGCAATTATTTCACTTAAATTAAAAATAGTTCTCTACAATTTTCAATTATGTTTATCTTTTTTCACTTATTTTCTCTAATTTTTAATTATTTTCTTTTTTTTCAACTAATTTCTTAGATTTTCAAGTATTTTTCTCAAATTTCAATTATCTTTTTTTATTTAAAAAAAGTTCTGGAATTTTTTCAATTATTTATTTCAAAATTCCTTTTTTTTCAATTTATTATTTTTTTTATCTTATTTCAAATATTTTCTTTAATTTAAAATTGATTTAAAATCATTTTTCGATTATTTTCCCCAATTTTTGATTGTTCTTATTTTTTTAAATTATTTTCTAAGATTTTTAAATATTTTTCTCAAATTTCTCATTATTATCTTCAATTTTTAATAATATTAATTATTTCTGAATTAATATCCTGAACTTTCAAATATATATCGCAATTTTCAATTATTTTGTTTAATATTCATTTCTTTTTATCATTTGGCAATTATTTTCTCCACCTTTAAATTATTTTTTAATTAATTTCCTAATTACCCAGTTATTATCTCAAATTTAGATTATTGTCATTAATTTTTCATGTTATAAAAGATTTTTCATTTTTTTTTATTATTTAAGAATGATTTTCAAAAATTAAGATTATTTCTCTGAATTATCAATTATTTTGATCAATTTTCGATTGTTTCTGCGATTTTTTAATTATTCTCTTTTATTAAAAGTTTGTCATTAATTTTGTATTTATTTTCTTTTTTTAAAAATATTCATTCATATTGAAAAAATTGCTGAATATATATGAAGCAAACGAGAATAATTGCAAAATGATAAAAAGAAGGATAAATTGATAATTAATTAAAATAATTAGAAATTGCAATTGAAGATCATAAAAATAATAAAAAAAAATAAAATAATTGAAATTTGCGAAAAATACTTGAAAAAAATCTTAAAATTATTTTAAAAAAATTAGAATAATTTAAAAAGGACGAAACATTAAAATAATTGCAATTTTATACAAATAATTTACAATTTTGTAAAATATGAAAAATAATGGAAATAATAAAAAAAACTCGAGAAAGTAATAATTGAAAAAGGATTTCAAAAATTGAACATTGAAGATAATAATTATAATTGGAGAGAGATAATTGAAAAAATTACGGAAACAATTGGAGGAAAAAAATAATAAAATAATTTTAAAATAATTATAAAAATTACAAATTACAAAAATAATCTAAATTTGAGAAAATAATTGAAAATTTTGAAAATTATTGGAAAATAAATCGAAAATTAAAGAAAATAATTGAAATTTTGAGAAAAATAATTGAAAAAATTTACTGAATATATATGAAGCAAATAATTTCAAAATGATAATTAGAAAGATAAATTGAAAATTAACGAAAATAATTAAAAATTGGGGAAACTGATTGAAGTATAATAAAAATATATTAAATTTAAGAAAAAATAATTGGAATTTCAGAAAAATACTTCGAAATCTAAGAAAAATTGTTTGAAAAATAAAAATTAAAAATTGAGAGAAATGATTGAAAAATGATAAAAATATTTGAAATTTGAAGAAAATAATTATAATTGGAGAGAAGAAATTACAAAAATATATTTTAAAAAATCAAAGAAAATAATTTTAAAATTTAAAAATAAAATACTTAATGACAATTTGAGATAATAGTTGAAAATTTTTGAAATTAATTGACAATAAATATTGCAAATAATTAAAAAGTGGAGAAGGAAATTGCAAAAATGATGAAACTAAATGAAAATTGGAAAAAAGTCATTGAATATTGAGATACATAATTTAAAATTAAGGAAATTAATCTGAAAAATAATGAAAATGGTTGACAATAAAAAAAATAGTTGCAAAATGATAAAAATAATGGTAAATTTAAAAAAAAAAAAAAAAAAGTAATTGCAAATTGAGAAAAATACTTGAAACATTTTTAAATTCCTCATATTAAATTTTAAAATCGTCCTATGTAATGTGAATTCAAATAAAATTTGTATATAAAAACCCAGACGTCTTGTTCCAAATTAATAATTGATTAACGCAAAAAATCCACTGACTAAATTACACATTGAAAGTTTATAAGATTCATTAAATTATTAATTAAATTAAAAAATAATATTTCAATTAAAATTTCAACTTAATCGTAGTTGACATTACAAAAATATATTCGACATATTTTGAATATTAATTACCAAAATGTTTAAAAATCCCATTCTATATTACTACTAAAATTTTTTCATTAGCTATTAAATCAAAAATCGTAAACATAACTAAACAATTTTCAAAAAAGAAATAATTATAGTTAATAAATTTTTTTTATTGTGATTCTTATTTTTATTAAATAATAAAAAATAAGTGTGATATTTGAGTAAGTTTATATTTTTGGTTTTTTTTATGTATTGATTGATGTTTAATTAAAACAAATTTTTTTTAATTATTTCGACGCCAATGAAAGAAGCTCTCGTATTATTTCAAGATGATGTCCTGAAAAAGAATATCAATAATCCAGACGCTCCTTTCTCCTCTTTCCAAGTGGAATTGTGACGTCTTGTCTACATTTCACCAATCAAATTAAAATTTGCTTTCTCCATTTTCAGTAGATCATTTGATTTCACACAATTCCAAATTTCTGACACACTTACTTGCAATTTATATTTTCTTAATTCACATTTTCATAATATTGTAATAATCTAAAATAAGTAAAGGAAATTTTCATTCATCCACTCCTGCATTTATTAATAAAATTAACATCTGATTATAATCTGACGTCAATATTTATTTCTAATTTTGTTTTATGTTTTTTTTTTTATTTTTATATAGTTCAATCATTATTTGAATATTATTCTTTTTAATTTTATATTTATTCTTATTTTTCTACTTTTGGTTTTTTGTATTTATTTATTTGCATTTTAAATTTATTATTATTTTTTAAATTTTTATTTTTTTATACTTTACCTAAACTTTTGAGCCTGTCTTTAGGCAACCCGATTATCGACATAATTTTTAAACACAAAATACGGAAATAAAAAAAAAAAAAATTTAACAAGAATTTACATTAATTTTGAAAGAAATTAATTTGAAATCCCTTATAAAATCGTTTTTTAAAAAATAAGTAAAGAAAATTACCTTATCGGTGGCTAATGGACAGGTTGCATACACCCAGGCGCAAAATACCAAAAACCTAAACTTTTTTATTTCTAATTAAAGATAATTAACCTTCATGCATTGCTTAAGAGAAATTTTAATTTGGTAACAAATTTAGGAGTTTTAAATACATCATTTAAAATGATTTATATCTTTTAATTACTTCTCGATGCCTTCATAAAATACAACCATGAACGTAATTAATTTTATTTTATAATTAATTTCAACATTTTTTTATTACAAAGTCTAAGACATGTTACATACTTTTTAACCTTAAATACAAAAGTTAAGAATTTTTCACATCTGTTTGATAAATTTATTTCAATAATTAATTTTTTTCAGGGTCTTATTAATTTAAATAAATTTGACTCAACATTTCGTTGAAACTGTTTTAAGTTTGGAACTATAATTTTATAATTTTAAAAAATTATTTATAATTATAATTTTATTTTTATTTTATTTTTTTTTATAAAATTTTATAATTATTCTTTAATTTTTTTTAGATATTTTGTTCTGTTGTCGATCATTCTCAACAGATTTAAATATTTTCTTTCAATTGTAAATTATTTTCCTCATTTCTAAATTATTGTCTTTAATATTTAATTATTTTAGTCATTTTGTAAATTTTCTTTCAATTATCAATTATTATATTGAAATTTCAATACAATTCTTCAATTTTAATTAATTCTCTACAATTTTATCCATAATTTTCATCAGTTTTTAATTGACAATTTATTATTCTATATGTTATATTTTATTTCTTGATTATTCTCCTTTAATTTTATGATTATTCATTAAATTAAAAGTAAAAAAATTCTAATCCCGATTATTTTCACCATTCTTCGGTTTTTTTTTTAAATTTGTTAATTATTTTTTTTAATAGTTAATTATTTTCGTCATATTGTAATTTTATTTTAAATTTTAAAATTATTCTTTAATTTCTTTAGATATTTTGTTCTGCTGTCGATTACTCTCAACAGATTTAAAAATTTTCTTTCAATTATAATTATTTTCCTCATTTGTAAATTATTTTCTTTAATATTTAATTAATTTTATCATTTTGCAAACTTTTTTCAATTATCAATTATTTGATTGAAATTTCAATACAATTCTTCAATTTTCATTTATTTTCTACAAATTTATTTATAATTTTCATCAGTTTTTAATTTACAATTTATTATTCTCCTCCAATTTTATGATTATTCATTAATAAAAAAAAACATTTTCTAATCCCGATTATTCTCACCATTCTACAATTTTTTTTCGATTGTTAATTATTTTTTTTAATAGTTAATTATTTTCGTCATATTGTAATTTTATTTTTTAATTATCAATTTTTTTCTTGATAGTTTTATTTATTTCTTTAATTTTTAATTTATTTCTTCAATTTTTAATTATTTTCTTCAATTCTCAAATATTTTCTTTAATTTCCAATTATTTTTATCGATTTAAACGATTTAATTTAATTTAATTTTAATTTATCGATTTAATCGTTCAATTATTTTCTTTAATTGTTAATTCCATTCTTCAATTTTTAAGTATATTCCACAAATTTAATTGCAATTCTTCAATTTTTAATTGCTTTCTTTAATTTTTAATTATTTTTTTCGATTTTTAATCTAGTTTAACATTAATTTACAACAATTTAAAAAGAAATTAATTTGAACTCACTTATAAAATCGTTTTTTAAATAATAAGTAAAGGAAAACTATCTTATCGATAGCTAATGCACAGGTTGCATACTCACAGGCGCAAAACTTATTAATTCGTATATTGTTCAAAAATTGACAGACAACCCTGAGAATTTAATTTCAATTTTTAATTTTACTTTATCCAAAGGGAAATTGGCGCCCAAATTTCGTAGTTTATTTTTATCCTTCAATTAATAATAATGTTTAAATCTATAACAAGTACGTAATAAACCTAAACTTTCTTATTTCTAATTAAAGATAATTAACCTTCATGCATTGCTAACGAGAAATTTTAATTTGGTAACAAATTTAGGAGTTTCAAGTACATCATTTAAAATTATTTATATCTCTTAATTACTTCTCGTTGCCTTCATAAAATACAATCAATAACGTAATTAATTTTATTTTATAATTAATTTCAACATTTTTTTATTACAAAATCTAAGTCATATGTAAAACACTTTTTAATCATAAATAATTGAAAATATCCTGAAATTTCTTTAAATTTTGGCTGAAAATTAATTTTGGAAAATTACAATTACATCGTCAATTTTTTCATTAAAATTTCCAAATACGTAATTTCTACACCTCTTTTCAATTATTTTTATAGTTTTAAAGTACTTTTGTCAACTCTAAAGTATTATTGTCAATTTTCAAGTATTTTTGCGATTCTGAATTTAATTTTTTCAAATATCAATTATTCTCTTCTGTCTTTAAATTATTGTCATGAATATTTAAATTTATTACACAAATTTTCATTTACTTCTGGCATTTTTCAATTATTTTCTTAACATTTCAATTATTTTTTACTATCTTTAAATTATTGCAGGAATATTTAAATTTTCAACACCAGTTTCTATTCTACTTTTGTTAATTTTCAATAATTTTCTTCAAATTTCAATTACTTTTTTCATTATTCAACTATTTTTGTTATTTTACGATTATTTCCTTCTTATTTCTATTATTTATGCAATTTTAGTATTATTTTCTACAAATTTCAATTATTATTTTATTCAAATTATTGAATGCGACCTATTAATATTTAATATAGAAATAATTGTTGTTATATCAAATTTTAATTGTATTGTTTCTTGAAATAAATTTTTTAATTTTACATTGTAATGGGCTTTTTTTCATAAATAAAGAAATAAATAAATAAATAAATTTCATCATTATTTTTATTATTGTCACGAATTCATTAATTATTTTACACCTTTTTCAATTATTTTCTTCAAACTTTAATTATTTTTTTTATATTTACATTTTTTTGACAATTTTGAATTATACGCTTTTATTTTATAAGGCCAGTTATAAGGATGTTTCTTATGTTGATAATATGATTAATATTTCCAAAGTGTTATATATTAATTTATATAGATTTAAGAATTTTAATTTTTTTATGTTTTTTAAGAATAGGGGTTTATATAATAATAATAAGAGGATGAGCGTCAAGATCAATTTATTCAATATTAGGAAGAATTCGAGCAATTGCTCAATCTGTTTCTTATGAGGTTAGATTAATTTTAATTATTTTGAGAAGTATAATATTAATTGAAAGATTTAATTTTATATATTTAATAAAATTTCAAGAATATTTATTTATAATTATGTATTTATATCCAATTATATTAATATTTTTAATTAGAATTATTGCTGAATTGAATCGGACTCCCTTTGATCTTGGATCTAAGAATCTACCTCTGATATGTACAATTTGCTTCGTGACAGTTTTTGAAGATTTATGAACATTTATTTTTACTTTTAATTATTTAGTATTCTTTGCATTCTGCTTTCATACTAGTATTTTTTTTTTTGTAGGTAAAATTAGTGTTAGCACTGATGGAAGAGGAGTGCACTAGCATTGCTTCTGAAGAATATACAATTCCTTTTTAAAAATTGTTTTTAGAAAACAAAAAAAAAACAAAAAGATAATATCCATATTATCTTATAATAATAATATCTTATTATAATATTATTTTTATAATATAAAAAGATAATATTAGTTCTAATTACAAATTTGTAAAATTAATCCAAAAATAATTAATAATAACAAAGTTCTAGTTAACAGTTTGAAATTTCACATAGGAAATAATTTTTTTATTTTCGTATATTATAAAGTTCAGGTAAATTTAAATTCTTTGTAAATTTTCATTTTTTTTAAGATACCATTTTATTGTTAATAAGAAATATGTCAAATTAATTCAAAAATAAAGAATAATAAAAAGTTTAAGTTATCAATTGAAAATTGAAATTTTTTTTTTAAATTTATAAAAGATTTTTAAATATTTTTATCGGTAAATATAATGTACTAATTGGACTATCTGAATTAAAATATACATTTTAAAAAATATTGCTTTGAATATTCCTTTATTCATTCATTCTCCTAAAAAACCGAAGACAACATTTTTTCATAAAATGAAACGAGTGAATTCTACTTTCAATAAATTAACTAAGTAAGTAAAACTATTTAATGAATAATGACTAGACACAATCATTATATATTGCATGAATTATAATTTTTTCCTTTTATCCAGTCTCAGTATAAATCTATTTTCCTTTTTTATTTTAATAGCCTATAATCAAATCTTTATTCTGAATTTCCGACTCTGTGGAAAATTTCGATATCAATTGTATAATTCGATCATTAAGCAAAGATTTGATATTTTTCGCCCAGATAAAGTCCAAGTGACTAAAATTTGCATGTGGCACTTTTTCTAATGTCACAACATTTGGAAGCTGTCTTCTTAATTCTTCGCTGTCCTGAAATAATTTAAGAAATTAAATTATTTGTTTTATTTTATTACTCAGCATATTTATTACACTCAGTTACATAATTTTTATTTACATCATTGAAACGAGAAAAAAAATGTATATTCACTCACTTCTCTTGTTGAAATAACGTCACCTCCTCCGTAAATTAAAGCAATTGGAGTTTGAACATTTTTTAAATTGTACAAAGGCGCTTTTTCCTGTCCATAAATTACAAAATTCTTCTCTCCTCCATAATCGAATTGTTTAAATTCCCCTGGGATGAAAAATTTGTCATAATTAGGATTAAATGGTTATAATTAAAAATTTAGTATTTTATTTACAAAATGAAAAATACGGTGATTGAATTGTGAAATAAATGTAAAATTCTATTTTTTAAATTGTGATTTTGTTAATTCATCATTTATTCTTACCTGAGATTATATTTTGATAATAATGATAAGCTATTTGCCATGAAGTTCCGGCAGGAAAATAGGAAAAAATGTAAGGCAACGCTTTCTAAAAAAAAAATTTTTTTTTTTTTGAAAAAATTTTTAAGAAATTTACTTTATTATAAATGTAGTAATTTACCGTATTTAATTGATCCAAATCAAAGCCACTGGCTATTAAAATAATACTGATGCAGACTGGTTGTAAAATGGAAACCTCACTGCATATCGACATTCCCAATCTGCTACCTTCTTTAGTCAATGGCAAAATTTCGTTGATTTTATTCTTTTCTAATATTGCCTAAAAAAAAGTCGAAACATTTTTTTCAAATTTTAATTCCTATCTGAATTTTTCGTAACATTTTTTTTAATACATTTGAAAAATGTACTTGAATTGTTTATTTATTTGAAGAAATCGAAGATCTGGATATTTGGAACATGCAAAATTACGTTTCGCAGTATTTAGATCAATTTTGGAACTTTCTGAGATTTATTTCTCTTAAAAATAAGTTAAAGAGTATAAAAACAACTTATGTGAGGATATTTATCAATTATTATAGCTGCTGGATGTCTTTCTTATGAAAAAACAAAATTTTTAGTTTAACCTGTCCAGAAATCTCTGACCTACTGTCATTTCACTTCAGATTCTGCTCAGTAGGTAATGTTGTAAAATCGTTTACCGACAGTCGATTAATTTTGGCGCCAACGGTTTCTTTTTAAATATTACCTATTATTATTACCTTTTAGTTTAAGCAAAGATACAAAAATTTTGATCAATTAATTGATAAAATTTTTAATCAATTATTATATATACTATTTTAGAACTTGATTAGAATTTTTTTTTGTATAAACTGATCATTTTTTTAAAATTTGTTTTTGATTATTTTTCTTTTGATTGACTTCAAAAGGTTATTAATTTTTCTCATCAATTAGAAAAAGTAGGGGGTATATTACTTAGTATGTTTCACCATTTTATAACCTGTTTATATTTATTTTTTAGAAATTAATTTTTTTTTTTCAAATTATTTTTCGATTATTTTTCTTAAGGGTAGTTTTTAGGGGTAGTAATTTTCTTTCACGATTTTACAACTTAAATATATGTTTTCTTGAAATTGATAATTTTTGTCATAATTATTGTCTTTCTTTAGTTAGATGTTATTGTTATAGGTTCTTAACTTTCGTTCTTTAGAAATTAAATTAATTGACTTCTTGATAATTATAATAATTGATTAATGACTCGGTATTACTGCATTTTAAAATTTTTGTATCTAAGTCAAATACAGTCATTTAAATTTGGTGTGAAACAGCACGTGATTTATTATCTTTTAATTTAATTTAAATACATTACATTAACTCACAAGCTTTAATAATTTATAAATTATTACTCAATTTTCTTATTTTTATTGAAAAAGAAAGAAAGTAATGTTTAAAAAATAAATATTTGCCGCCAAAATTAATCAACTGTCGGTAAAAGGTTTTACAACATTATCTACTGAGCACAATCTGAAGTGAAATGACAGTAGGTCAGAGATTTCTTGACAGGTTAAACTAAAAATTTGCTTTTTTCAAAAGAAAGACATCGAGCAGTTATAATAATTGATAAAAATCCTCACTTAAGTTGTTTTTATACTCTTCGACTTATTTTTAAAAGAAATAAATCTCAGAAAGTTCCAAAATTCTCTGAATGCAGCGAAACAAAACTTTGAAAGTTCCAGACACACAGTTTCTTTTTCTTTATTTAATAAAAAAATGATAAAATTAAAATACCTTCATAATAGGAACATTATTAATCAGAAATTGAAAAATTGGCGGTTGTTTATGCTTCCAAATTGCGACTGGGCTTAGGCAAATGTTGAATCTTATTTTTTCATTATATTCTGGTTTTTTCGATAAAAGGACATAACTCATAGTTGTCCCCATCGAGTGTCCAATATAAATTAACGATTTTTCTCCTGTCTCGTTCAAAATGTAATCGATTGTGTCGGCCACGTCGTTTAAAGCAATTTCGTGAAAACTAGAAAATAGAAATAATCAAGATTTTTTACATAAAATAATTTTTTTTTATTTTATTTATGTAGAGAAGATTTTTACCTAAATTTCCAAAATTCAGGATCACGATCAGGTGATAAACTTTTATGAGATCTTGAATAAGAATTACCTCGTATATTTCCAAGCCAGACGTCATATCCTTTATTGGCTAATAAATAAGCTACAAAAAATGTTTTTTAATGGTTATAAATGTCTAAATTATAAATATCAAAATATCAAACGGTGAACAGGAATAATCATCCCAAGTAAAAAAAAAAAAAAGATACCAATTATTTTTAATCTCAATTTACTTTTTACTATTATTTACTCAACTTTTTCTTTAATCATTCTTCGTTTTTTATCCTTAACTTTTTGTTCTGATCATCCGATGAAATAACAATTTTTCAAATCGTAATCAATTTTTTGTCAATTTTCCGGAACACTTGAGAGTGAATATAAATTTTTAATATCCTTATAAATGCATTATTGATGAGTGATAAAAAGGTGTTTTAAACGAGCTGGTATAAAATAATACCAATACGTTAATAAGTTCAAACAAGTTTATTAGATTTATGATTGAAGTAGTATAAAAATGTATGCATTTCTTGCTGTGCATTGATATTATGATTTTTTCAATAATTAATCTGGTTCATCTTGACCTAGATTTCATGAAAGTTCCGATTCTCAAGTTCATTGCAGGGCAAATACAAGTCTACCTTGTTAATGCCCTTCAATTATTTATTATATATTACAAGTATTTGATTTAATACTGCCACTTTTCGCTTTAAATTTTACATAATATTTTTAGTTTATCTTCGCGCATAATATGAATTCACAAAAATTTTAATTGGTAATAATTAATTTTATTTTTATTTATTATTTATTCACGTTAATTTTATAATTGTATTCGGTATAATTAATTCCAAAGTCGTTTAATTTGGAAACAATTACAAATTGGAGGACATTTATTTTGAAACAGTTGCGAATTTCGAAAATCAATTTTTACGTTAATTAATTGATAAATTATGCATTTCTCATAAAATTCTTACCAAGATCTCTGTCAGGACCCATTAAAACAAAACTGTCGGAAGAAGCGAGGATACCGTGTTGTAAAAAGACGACTGGTTTGCCTTTAGACTTTGGTTTCGAAGGACTTCCGGGTATTCGATGATTTTTTAAAATATAACCATCTTTAGTTGTTACAATGTGTTCTTCTGCCGGAAATCCATGCCTCTCCACCAATCCGATCTGTGCAAAAAAAATGCGCAAAATTGTTAGTTATATCAATATTATTAATATACTTAGAATTTAAATTCTAATAATATACTTAGAATTTAAATTCTAATAATATTCATAATTATAAATAAAATAATAATTTATTTAATATTAATAATATTATTAATATTTTATTTATAATTTATAATTATAAATTATAAATTTATATAATATTATAATATTAATATTTATAATAATAAATTTATAATTAATATTATTTTTAAGATACTTTTGTCAACTTTGAAGTATCTTTTTTGCGATTTTGAATTTAATTTTTTTCAATTATCAATTTAATTTTTTTCAGTCTTTAAATTACTGGCATGATTAGGTATTTAAATTTATTACACAAGTTTTCATTTATTTTTTTCATTTTTCATACTTATTTTCTTAAAAATCCAATTATGTTCTTCAATCATTAAATTAATGTCAGGAATGATTTAAATTATTCTATACAAGTTTCAATTTAATTTTGCTATTTTTTAATTATTTTCTTCAAACGTTAATTACTTTCTTCGTATTTAAAATGCTTTAGCTATTTTTAAATTATTTTCTACAAATTACAATTATTTTATTAAATTTTTTTTTTATTGTTATGAATTTTTAAATTTATAACATTAGTTTTTAATTATTTTCTTTAAATTTTAATCATTTTATTCATTCGTTTTACTATTATCACGAATTCATTAAATTTCTACTCCTTTTTAAATTATATTCTACGAATTTCAATTATTTTATTCAATTTCTTTTTATTGTCATGAATTTTTAAATTTATAACATTAGTTTTCAATTATTTTCTTCAAATTTGAATCAGTTTCTTCATTCTTTTTATTATTATCTCGAATTTATGAATTTTTTACACCTTTTTAAATTATTTTCTACAAATTTCAATTATTTTCTTCAAACTTTAATTTTTTTCTTCAACTTTCAATTATTTTCCTCAAACTTCCAATATTTTTTCAATTATTGTCTATAAATTTTCAATTCTTTGTGTCATTATTCAATTAGTTTCTTAATATTTCAATTTTGTCGTCAATTTTTCAAGTATTGTCTTTAAATTTTTAATTTTTTACACTAGTTATCAATTATTTTTGTCATTTTTCAATTTTTTTTTCAAATTACATTTATTTTTGTCAATTATTAAATATTTTTGACATTTAGAAATTATTTTCTACAAATTTCAATTATTTTATTCAATTTTTTTTATTGTCAATAATTTTTAAATTTGTAACATAATTTTTCAGTTATTTTCTTCAAATTTGAATCATTTTCATTATTCTTTTTATTATTGTCACAAATTTATTAATTTTTTACACCTTTTTCAATTATTTTCAACAAATTTCAATTATTTCCTACAACCTTTAATTACTCTCTTCATATTTAAGATTTTTTATGTTTTTGGATTATTTTCTTTCAATTTTTTATTTTTTTCATTTTATCAAATTTCAATTATTTCATACAACCATTAATTACTTTCTACATATTACAATTTTTTGGAAATTTTAAAATTTTTTCCTTCAAAATTTATTTATTTACCTTAAACTTTAATTATTTTCGTCATTATTCAAGTATTTTTGTTATTTTCCAATTATTTACTTCATATTTCTACTGTTTTTGCAATTTTAGAATTTTATTTTAAAAATTTGTAGAATAAATTTATTTATTTGTAAGTAAATAAATAAATAAATATTTCAATTATTTTAAACAATTTTTTTATTGTCGTGGATTTTTAAATTTATAACGTATGTTTTCAATTATTGTCTTCAAATATTGAATCATTTTCTTCATTAACTTCAAATATTTTTTTTTCAATTATTGTCTTTAAATTTTCAATTTTTACACCAGCTTTTAATTATTTATGTCATCATTTAATTAGGTTTTTTAACATTTCAATTGTATCGTACATTTTTCAAGAATCGTCTTCAATTTTTTAATTTTTTAAAACAGTTATCAATTATTTTTGTCATTTCTCAATTTTTTTTTCAAATAACAATTATTTTTGTCAATTTGCAAATATTTTTGACATTCAGAAATTATTTTCTACAAATTTCAATTATTTTATTCAATTCATTTTTATTGTCATGAATTTTTAAATGTAAAAAATCAGTTTTTAATTATTTTCTTCAAATTTCAATCATTTTTTTTTTATTCTTTTATTATTGTCACAATTTTAATAATTTTCTTCAACTTTTTCAATTATTTTCTTCAAATTTGAATTATTCTCTTCATTTTTTTTATTATTTATTATTTTATTTTTATTTAATCATTTATTATTTTGATTATTTTATTTAATTTTTTTAAATCGCACGAATTTTTAAATTTATAACATTAGTTTTCAATTATTTTATTCAAATTTGAATTATTTTCTTTATTCTTTTTATTGTTTATTATTATTTTATTATTATTTAATTATTTATTATTTTAATTATTTAATTCAATTTTTTTTATTGGCATTAATTTTTGAATTTATAACATTAGTTTCCAATTATTTTACTCAAATTTGATTATTTTCTTCAAATTTAAATCATTTTCTTTATTCTTTCTATTATTATCACGAATAATAAATTCTAATATTATAATTATTTCTATTATTGTCACGAATTTATTAATTTTTTACACCTTTTTCAATTATTTTTTACAAATTTCAATTATTCCCTACAACCTTTAATTACTTTCTTCATATTTAAGTTTTTTTTTATGTTTTTGAATTATTCTCTACCAATTTTTTATTTTCTTCAAACTTTAATGATTTTCTTCAACTTTCAATTATTTACCTCAATCTTCAAATATATTTTTTTTCAATTATTGTCTTTAAATTTTCAATTTTTACATCAGCTTCAATTTGCTAAAACTTCAATTATTTTCGTCATTATTGAAGTATTTTTGTCATTTTCCAATTATTTACTTCGTGTTTCTGTTGTTTTCATATTACTATTATTTTAGAATTTCTTTCTCAATATTTGTAGAATAAATTTATTTATTTGTAAACAAATAAATAAATAAATACTTCGATTATTGAATTCCATTTTTTTATTGTCATGAATTTTTAATTAACATCAATTTTCCATTATTTTCTTCAAATTTGAATCATTTTCTTCATTCTTTTTATTATTGTCACGAATTTATTTATTTTTTTAAACCTTTTTCAATTAATTTCTTCAAATTTCAATTATTTTATTCAATTTTTTTTATTGTCTTAAATTTTTAAATTTATAACATCAGTTTTCAATTTTTTTCTTCAAATTTCAATCATTTTCTTTATTTTTTTCTTATTGTCACAAATTTATTAATTTTTACAACTTTTTCAATTATTTTCTACACATTTTAATTAATTCCTACAACCTCTTATTACTTTCTTCATCTTAAAATTTTTTTGACATTTTTTCATCATTCTCTTCAAGTATTTTTGTCGTTTTCCAATCATTTACTTCATATTTCTATTATTTTTGCGATTTTAGAATTTTTTTCTATATATTCTTAGAACCTTTTAACTCTCTTCGTATTTAAGTTTTTTTTATGTTTTTTAATTATTCTCTTTCAATTTCAATTATTTTCTTCAAAATTTAATGAATTTCTTCAACTTTCAATTATTTTTCTCAAACTTTTAATATTTTTTCAATTATTGTCTAAATAAAATTTTTGAATTTTTACACCAGCTTTCAATTATTTATGTCATTTTTATATCATTATTCAATTAGTTTCTTAACATTTCAATTGTTTCGTCAATTTTTTAATTGTTGAATGCAAATTTAAAATTTTGCACATTAGTTATCAATTATTTTCGTCATTTCTCAATTATTTTTTTAAATAATTGATTTTTTTAATATTTTCATTAATTTTTTTTTTAAATTTTAGTTATTTATTATTGTTGTAATTTTTCAACTGTTTTCTACATATTTAAAGTTTTTTTTACATTTTTAAATTATTTTCTTTAAGTTTTAATTATTTTCTTGAAACTTTTATTATTTTTTCAACTTTCAAACTATTGTCTAAAAAGATTTATTTTTACACCAGCTTTCAATTATTTATGTCATTATTCAATTAATTTTTTCACATTTTATTATTTCGTCAATATCACAATTTTTGTACTCAAAATTTTAATTTTTTACACCAGTCTCAAATTTTGTTGTTCTAATTTTAATTGTTTTTTATCATTTTTTAATTATTTTCTTATAAATTCAATTATTTTTGAAACTTTTCAATTATCAATTTTTCAATTAAAAAAGTGGTTAAGTTTTAATAAATAAATTTAATTTAAATAAAGTAATAGAAAATATTTTTATTCGATACAAAAAATTGTTAAGTTATGAATAAAATATAAAAAAAAAATGTTTACCCAATAAAAAGTTTTTCGTCTTGATTCAAATAAGTACAGTGAAAATTGTATTTAAATTGCCAAAATTTTTAATTACCAACTTAGCGAAATGATTCAATATAAAATCTCGATTAAAGTTTGTCAATTTTTGAACATCTATTAATTCACCTGGAGACGAATTTTGGTCGTTGACCTCGATCGAATTTCAAGGTCTAATATGCGTTCAGTGAATGTTTCGATGACGTAAATCTTGTCGATTATGTTTTTTTTTTTTTTTTTAAATAAATAGTTCGTGACATTTTGCAAAAAAATTCCAAGAATGATTGGCAATCGATGACTTTGATCCAATTTAGCAGTTCAATCATTATTCTTTAATAAGATAAAAACTACCGGATTTTTTGGCACTGTTACTCATTAATTTATAATTTGCATCTTTTATCTGTAAACTAAAAAGTTTATAAAATTTAAAAAAAAATAAAAAAAAGGTTTCACAAATTTAAAAATAATTTTAAATTGTATGAATAAATGAATATATAATTTTCACGAATTTTAATTTGATTTTGGTTTTTTGATTATTATTATTTTTTAATTTTTTTTTATAATTATGTAAAATTTTATTTATTTTTCTATGATGTATTATTTTCTGTTTAAATAATCCTTAAGAAATCAGAGAATGTTTCGAATAAACGTGAATTTACTTGATATGCTTTTGTTTCCGGAACAATTAAGTCTGACAAATATTGACTTTAACTACTTGCAAGTGAATGACCTCGACTCTAGAAATTTTGAGGGAAATTTCAGGTAAACAAAGTTAGTTATTTGGAAAATTATCATAAAAACTGTTTATAATTATTTTAAACTATTTAAAACTATTTTAAACTATTTAAAACTATTTAAAAATATTTTAAAATATTTCTAATAATTATTAACTATTTATAACTATTTTTAACTATTTTTTAACTATTTTCACTATTTACAACTATTTTAAACAATTTATAAATAATCAGCGCTTCTTCTGAATAATTAAGTACAAAAAAATTTACAAATATCATAAATCATTTATTTTTTACTTTACGCCTCATAAATCTTTTCAATTAAATAATCCAACTATAAACGAAGTCGTTTACGTAGTACTTAAGGAATCCATGATTTATTAATACTTCGATAATTTTTATTTGACAATATAAGCATTCGATTATTTATTATAATTGAATAAATTAAACAAATATAAAAAAATTAGTTTGATTTTTTTTAAATCTTTACTATTTTTGTAATTTTTTATTTTTAGATTTTATTCTTACATTATTTTTCCCATTTTTGTAATAAAAAATATTTTTTTGGGATAAATTTTACAAAATGAGAATTAATACAGTCAGAAACGGAGAAAGAGAAAGTTGAAACTTGAATAAAACATTAAGAAAACAGAAGGAGAGGAAAAAAAATATTCAACCGAAGGAGGGATCGAACCCTCGAACCTGACGCACTCAAATCCGAGCCGCGAACCGCGCAGCCACTCCGTTTCGAATTTTCAACTATTAATTCTTTCTTTATATCTATTTTATATGAAATTTAAATAGTATAAAATACTTTTTATTAATATTCTTGATAATAGAGAAACGATTAAATTAAATTAAACACTGTTTATTGTACTTACAAAATCTAGAATGGCGAATCTGTTTAAAGCTCTAGCAGTCTCTATATTCCGTACCCTGGGAATATTTCCTCCTTTTCCAAAAATCACATCAAAAATTAACGAAAATGCGACACTGTTGGCGGGAAGATACGTGGTACAGAATAAAATTGATAAAACCAGAGACATCTTTTCTCTCGAATGTTTTAACGTCAGCAACAAAAAAAAATGTGCAAATATCTGAAAAAATTAAATTATAATATCCTTAAAATTTAATGATTTATAGAACTAGCAATTCAGAGGAAACAAATTTGAAGGTCATCTTCTTTTTTATTTTCTATACACCAGGATAAATTCCAGAAAAGAGGCAAGTTTATTTTTTCTCATATCTCAAGGATCCGATTATACAAATATAATAACATGATGATTTAATTTTTAATTATGCAAATTAATAAACAACGGCAATAATTGTAACAATAAATGTTATTTATAAATATTATTCATAAACAAAATGTTCAGTATTTGACGAAATTGTTTAATTTGAAATTATGTGGAAATACATGATTGAGAAATAACCACTTGCTAGTGTAAAAAAATTTTTTTTTTTTTTTTGACTTGTAATAATTAAAACAGAAAAGAGGCGTCAATGACCCAGTGTTTTGAAATTCAAAGTGAATAATCAATAGAAAAAGTACTTCAAAAGGCGTTCACCTCTTTTGAGAGTCTTGGTGAAAAAGTGATGCTTTAATTTTTCCGCAGTATAAATTATCTGTACTATAAAACCTGTCAGCTTTAACGGTAGGCAGAATAGAATAATTTAAAAATAATATTGAAGAAAGAAAATTGAATTTTAGTCTATTAGAAAATAATTTTTTTTTTTTTTCATAGAAAATCGCTTAATTTTTTGTTTTTTTCTCAAGTAAAAAGCAATTTTTTTAATTATTACAATTTTTATAATACAGTTGTAAAAGAAAATACACGAAAAAATATTTAAAACAAAGAAAAGTTTGAGAAACGAGAAAGAAAAGGAAAATAAAAATTTTTAGCCGGAGGAGGGATCGAACCATTAAATGTACTTATTCAAAATCGCACTAGGAAGCGCGCAGCCACGCGGCTTTGATAATTCAATTCGAATCTAATCTCTTTTCTGTAAGTAATTCCATTTCGAATCGATTCCAAAAGCAAAAAATATTTATATTCGAAACAAATTTCATTTTAGAACAATTTTAAATTTGGAAACATTAATTTTTTAAGCAATTAATGCTGAAAATGATTTTAATTTTGAGAAAATTAAATTCGGAAACAATTCGGTTTAAAATTACTAACTTGGAAGCATTTTAATTTCGAATTGATTCTAAATGTAAAAAAATATTAATTTTGGAAACAATTTTCATTTTAGAAAAACTTTAAATTTTGGGAAAATTGATTTTTAAAGCTATTAATGTTAGAGATGATTTTAATTTGCAAAAATTATATTTGGAAGCAATTCGATTTAAAAATATTAACTTGGAAGAAATTCGGTTTAAAAATACTAATTTGGAAGCAATTTAATGAAAAGATAATTTTAATTTGTAAATTATTTTTAAAATAATTTAATTTGAGAACAATTAAGAAGCGATTTAAATTTTAAAAGAAAATCTGAGCGCGATTAAATTTGGAAAAACGAAGAATTAAAAAAAAACAGCTGTAAGGGGAATCGAACCATCGACCCTTCTTATTCAAAATCGAACTCGGAACCGCGCAGCCATGAGGCTTTGATAATTTAATTTGAATATAATCTCAATCTGGAAGCATTTTAATTTCGAAACGATCCTAAATAGCTCTAGGGACTTTATTTTGTAATAAATAAATAAATAAATAAATAACAAAAAATAAATGTAAAAAAAATATTAATTTCAGAAACAATTTTCATTCTGAATTGAATTTAAATGTTTTAAGCTAACTTAGAAGTAATTCAATTTCGAAACGATTTAAAAAATTTTTAAAATTTGAATCAATTAATTTTGGAAACATTTTAAATTTTGAAGACAATTTTTGAAGAAATTCTTGTTGGAAATAATCGAATAATTTGAATTTGGAAAAAAATAAATTTGTAAGCAATTTAAAATCAAAATAATTTTAATTTAGATTCAATTTTATTCTAAAATGAATTGATTTTTGAAAATAATTTTAATTTGAAAAAAACAACTTTTCAGCCGTTTATTTATTATTATTTTATTTCACAATAATTTTGCAAAAGTGAAATTTAAGTTTCGCGGCAAGAGTCCTCTAGGCGGGAAAATTCAAATTTTTTAATCTCAAAAACTGTATTTTTTAAAATATTTCTAATATTCGTATTCACTTGACACATAAAATAATACCTCGTGACGTTTAGAAGGAAATTAATTTTTTTGTTTTAATTAAAATTACATTTATTACAAAATTTGAAAGAAATTATCGACTAAAACAAATAAAACTAAATTTATAAAATCCTTCTTACCTGTAATATTTCACAGTTCTTTTTTTTTCTGCTTTTTCGTTATTCCTATTGTTGTAAGTGACTTTCACATTTTTATAATTTCATTCCACCTTTATCTCATTGTTAATTTTTTCCTTTTTTTATCAAACTTTTAAAATTAAAATTTACCACTCGGTTTTAATAAAAGTTTGTTCTAAATAATACACTTCTAAAATGACATTATAATTTACAGAGTAATTAAAATTTTATAAAATTGTAATTTTAAATTAAATCGATTTTATATTTCATCCAATTCGATTTTAAAATCCAACGAATTTTATTTTTAATTCAAGGAAATTTAATTCATAAATCAAGCAATATAAATTTAATTCTTCATTTTAGAAAAAATTTTCACAAAAGTTATTTTAATTTTTAAACATGTTAACAAAAGTTAATTAGATTTTTTAAAAGATATTTGAATTAATTAAATAATTCGATACTAGGAAAATTTTGTATTAAAATTAAATTAAAGTGAATTAGATTTTTTTAATAAAAGTTAATTAACAATTTTAAACTAAAATTTTGCCAATTTTGAGTAAATGAAAAATTAATTAAAATTTTGCAATTTTGAAAATTCTAGATATTTTTAGTTTACTTTGACAAAGCAATTGTAGAAAATTGCAAAATGCAAATGTCAAATCTTGGAAATTAATTAAGCAGCCCTTTGACTTTTTTCAATTTGTTCGCTCTGAGACAAAAAGCACTCCCTGAGATGCGGGCTGATCTTGAACTGAAAGCAGACTGATCTTTCATCGCAGAATACATACTCAATCGCCTTGATCAAACGCGAGTTGACTGTTTGCTTCTTTTTATTATTATTTCTCAGTTCTTCACATTTGCATTCAGTCTGAAAACCTCTTTGTTCCACGCTTCCCGTATCACTTGCATTTTATTCGTAATTCTTACGTAGATACAAAAGAATCTTAATTTATTATGTCTATTAAAAAAAAAAAGCCGATCCCAATAATTTAATTAAAAAATTTTATTTCTTAACAAAAATCAAAATTTTGTTCTTTTTCTACTTTTCCGCCTTCAAAAAACGGTCAAAATTAATCAAAAATTTATAGAAAACAAATTTCGGCTCAAATAACCAGAAATCTAGTTAATTTAACAGTTAAACTGTCAACTATATCATTCAGGTTAGAATAACAAAGAAAAATCAACGGAAACTTCGATATCTCGAAACGGGGCGTTCTGATTGGATGCTAATATTTTTGGAAAGATTTACCAGGCCAATAAAACTTCGATGTCTCGAAATGGGGGATTCTGATTGGCTGATAATATTTCCGGAAGGAATTCCAGCAAATCAGAAGGACCTGATTCGAGATACCGAGGTTTATGTTGATTTTTTCTAATTGATTTGAAATATTTTTAGATTTATGGAAAGGTGAGAAATTTAATAAAAAATCATTGGAAATTTTGAAGAGTTTCTAAATGCTTGGAAAATTAACGAGATTTTTTAAAATGATAAATTTTAGTCAAATAAAAAAGTCGGAATATGTCGAAAGTAATCTATATTAATCGAAAAAAATCGAAATTTATCGAAAATATTCGTTTTATCGAAAACAATTTTAATTTAAAAAGGAATTTAACGAAAATAATCGATTTTAATCGAAAAATGTCAGAATTTATGGAAAATAATCTATATTGATCGAAAAAAAATGGAAAATACCGAAAATAATCGACATTAAATAAAAAAAGTCAGAACTTACAGATAATACTCAAAATTAATCGAAAAAAATCGATATTTATCAAAAATATTGGTTCTTAATGAACAAAAAAAAGGTAGGAATTTATCGAAAATAATCGATTTTAATAAAAAAAAACAGAGTTTATGGACAATAATCGATATAAATCAAAAAATGCCAGAATTTATCGAAAATAATCGATATAAGTCGAAAAAATTGGACATTATCGAAAATAATCGACATTATTCGAAAAAAATTGGAACTCATCGAAAATAATCGATATTAATCGAAAGAAATCGGAATTTATCAAAAATAATCGTTGTTAATCGAAAAATGTCGGAATTTATCGAAAATAAACGATATTAATCGAAAAAAATTGAAATTTATCGAAAATAATAGTTGTTAATTGAAAAAAGTCGGAATTTATCAAAAATAATCGATATTAATCGAAAATGTCGGAACTTGTCGAAAATAATCGAAAAATCGGAATTTATAGGAAAATAATCGATTTTAATTTAAAAAAAACGAAATTATTAAAAAAAAAATCGATGTAAAATGAAAATGTCGAAACTTATCAAAAATAATAGAAAAAATCGGAATTCATTAAAAATGTATATTAAATTATAATATTAATCTATATTAAATGAAAAAACCGGAATTTATTAAAAAAAATCGATTTTATTCGAAAAATGTTGAATTTATCGAAAATAATCGATATTAGAAAATAAATTAAAATTTTTCAAAAATATTCTATATATTAAACGAAACAACCGGAATTTGTCCAAATTATTTGATTTTATTCTTAAAAGTCGGATTTTGCTCGAAAATAATCAATATTAATTGAAAATTATCTATATTAATCGAATAAATCGAAATTTATCAAAACGGAATTTATAGAAAACAATAGTTGTTAATCAAAAAATGTCGGAATTTATTGAAAATAAACGATATTAATTGAAAAAATTGAAATTTTTCTGAAAATAATCGATAGTAATCGAAAGAAATCGGGATTTATCAAAACTATTGGTTTTTACCGATAAAAAAGTAGAAATTTATCGAAAATAATCGATATTAATCGCAAATGTCGAAACTTATCGAAAATAATCAAAAAAGGTGAATTTATCGAAAATAATCGATTTTATTCGAAAAATGTCGGAATTTATCGAAAATGAATTATATTAATCGAATCAATTGGACTTTAATGAAAATAATAGAATGGAAAAAATAGGAAAATATCGAAAATAATCGACATTAAATAAAAAAAACTCAGAATTATAGAAAATGTTCAAAATTAATAAAAAAAATCGATATTTATAAAAAAAATTGGTTCTTGTCGAACAAAAAAAAGGTAGGAATTTATCGAAAATAATCGATTTTAATCGAACAATGTCGAAATTTATACGAAAATAATCGATTTTAAACAGAAAATAACGGAGTTTATCGACAATAATCGATTTAAATAAAAAAAAATGCCAGAATTTATCGAAAATAATCGATATTAGTCGAAAAAATTGGACTTTATCGAAAATAATCGAAATTATTAAAAAAAAAAATTGGTATTCATCGCAAATAATCGATGTTAATCAAAAGAAATCTGAATTTAATGAAAATAATCGTTTTTAATCGAAATAATTGAAATTTATCGATAGTAATATATACTAATTGAAAAAAGTCGGAATTTATAATAAATAATCGATATTAATCGCAAATCTCGGAACTTATCGAAAACAATCGATATTAATAAAAAATTTAAGAACTTATCGAAAATTATCGAAAAAAATGGAATTTATCCAAAATAATCGATATTAATCGAAAGGAATCGGAAATTATCGAAAATAATCGTTGTTAATCGAAAAATGTCGGAATTTATCTAAAATAATCTATATTATTCGAAAAATGTCGTATTTTATTGAAAATAATTGATATTTATCGAAAAAAATGAACTTTATTAAAAATAATTGACATTAATAAAAAAAATGGAATTTATCGAAAATAATCGTTGTTATTCAAAAAATGGCGGAATTTATCGAAAATAATCGATTTTAATTGAATAAATCGAAATTTATCGAAAATAATTAATATTAATCGAAAAAAATCGGAATTTATCGAAAATAATTGATTTTATTTGAAAAATGACGGATTTTATCGAAAATAATCGATATTATTCGAAAAAAGTCGGAATTTATCGAAAATAATCGATTTTATTCGAAAAATTTCGGACTTCATCGAAAAAAATTGACTTTAATCGAAAAAAATTGTGATTTATCGTAAATATTTGACATTAATCGAAAAAAGTTGAAATTTATCGAGAACTATCGAATATTATCGGAAAGTCGACATTTAGCGTTACTAATCGAAATTAATTTGAATTTATCGAAATTCAATGGACAAATTTCGAAAGAATTATCGAGTTTTAATGCCCAAGCAGCACGTAATATTACATGAATATCACAGTGACATAATATTGTAATATCGGTAATATTACGGTGTGATATTACAGTGATATTGACGTGATATTGACGTGATATTGAAATGTCCGCCTCAAGGTAATATTACAAGTAATATTACGGTAATATTACAAAGATTTATTTATTTCAATATTTATTTTACATTAAATAAAATATTTTAAAAAAAATCGGCTCACACGGGGTTCGAACACACAACGTTCGACACGACGTGAATACGCCTTGTACCTCTCGGCCATCTAGATCTTGGAATGTATTTCAGAAAGTGTTCTTCATGTAGTACCTTAAATTCTCTTTGGTACAATATAAAGAACACTTTCTGAACTACATTCCAAGAGCCAGATGGCCGAGAGGTACAAGGCGTATTCACGTCGTGTCGAACGTTGCGTGTTCGAACCCCGTGTGAGCCGGATTTTTTAAAATATTTTATTTAATGTAAAATAAATATTGAAATAAATAAATCTTTGTAATATTACTTGTAATATTACCTTGAGGCGGACATTTCAATATCACGTCAATATCACTGTAATATCACCCCGTAATATTACCAATATTACAATATGATATCACTGTGATATTCATGTAATATTACGTGCTGCTTGGGTGAAATTTGAAATATTGTGTTTTTTTTATGTCACGAATTTTAAGTCAATGCCGGAATTCAAAATGGCGGATCTAATTCATGTGGATACGTGGCCGACAAATTTTTTTGTAAACATTTGTTTCTTTTTTATGTGAAATTTTAGCACTTAAAGATTTTTTCTTTTTCGGTCGTTACGAATCCAAAATCTAAATTTCAAACTAGAAAATGGCGGATCCAATATGGCGGACGAATTCATAAAAAATGATCAGATTTTAATGTAAATTGACACTTAATGGTTCTTCGCATTGCTGATAACGAATCTAAGGTTAAAATTCCAAAAATCAAAATGGCGGATTTAAAATGGCGAACCAATCTTTAAAGTACTGGATTTAAAAGTAAATCGGTACCTAGAGGTTTTTGGGGTCACTGATTACGAATCCAAAGTCAAAATTTAATAATTCAAAATGGCCGATCCAATATGGCGGACAAATTCAGAAAAAATTATCGGATTTTAATGAAAATTGGTATTTAGAGGTTTTCTTGGTTGCTTACAACAAATTAAAAGTCGGTTTTTAGAAATTCAAAATGTCGGACAAATTTTGAAACAATTTTTTTGGATTTTCATAAAAATTTGTATCTAGATGTTTTTAAACTTTTTTTATTGTTGGAATAACACATTTTTTTCCTGTTAAAAATTTTTCTAGACACGAGATGATCAATTTTACGTGGAATAATTCACTGTATTGACTGTGGAGCATCGCCCGCATGTGTATAAAATTCATTCACATACTCGTGACCTTCAAATGTTCGCGTTTTCCTAGTTAACATTGTTATGCGACTAGCCTCATTACAATTCATACTAAATCTTTTTTTTTATCAATAACGACCAAATTCTCAAATATTGTTTCCTTTCAAAAATTACTCCAATTTTTAATACTAATTTTTAAATTGAAATTTTTTTTTATGAAAACGTTAAGACTTATTTTTGTGGAAAAAAATATTTATAAAACTTAAATTAATAAAAATTTAGTGAAAAATCATAAATAAATTAAAAAGTGCGTTTTTACTATTTATTTCAATTTAAAAATGTAAACAGCAAAAAATTTTATTTATTTTTAACAAATATTATTTTTATTTAAAATTATTTAAATGGAAAGAAAAATAATAAAATTGGGTTAAATTATGAAATTTGCACGACATTTTTTATTTAGAGACAGAATAATTTCTTCTGCTTAAAATATTTAAATTATAAGAGTTCAAGGTCAAAAATTGAATAGATAGATGCTAATCATAACGACAAATTATATTGAAATTTTTAAAATCAAAACAAACATTTAAAAGAATTGTACACATTTCAAAACGATTGCCTAACATTTGACAAAATATATTTTGTGAAAAACAAATAAAATAAGTTTTCTAAATAAAACTGTTATTAAATAACAATTTGCAAATTTTTTTATATATAAATTCCTCTTGAAATAATTTTTAAAAATTTCTAGAAAAAATGTTTTAAATCTAAAAATTAAAAAATATTTTTATAAAGTTAATTTTAAATACTCTAAATCTAATTTTAAACCTACTTCTAAAATTAGTTTTAAAAGCTATAAATTATAAATTACAACTTTTACTCATAAAATTTTGATTTCCGACTTTTTATTTATCAAGTTTTAGATTTTTAGAGAAATTAATTCATTAAAAAAATTTGAAATTTCACCTGTTGTTATGCAACCCGTTCAACACTGCTGAAAATAAATAGCTGCACACGGGCGTAAATTCAAAAATTTCAATTCGCAAATTCTAACCAATTGGCAAACAAATAACAATGAATCAACAAAAATATTGTACAAAATTTTCCAAAATAAATATTATACACTGTTTTATTCATTATATTGTATTAAATAATACACATTCTTTTTTGGACAAATTTAACGTCCATAACCTCGCAATTGCCAACAAAACTCAACAAATTAAAGTGATTCATTTTAAAAAGGCGCATTACTGTGCTAAATGAGCGCAATTAGTTTCGATAATTAGTTCAATTACCTGTTATTTTCCCCATTTAAATGATTGTGTTATCATCTTATTTTCATATCGAATAAATCATCAGATGGCGTTGTTTCGCGCGTCATTCTGCATCATTGTCATCTTGTCATTTACAACAGGAACAAACCTACACCCATCAGTAATTTCTTCCTTTTTAATAACTTTTATAAAATCCCCAACTGATAAGCGAAAAACACCATTTATTTAATTAACGGATCATGATAATAGGCGCTTTGTTATCAAACTTAATTCCCAAAGTGCAATTTGCAGGTTGAGGTTAAAATCAGTGCAATTTTAAAGTTTATTTGTGATAGTGTTAATGCCATAAATGGCACATGGGTGTAAAGTGTTGTCAAGCTTGCGGAAAAGACGTTCATTGCAATCAACGAATATTTTTTTCTTCATTTAAAATCAAGCAAAACATGTCAGTTTCAACGCGGATAAAACTTTAAATTATTTCTAACCTATAAATATACAATATATCGTTTTGTTTTTTCTCCTCCAATTTTAACCAAAACTCTGTTTTTTTGTAAATCTGCCAAAACGGAGCGACGAAAGTATTCTCGGTTCCGTAAAAAAATGAGTCTGAGTATCAGTAAGTTTTTTTCGAAAAAGAAGCATAATACGGGAAATCATCATTTGGAGAGTTTAAACACTGTCGCTGAAATTGGACTTCCGACAAATGTCTCGCATCAATTTCATGTCAGCAAAAATGCTGTCACAGGTTAATAAAATAGCAATTGTTTATTATTATTATTAAGAAAAAGGTTACTTAAGGTATATCTCTCGGTTAAATACAGATTATCAGAATAATATTTATTTCATTAGGAAGAATCTTCTTTTAGTCGAAATTTCACATTTTCGAATATGTTTTCAATCGAAGATAAATTAATCCG
Source organism: Ganaspis brasiliensis (assembly GCA_037103525.1). Lineage (NCBI taxonomy): Eukaryota > Metazoa > Arthropoda > Insecta > Hymenoptera > Figitidae > Ganaspis > Ganaspis brasiliensis. The sequence goes on from JAZKLR010000073.1 coordinate 6,074,733, forward strand.
AATTTTGACCTGACAGAATTTTTAGGTCACCGAATTCATACTTAACAGAATTTTCAGTTTGCAGAAATTCTTTTCAACTTTTCATTTAAAAGAATTCCAATTTAAACGAATTTTAATGTAGAAGAATTTTTATTTTACAGAATTTTAGGTTAATCGAATTTTTAAGTACCAGAATAATCATTTGACAGAATCTTCATTTGTCGGAAATTGAATTAGTACGAATTGACATTTGATAGAAAACTTGAAATTCAGAATGTTCATTTCTCCGAAAAAGTATCCGACAGAAATATTTTGGCGCGAATTTTGAAATAGATGAATCAGAAAATATGAAGAAAATTTCAATTGGTCAATTTCAAAATTCGCGCCAAAATATTTCTGTCGGATACTTTTTCGGACAAATGAACATTCTGCATTTTAAGTTTTCTATCGAATGTCAATTCGTACTAATTCAATTTCGGACAAATGAATATTCTGGTACTTAAAAATTCGATTAACCTAAAATTCTGTAAAATACAAATTCTTCTAAATTAAATTTCGTTTAAATTGGAATTCTTTTAAATGAAAAGTTAAAAAGAATTTCTGCAAAATGAAAATTCTGTTAAGTATAAATTCGGTGACCTAAAAATTCTGTTAGTTCAAAATTCGGATTAATTTATCTTCGATTGAAAACATATTCGAAAATGTGAAATTTCGACTAAAAGAAGATTTTTTCTAATAAGATTCTATGAATTTTGATTTATGATTTAGTTTCTTCAGAAAAAAATGTTTATAAATAAACCATTTTTAACATTAAATTTTTTTTCTAAAAAAGGACGTTTCTCCTTTCCAAAAATGTAGTTTCCAAAAAGTTTTGAATCCATTAAAGAAGACTGGATTTTTTTTTATAGCATGTATTTAACCGAAAGATATACCTGAATTTATTTATAGTTTGGTTTTGATTTGACATTTTTTTTTTTAAACTATAGGTCAACTCGAAGGTCTTCCTGATCCTTGGATTCGATTATTGAATGCACAGATTACAAAATCGGAGCAAACGCAACATCCCACGGCAGCATTACAGGCCATAAAATATTATAATTATTCAATTAAGAGGAAACCACAGGAAGAGGTTTTCAAGCCGCTCGCCACCCAAGATCTTATCGAGGAAGAATCACAGGAAATCGATAAAATCCTAGCCAAAAAGTATCAGTCTGGAGGTTCCGATGGCTCTGCTTCTGCTAGCTCCACTGATAGTCAGGTAGCTTTTTTCATCTGAAACTTAACAACTACAAACAAAAAATGCTCAGAAAAATATAAGGAATATTTCTATATTAGGTTAATTTTTTATAATTTGAATATTAAAAAAGTTATAAAATAAAAAGTATATAACTTTTAAGCAGCAAGACAAAATTCAATGACCCAAATGCTAAAATGAACTTACCTGTGTTCTTTTCAAGATTCCAAAAGAAATGAACTTTACAGTTACTTTCTTGATATTTACATTCATAATTTATTAAAATTAAATATCAAGAAAGTAACTGTCAAGTTCATTTCTTTTGGAATCTTGAAAAGAACACAGGTAAGTTCGTTTTAGCATTTGGGTCATTGAGTTTTATCTTGCTGCTTAAAAGTTATATAATTTTTATTTAATAACTTTTTTAATACTAAAATTATAAAAAATTAACCTAAAATAGAAATATTCCTTATATTTTTGTGAGCATTTAAAAAAAGAAGAAAACCTTGATGATAGAACGGAAGATTAATTTTTCAATTATTTTCTTAAATTAATAATAATAATTCGCAAGTTCTTTCATTTCTTTATTCATTCTTTGTCTTTTCAAACCTGAAGTTTAGCACATAAATCAATTCAAAACAATTTTAATTTCATTAATAATTAAATCTATAAATTTTTCTATAATTTTCAACAGTTTTCAATATAAAATTATTCTCTTTAAATTTTATAATTATTCTTTAATTTTTTTTTAATTATTTTGTTCTGTTGTCGATTATTCTCGCCAGTTTTCAAATTTTTCCTTCGATTCTCAATTATTTTCTTTGATATTTAATTGATTTAGTCATTTTGTAATTTTTCTTTCAATTATATCAAATTTTTAATCTCCAATGTATTTCTTTAATTTTTAATTATTTTCTTCATCTTTAAATTGCATTCTTCGTTTTTCAATTATTTTATTCAATATTCAATAATCCTCGCATTTTCTCAATTATCAATTATTTTCTTGAAATTTCACTACAATTCTTTATTTTCCAACTGATTTCTTTAACTTACATTTATTTTCTACCATTTTTTCCCTAATTTTCATCAGTTTTCAAATCAGAATTTATTATTCTTCTTCAATTTATGACTATTCATTAATTTAAAAAAAAATTTTGTTCATATCTCGAGTATTCTCACCATTTTTCGATTTTTTTCAATTCTCAAATATATTCTTTAATTTTCAATTATTTTTATCGATTTTTATTAATTCCACAATATTCAATAATTCTCCGATACTTTAAATTATTTTTTTCACTCATAAAAATTGTTTTAAAATTCCAATTAAATTATTCAATTCTAGAACTATTCTCTTCTTTCTCAGTTATGTTCTTCAAATTTAAATTCCACTTTTCAAGTTTCAATTATTTTCTTTAACATTAAAAAATTATCGCCTTTTTTATTATTTTTTTCGATTATCATTAAGTTTCTTTAGATTTAAATACAATTGTGCAGTCAATTTTCTTTAATATTTAATTCCATTCTTCAATTTTTATTTTCATTCTTCAGTTTCTAATTTTTTTCTTTTATTTTCATTAATAATCGGCTTTTCTCAACTATTTTTTTCCATTTTTAAGTATATTCTTAAAATTTGAATTTCATTCTTCAATGTTAAATTGCTTTCTTTAATCTTCAATTATTTTTCCAATTTTAATTATTTTATTCGATTTTTAATCCAGTTGTTAAATGTGCAATTATTTCCGACAATTATTCGTATAAATTACTTAATTTTTCAAATAGCCAATTTTTTTCTTTAAATTAAATATTTCTTGCTTAATTTTTTCAATTTTTCTTTTCATGTTTGTTTATTAATCTAGTCATTTTTTGAATTTTGTTTTCAATTGACAATTATTTTTGTAATTTCCCAATTATTTTCTTCAATATTATTAATTATTTTCGTCATTTTGTAATTTTTCTGTCAATTATCAACTATTTTCTTAGAATATTAATTAATTTCTTTAATCTTGAATTTAATTCTTTAATTTTTTATTATTTTTTTCAATTCTCATTTATTTACTTCAATTTTCAATTGCATTTTTCGTTTTTCAATTATTTTATTCAATAATCAATAATTCTCGCATTTTCTCAATTATTATAAATTATTATCTTGAAATTTCAATACAATCCTTCAATTTCCAATTGATTTCTTCAATTTTCATTTACTTATTTACTACAATTTTTTTCATAATTTTCATCAGTTTTCAATTGACGATGTATTATTGTCCTTCAATTTTATAATTATTCATTAATTTTACAAAGAATTTTTGTTCAAATGCCAATTATTCTCACCAATATTCAATTTTTTTTTCAATTTTTAATTTTTTTTTAGTAGTTAATTGTTTTTGTCAATATTTAATTATTTTCATCATATTGTAATTTTTTTATTAATTATCAATTACTTTCTTGAAATTTAAATTTAATTCTTTAATTTCTAAAATATTTCTTCAATTTTTAATTATTTTCTTCAGTTCTCAAATATTTTCTTTAATTTTCAATTATTTTTATCTGATTTTCAATCAATTCCTTAATATTCAATAATTCACGGATTCTTTCAATTATTTTTTTCACTTATAAAAATTGTTTTTAAATTTCAATTCAATTATTCAATTCTAGAATTATTCTCTTCAATTTACAGTTATTTTCTTCAAATTTTAATTCCACATTTCAATTGTTTTTTTAAATAGTACCTAATAAATATTAATATTAATAATTAATAAATTTTCTATTTATAAGTATATTCTTTAAATTTCAATTCCACTGTTCAATTTTTAATTGCTTTTTTATTTTTCAATTATTTTTTTTCGATTTTTTGTCCAGTTGTTAAATGTGCAATTATTTCCAACAATTATTTCTATATTTTTCTTAATTTTTATTTTGCAATTATTTTCTTTAAATTTAATATTTCTTGTTTAATTTTTTAATTAGTTTTATCAGTTGTCTATTAATCTAGTCATTTTTCGAATTTTATTTACAATTGACAATTATTTTCGTCATTTTTTACATATTTTTTTTCAATTTTTCCATTATTCTCGTCATTTTTCAACTATATCCTTCAATTATTAATTATTTTCTGCAATTTTCAATTATTTCCGACAAGCTATTCAATTTTCAATTATTATCTTGAAATTTTATAATTTTTCTTTGTTTTTTTAAATAATTTTGTTTGGTTGTGTATTAATCTAGCCATTTTTTAAATTTTGTTTTCATTATTCAATTATTTTCATCATTTTGTAATTTATTTTCAATTATCAATTTTTTTTTTAATTTTAATTTAATTATTAAATTTTCAATTTATTTCCTCAATTTTTTATTTTCTTCAAATTCAGTTATTTTTGTCGATTTTCATTCATTTTCAATGTTTACCTTCAATTATCGATTATTTCCTTTTTTTTTTAAATTATATTATTGTTTCTTTATTATTAAGTTCTTGAACTTGAATTTGAATTATTTTCTTCTGCGTGCTTAAAATACGTTTTACATTTTGAAAAATTATTTTCCTCAATGTTCAATCATATTTAATTAATTCTTTAATTTTTGTCATAATTTTTCTATTTCTTAGAAACATTTTTCTTTCTTTTAAATTGTTTAGTTTTTATCTTGTAATAACGAATTTCTGAAAAAACATTTATTCAATTCTTTTATCTACATTTTTTAAATTTCTCTATTTTCTACTTTTTTAAAGACTTATTCTTTTTTTTATATTTATGTAAATTTAATCTTGTACTAAATATTCTCATTAACATTTTAACATCTTCCATTTCATACAATTTTTTTCCCCTTAAATTTAAAAAAATGTTTAAATATTTAAATAGTTTAATTTTTTGAAAAGAGTTTCTACTTTTTTATATATTTTTATGCCACTATTTCATTCTTGTGTTGTTTTTATTTTTCTTTATTTCTTTAACAATTAATGTCCATGCCTTTTTTTATTTAAAAGAATTTTCTCTTAATAATCTTTTTACGTTTTTATATTGTTTTTTAATAATTTATTTATTTAATCTGTATACGGACTACAATAAAATTTATTCTTTTTTCGTTGCTTTCACCTAATTTTCTTAATTTTGCCATCATATAAATTTAAATTTGTTTGATTTTAATTAAATGTTTTATTCTACATTTGTTTATTATTAAATGCTCTCAGTTTAAAAAATAACCTACTTACAAATAAACATTTGAAAACTTCATATACTGATTATCTTTTTTAAAAAATCAATGTTTGATTTAAATAAAAAAAATCATGATTTTTAAAAAGCCCTGTGTTTTCAGATTCAGAGGATACCCGAGCTGCCGCCAAAATTGGGAAAGCCACCGAAACCCGCGCCGAGAAATCAGCAAACTAGATCGGAGAAAACCCTTACTCAAATTCTCGAGGATTTGAAGAGCTACCAAATCGAGGACGATAATTTCCAGGACGAGACTCTTCTCCCAATCGAGAATGCCATAATCGAGGAGAGTCCTGTTTTGCGACGAAAGGTCGAGTCACTTGTGACGAGACTCGGCGACGAGGAAGTCTTCTCGGAGCTTCGTAAAATTTGTCACTGCGACGATCCGAATCATCGTTTCAAGAAGAGTAAAGAGGTGGGCGCCGGTGCATCGGGAACTGTTTTTATTGCCACAGATCTCACAAACGGCGAGAAAGTGGCCATTAAAATCATCGATCTGTCCAAGCAATTGAAGAAGGAGCTGATCCTCACCGAGATAAAAGTCCTCAAGGAATTCCAGCATCCGAATCTCGTCAATTTCCTCGACGCCTATCTTCTCGACGAGCATCTCTGGGTGATAATGGAGCTTCTGGAAGGCGGACCTTTGACTGACGTTGTCACCGAGACTGTAATGAAGGAGGCACAAATTGCCGCCGTTTGTCGAGAAGTTTTAAAAGCAATCAGCTTTCTTCACGCGAAAGGAATCATTCATCGAGACGTGAAATCGGACAATGTTTTGCTCGGAATGAGAGGAGAAGTGAAGGTGACGGATTTTGGATTTTGCGCGAATATTGTCGGTGATGAGAAGAGACAGACGATGGTTGGAACTCCCTATTGGATGGCGCCGGAAGTCGTCACCAGAAAACAATACGGCAAGAAGGTCGATATTTGGTCGTTGGGAATCATGGCGATCGAAATGATCGAGGGAGAGCCTCCGTACATGAATGAGGCTCCTCTTCGTGCACTTTATTTGATTGCCTCGGCCAATGGAAAGCCGTCCATTCCCCGCTGGAACACTCTCAGTCCGATTTTCCAGAATTTTCTCGAGTGCTGTCTCTCGATTGAAGTTGACGAACGCGCCTCGGCTGAAGAATTACTCGCGCATCCATTCCTCGATCATTGTGCGGAACTGACTAGTCTTAATCCTCTGATAAGAGCCGCGCAAAAGGTTTTGCACAAGGCGTTTTAAAGCTCTTAGAATTCAAGCAAGATATAAACACGTAATCTCACCAGACAAAAGTGAGTCAATTTATTTCAACGTAAAAAATAAATAAAAACTGTCGACGTTTCGTACTATACATATGGAGGCCTCTTCAGGACAAAAATAACTAGAAAGAGAACATAATATTAATATAAATACACTGCAACTTCACTTATTTAAAGTCGCATTTATTTTAACTTGTCGACCAATCAAAACTGACTAACATTTTCATTGGTTGTTGCGAATTGGACCAGCCAATCAGAGAAGTTTTCTATAAGTACATGGAAGTTAAAATAAGTGCGACTTTTGGCATGGATTTGGGTAGACCGGGCTAAAATAAGTGAAGCTTCAGTGTATAATCAAAACATACCTGCTAAATTTGAGGTTATTAAAACGAAACTAAGTTAAAATGACAAATATAAAATAAAACAACTCACGACATTGTAAATAAATCATACACTTAGAAACATTGTTAATAAAATCATTAACAATAATAATATAATTAAAATAACAGATAACGTAAAAACAGATTTAACGGTATAATCTATCGACTCAGGTTTAAATTACCTATTTTAATATTATTAGTATATTTTTTAAGTAAGTAAGAAAATGATGGCCATTTTAGTGATATTTAATGTTTTTTATTTTATTATCTTATCGACAACATGTTTCGACTCAAAATTAGATCCTTCTCAAGTCTATATCTGTTATCAATTTTAGACTATTATTATTATTTTTTTTTTATAAAAAATGACAATTCATGAAAAGAATTTCAAGAAAATTATATTTGATTTACTGCTTAATATGATGACTTTATTGTTAAACGTATCAAAAATAGATTAGACTTTTTAAATAATAATAATAATAATAATCGACATTTAGTTGAAAAAAAAAGTTGATAATAGATAAGTCCATTGTGTCTATCCCTTTTTTGGGTAATTATTCTTGGACAATTAAAAGATTGTTAAAAAACTGTAATGTTAATACCGTATTCAAATCTTACGCTACGCTAGATAACTTGATAAAATTAGGTAAAGATCCGATTCAGGGCTGTTAAAAATCATGATTTTTTAAAAAAAAATCAAAAAAATTCGATTTATTTGATTTAAATCGGATTTTTTTTTATTTAAATCAATAATTGATTTTTTTAAATATTATCAGTATATAAGATCTCCAAATGTTTATTTGTAAGTAGTTAATTAAAGAAATAAAGAAAAGATTTAAAAAACAACACAAGAAATGAAACAGTGACATAAAAATATATAAAACAGTAGAAACTCTTTTCAAAAAACTAAACTATTTAATATATATTTTTTTAAATTAAAATAATAAATAAGATGATAATTAACAAAACGTTAAAATACATTACTAAAGAGAACAACATTTTAAAATTAGAAAAATTAGATAATTATTTTACAAATTGAATAAAAAAAGAATTAATATAATTTTGTAAAATTTAAAGAAATTTAAAAAAAAAAGAAATTCTATGAAGTACAAGAGCGTTGTTCAAATAAAAATATTTAGTACAAGATTAAATTCACATAATAAAAAATATAAGAATAAAATCTTTCAAAAAAGTAGAAAAGTTTAAGCAAATTAAACCAAACACATTTTTATAATATTACACTTAAAATAACTCCAACATTTAATTTAGAAAAATAAAGAAAATCTAATAATTTTATGGAAAAATAAGTAAGTTCGCAAAAAATAGACAAGATGTGAAAAAAATTGAATAAACTTACCAAAAAAATGAGAGTATTTATTTTTAAAAATATGGAAATAATTATGAAAACCAACGAAATAAAAAGTTTAGTGAATGTTATAATAACGAAATTGTGTAAAATAATATTCAATAAATTATTTGCAAAAAAAGAGGAAAATTAAAGAGAGTTCTAAAGTAAAAGGACAAATAAAAAAAGAAGAAAAAATATCAAAAGTAAAAGTAAAAAAAAACTTAAAATTTTGTAAAAATAAGAAATTATAAGATAAAAATTAAACAGTTTCGACAAATTAAAATCTATTAGAAATCTTGTAAGAATATTAAAAAAAAAAGGATTATTATGAATATGTAACAATAAAATATTTAATTGAAATTTAAAAGAAACAAATTGGAATTTGACTTAATTGACGTTTGGAATTTATATAATTATAATGACTTGAAGATATAAAAATGTAATACTATTTTTTGTTATCTTCGTATAAAAAATTTGTAAATCGTAGGTATTTTGATCATCTGTATTAACACAATTTTTTAAATTTCATGAAGATTAAAATATCAAAGTTGAAATTTTGAAGATTTATCCGCAAATTTTTGGGTTTTGTTTATGGTTTCTGATGTTTTACATGCAGTATTTAGACATCCGGAGAATTTTTAAGTTCTTTTGATTTAAATCATGATTTAAATGCAAATTTTCCGATGATTTAAATCACGATTTAAATCAAAGTGATTTAAATCAGTAACAGCCCTGATCCGATTGATTATGAAGAAGGAACAAAAGTTCAGATACCCTGTCTGAATTGTCCTATATCGGACAAACTGAAAGATATTTATTTAAAAAATGCGATGAGCATGAAAAGAACATTAATTTGAATAACAAGTATAATGTTATCTCTCAACATAAAGTACAACATAAAATTGATGACATTTTTACACATGAATTTGATTTTAAAAATATTAAAGTGTTACATAAAGAAAAGAATGAATCTATAATAATAATCCACAAGATTCATTCATTCTTTCATTCTGTCTACACCTGAAGTTTTGCACTTGGATATTTTTTTTAGTTTTAAATCAGTTACGTTTGAAAATAATGCATTTAAATTGATTAAAATTTAAATTTATAAATGTCAGTTCAAAAAATGTTAATTTCATTAATAAATAAATCTATAATTCTTTCTATAAGTTTCAACAGTTTTCAATATACAAATGAAATATATATATTCTCTTTAAATTTTGTAATTATTCTTAAATTTTTTTTCAATTATTTTGTTCTATTGTCGATTATTCTCGTCAGTTTTCAAATTTTTCTTTCGATTGTCAATTTTTTTCCTCATTTCTCAATTATTTTCTTTAATATTATTTCAATAAAATTCTTCAATTTCTAATTTATTTCTTTAATTTTCATTTATTTTATACAATTTTTCCATAATTTTTATCAGTTTTCAATTGACAATTTATTATTCTCCTTCAATTTTATGATTATTCATTAGTTTAAAAAAAATTTGTTCGTGTGCCAATTATTTTCACCATTTTTCGACTTTTTTTTAATTTGGTAATTATTTTTGTCATATTATAATTTTTTGTAATTATCAATTATTTTCTTAAAATTTCCATTTACTTCTTAAATTTCCAATTTATTTCATCAATTTTTAATTATCAATTTTTATCAAATTTTAATTTTTAATTTCTTCAATTCAGAAATATTTTTTTTAATTTTCAATTATTTTTATTGATTTTTAATTAATTCCTCAATTTTCAATAATTCTCGGATTTTTTCAATTACTTTTGTCACTTATAAAATTTGTTTTAACATTTTAATTCAATTCTACAACTGTTTTCTACAATTTTTAACTCCATTCTTCAGTTTTCAATTGTTTTCTGCTATATTCATTAATTCTTGGCTTTTTTTAATTAATTTTTTTTCGATTTTTGAGTATATGCTTTAAGGATCAATTCCATTCTTAAATTTTCAATTCATTTGCTAAATTTTTTGTTTTTTTTTTACTTTCGTCAATTTCAATTATTTTTTTCGATTTTCAATTCAGTTGTTAAATTTGCAATTATTTCCAACAATTTTTTCTATAATTTTCTTAATTTGTGTAATTTGCTATAATTTCCTTTAAATTTCAGATTTCTTGTTTAATTTTTTCAATTTTTTTTCTCAGTTGTCTATTAATCAAGTTACTTTTCAAATTTTGCTTTCAATTATTTTCGTCACTTTTCAAATATTTTCTTTAATTTGTCAATTATTCTCGTCACTTTTCAACTATTTCCTTCAGTTATTAATTATTTTCCACAATTTTCAATTATTTCCTACAATTTTTTCAATTTTCAATTATCTTAAAATTTTATTATTATTTTTTTTTATTTATTTATTTAGTTCGGTTGTGTATTATAATATCTATCCATTTTTTGAATTTTGTTTTCAATTGCCTATTATTATTTTTGTAATTTTTTTTTTCAATTATCAACTATTTTTCCAAGTGTTAATTTAATTCTTAAATCTTTAATTTATTTCTTAAAAATTTTTCAACTATTTTATTTAAATTTAATGTTTATTGTCTAATTTTTAAAACTATTCTTTTTAATTGTGTAATTATGTAGCCATTTTTCGAATTTTTTTTCAACTGTCAATTATTTTCAGATATATTCGTTAATTTTGTAATGTTTATTATTTGAATTTGCAAAAATGTATAGTTTTAAATTATCAACAATAATCCAAAATTTTTCACGTGCTTGGACGCGCGTTAATGTTGCTAGTATAAAAGAAATTAGGTAAAATGTTTTTCATAAAAAAAAGACAAAAATAATAATCTAAACTTGATAACAGATTTAAGTAATTATATAATGGATTATGTAATGTGATTTTGGATTAATTTTTAATAGTTTTGTTTTTTATTATTTGATGAAACATAATTTAGGTGATAATTTTGAAATAGGTACTTTAAATTTGAGTCTATTTTCTATCTGTTGATAATGTAATGAGTATTTGTCTGTTTATTAAAAATGTTTCTAAGTGTATGATTTATTTATAATGTTGTGAGTTGTTTTATTTTATATTTGTAATTTTAACTTTTAACTTAATTTTGTTTTAATAACCTCAAATTTAGTTATATTTATATTAAGAATTTTTATTGATATTATGTTCTGATTTTAGTTGTTTTTGTCTTCGGCAGTTTTTATTTGTTTTTGACGTGACTTTACGTTGAAATAAATTTCCTGGACCTTAAACTATCTGCGGTGAAGCTTTTAGGAGTTTTCAATTATCAGTAGAGGGAAGAGCTTCTTTTCTAGTATTTTTGTGAATTTTTAAATAAAATTTCAAGTACCTCTGCTTTTAATTCAATGAACAAAATAGTGCCAATTTTTAGAGAGGCCGGATTATTTAGTATTAATTAGGGACCAAACTTGATATCAATGGATTTTTAAACCAAATTTTTTAACGATTTTTACCTACTTTTTAGTCTTGTAAACGAAATACGTGCCTGAGAGCATTTATAATTGCTCAAAATGCTATTAACCTATTTTTAGTGTATATATATATATTATATATTGATTGTAATTAACACTGAGTAAAGAGAAAGTTCGACTTTATTTTACCGTAATTCTATTTAATTTAAGATTATTCTAAAAAAAAAAAAGAAAAAATTGTGCAAATCAAATAAACCGAAAATTAGACTGTGATATGTGGTCTTTATATGATACCCAATTTTTAATCAATGTAACGGACATTAAAGATGGACAATAAAATACTTTATTTACAAGTTAACAATTTACAGTTTCCGGTGTTTTTGAATTTCGCTATTGCTATTAAAACGGAAATAAATTAGAATTTTAATTGAGAACATTTGATCAGGATGTTATTTAAAATTATAACAATACATTTCTTGAGATTTCTTTGTTCCGATTAGTTTCTTTTCGAATTAGGATTCTAGCTACGTTGCAGGCTAAACTACCGAGTTCTGAATTAGATTATTAATTTGTATTCGTTTTGTTATATCTAATGACTGACGAACTCGTTAGCTGCCGCGACTTCCGATCGAACATCTTATGATAATTGAGAATAACGATCGGCTGGATTCTTAGCAATTGTCTAAAAACTCATCTCAGGAGTTTTAGCGCATTTGTACAATAAATGACTTTCTTTTTATTAGAAGGCAGTGCTTTAAATTACTCGCGACGATGTCTCAAAGCTCGAGATCGTCCAACCGCGAGAAAAGTGGGATCTTCTAACATGGCACGTAAAACTGCCAAAAAATCGGCAGCTTGGTCCTCGTCAATTGCTCGCCTGTCGTAGGACAACGTCACAGTCATCATAGTCGATTTTGTTAAAGAGACATCTGCAAAAATAACATAAAACATCATTTCAAAATTTATAAATATAAAGGGCTGCCAGTGACTCACTTTTCTTACTTTATCTCAATTTTTTTTTTTTTTTTAATACTCGCTTTTCTCACTGTTTTAGTACACAACAGCTTCACTTATTTAAAGTCGCATTTATTTTGACAATTCGAAGTCTCTCTTATTTTAACTTGCCGACCAATCAAAACTAACTAACATTTTCATTGGTTGCTGCGAATTGGACCAGACAATCAGAGAAGTTTTCTATAAATACGTGGAAGTTAAAGTAAGTGCGACTTTATCATGGATTTGCTTGGACCGGGTTAAAATAAGTGAGGCTTCAGTATAAAATGTCTATATTTCAGCTGCGAAAGGGTTTTTTTTTTTTTTAATTATTGTCATGAATATTTAAATTTATTACACAAGTTTTCGTATATTTTCTTGATTTTTCAATTATTTTCTTACAATTTAAATTATGTTCTTCAATCTTTAAATTACTGTCAGAAATATTTAAATTTTCTACACAAGTTTTAATTTTTCTTTGTTGTTTTCCAATTATTTTCTTCGTATTTAAATTGTGTGGTCACTTTTGAATTATTCTCTTCAAATTTCAATTATTTTCTTCAAACTTCAATTATTTTTGTCATTATTTAAGAATTTCTATCATTTTCTAAATATATTCTTCATATTTCTATTATTTTTGCCATTTTAGAATTATTTTCTACAAATTTCAATTATTTTATTCAATTTTTTTTTTAATGTCAGGAATTTTTAAATTTATAACATCAGTTTTCAATTATTTTCTTCAAATTCCAATTACTTTTAACATTATTTTATGTATTTTTGTCATTTTCCAATTATTTCCCTTATATTTATATTATTTTAGTCATTTTAGAACTATTTTCTACAAATTTCAATTATTTTATACAACTTTTTTTACTGTCATGAATTTTTGCATTTCTTACATCATTTTTCAATTGTTTTTTTTTTACAATTCTTGCAATCTTTAAATTATTGTCAGGAATAATTAAATTTTCTAAATTTACTTTTGTTTTTTTCCAATTATTTTCTTCAAATTTCAATTATTTTCCTCAAACTTCTAATTTTTTTTCAATTATTGCCTATAAATCCTTAATTTTTAAACTAGCTTTCAATTACTTATACTATTATTCAATTAATTTCTTAACATTTCAATTGTTTTGTCAATTTTCCAAGTATTGACTTTAAATTTTCAATTTTTAACACGAAATATTAACTGTCATTTTCCGCAAATCATTTTATTATTGTCATGAATTTATTTACTTTTACACCAGTTTTTAATTATTTATGGCATTATTCAAGTAGTTTCTTCACACTACAATAAAATCGTTAATTTGTCAATTATTTTAAACAATTTTTCAATTAATGTATTAATTTTTTTATTTTTTACTCCATTTTTGAAATATATATCTCATTTTTCATTAATTGTTTTCCAAATTCCAGTTATTTTTTTTCATTTTTAAAGTACTTTTGTCAACTTTAAAGTATTTTTGCCAATTTTCAAGTAATTTCGAGATTTTTAATTTAACTTTTTCAAATATCAATTATTCCTTTCAGTCTTTAAATTATTGTCATAAACATTAAAATTTATTACACAAGTTTTCATTTATTTTCGTCATTTTTCAATTATTTTATTAAAATTATGTTTTTTAATCTTTAAATCTTTTACCTTTGATTAAATAAATAAATAAATTATTGTCAGGAATATTTAAATTTTCTACACAAGTTTCAATTTACTTTTGTTTTTTTCCAATTACTTTCTTCACATTTAAATTTTTTTGTCATTTTTGAATTCTTCTTCTCTTCAACTTTCAATTATTTTCCTCAAACTCCTAATATTTTTTTTTTCAATTATTGTCTATAAATTTTTTATGTTTACAGCAGCTTTCAATTATTCATGTCATTATTCAATTAGTTTCTTAAAATTTTAATTGTTTCGTCAATTTTTCAAGTATTGGTTACAATTTTTAATTTTTTACCTGTTAGTGTTATAAATTATTTTTGTTATTTTTCAATTATTTTTTTCAAATTACAATTATTTTTGTCATTTAAATATTTTTGACATTTTGGAATTAAGTATTTTTTTTAAATATCATTTTCCTCAATAATTTTATTATTATTATTTTATTAACTTTAAGTTTTCAATTATTTATGTCATTAGTCAATTACTTTCTTCACATTTCAATTATATCGTTAATTTTTCAATAACTGTAGGTATACAATTTTTTAATTAATGTATTAAATATTTTCTTTTTACTCCATTTTTTAATTATATTTTCTTTTTTTTATTAATTTTTTTTCCAAATTTCAGTTGTTTTTGTCATTTCTTCAATTGTTTTCTACATTTTTTTTTGACATTTTTTTATTGTTTTTTTGAAATTCTATTTTTACTCCGTTTTTTAATTATATTTCTCTTTTTTCGTTAAATGTTTTCCAAATTTCAGTGGTTTTTGTTATTTCTTCGATTGTTTTCTACAATTTTTTCGGACATTTATTAATTATTTTCTTCAAGTTTCAATTATTTTCTTGAACCTTCTATTATTTTTTAAAATTTTTCAACTAATGTCTAAAAAGTTTAATTTTTACATCAGCTTTTAATTATTTATGTCATTATTCAGTTAGTTTTTTCACATTTTAATTATTTCGTCAATATTTCAATTACTTTTGTCATTATTCAAGTATTTTTGGCATTTTCCAATTATTTCCTTTATTTTTCTATTATTTTTGTCATTTTATAATTATTTTCTACAAATTGCATATATGTTATTCAATTTTTTTTACTGTCATGAATTTTTGCATTTCTTTCATTAGTTTTCAATTATTTTCTTCTAACTTCGATCATTTTCTTTATCCGTTTTATTATTGTCATGAATTTATTAATTTTTTACACCTTTTTCAATTAAATTCTTCAAACTTTAATTACTTTCTTCATATTTTAATTTATTTGCCATTTTTGTATTATTCTCTTCAAATTTCAATTACTTTCTTCAAACTTCAATTAATTTCTTAAACTTTCAATTATTTTCCTCAAACTCCTAATTTGTTTTTTTTTAATTATTGCCTATAAATTCTTAATTATTAAACTAGATTTCAATTTCTTATACCTTTATTCAATTAATCTCTTAACATTTCAATTGTTTTCCCCAAACTACAAATATATATATTTGTTTTTAATTATTGTCTATAAATGTTCAATTTTTACACTAGCTTTTAATTATTTCTGTCATTATTCAATTACTTTCTTAACATTTTAATTGTTTCGTCAATTTTTCAAGTATTGGTTAGAATTTTTAATTTTTTACACCAGTTATCAATAATAATTTTCGTCATTATTCAAATATTTTTAACATTTTGGAATTATTTGCTTTATGTGTCACTTACTTTAATTTTTTTATTATTGTCATGAATTTATTAATTTTTTACATCTTTTTCAACTGTTTTCTAAAAATTTCAATTACTTTTTTCAAATTTTAATTACTCTCTTCATATTTTAATTTTTTTGCCATTTTTGTATTATTCTCTTCAAATGTCAATTATTTTCTTCAAACTTCAATTAATTTCTTCAACTTTCAATTACTTTCCTTAAACTTCTAATTTTTTTTTCATTTTCTTATATCATTATTCAATTAATCTCTTAACATTTCATTTTTTTTCTCAATTTTCCAATTATTTTCTTTAAATTTTCAATTTTTTACACGAATTATCAATTATTTTTGTCATTTCTCAATTATTTTTGACATTTTGGGTTTTTTTTTAATGTAATTTTTTTCAATCTTTTTATTATTGTCGTGAATTTATTAACTTTTGAAGATCAGTTTTCAATTATTTGTGTCATTATTCAATTAGTTTCTTGCCATTGAAATTATTTCGTCAATATCTTAATTTTTTTGCTTAAAATTTTAATTTTTTACACCAGTCTCAAGTAATTTTTTTCAAATTTTAATTATTTTTGTCATTCTTCAATTATTTTCTTGTAATTTCAATTTTTTTTTAAACTTTTCAATTATTTTCTTCAAATTAGAATTATTTCGTTTCGATTGTTGTCTTCATTTTTTATATTTAACAGGGAGCGATACGAAATCATTTGGTTCTTGGAGTTTTTTTCAAAATGTATACTAAAAGTCAATAGATATTACATAAAGATTAAAATCAATTCCCAAATTAAGTTTACTCACTTCTTTCACTTAAAAATTTACTATTTACTCTCTTTTTTAAATTAAAAAGTCACTTTTTTTTGCACTATTTTCAATCTGCAAGTTCGCTGGCAGCCCTGAAATATATTAATTTGCAATTTAATAAATCTTTGTTCTCTAGATTAATTACCTAATTCAGATCTACCAGTTCCAACCGCCAAAATAGCAGTTTGAGGTGGATTTATAATTGCCGAAAATGCTGAAATGCCGAACATTCCAAGATTGGAGATCCTTTAATTAAGAAAGAATTTTTGTTAATATAAATAATTAAAATTTAATCTAAACATTAAAAATGATAGAATAATCAAAATTGCAAAAATTTCTCACGTGAAGCTTCCTCCTTGAAATTCTTGCGGCTTGAGCTTTCCCTCTCGAGCTTTACCCGCAAGTTCTCGAATATTCGAGGAAATGTCGCTAAGACTTTTATTCACTGCGTTAAAAACAATAGGAGTGATTAATCCGGACGGCGTTGCAACTGCTATGGAAACGTCCACAGTTTGTGCCCGTACCACCTAGAATTTCAAATATAAATAATTTAAAATTAATAATATAGATTTACAATTTTTACATATATAAAAAGCAATAATTAAAAAAATAAAATCACCTGTCCATTTTGATATAAACAGTTGACATCAGGGCATTCTAAAAGAGCGTGAGCGACGGCCTTGGTCACGAAATCATTCACTGACACCTTTATTTTGTCAGCTTGAAGTTTACTTCTCACGTCGTTGAGTTTGTCCATTTTAATTTCAATACTCGCGTAGGAATGAGGTATGTTGCTCTGAAAATAATTATTTCTTATTAGTTGTAAAATATTTACCATCTTGTAAACTTAATTGCAGGTCTGTTATGAATTTAAATCATTTTCGATATGAAGATAGCAAAAAATAGTATTAAATTTTTATATCTTCAAGTCATTATAATTTAAATAAATTCCAAACGTTAATTAACTAGTATTTCAATTTGTTCCAACTTTTAAATTTCAATTAATTCAAATTTAAATGCATATTAATTAATGCAAAGAAATTAAAAAATACTAAATATTTTCCATATTCACCATAATCCTTTTTTTTAATTCTTACAATACTTCTATAAGAAATTTCAATTTTTTGAAACTGTTTAATTTTATCTTATAATTACTTATTTTTACAAAATTTTAAGATTTTTCTGCTTTTACATATTTTTTTGGTTTTTGTCTTTTTATTTTAGGATTTCCTTTAATTTTCTTCTTTTAATTCAAATCATTCAATTTTAATTTATCCAATTGTGCTATTATAACATTCACTAAACTTTATATTTAGTTGATTTTCATAATTCTTTCCATAATTTTAAAAATAAATAAACTCATTTTTTTGTATACTTATTCAATTGGTTTTCACATCTTATCTATTTTTTGCGAGATTTTTTGCAAACAGTGGCGTAACTAGGAGGGCAAGGGCCCTGGGTCAAAAAAGAAAACGTTTTAAACGATTTTTCAATTATTTTCATTATTTCGGCATGATTTTCAAAAATTTCGATTATTTATCTGAAACGTCAATTATTTTAATCAATTTTCGATTGTTTCTGTGATTCTTTAATTATTCTCTTTAATTAAAACTTTTTAAGTATTTAATTTTGTAACTATTTTCTTTTTTTAAACGTATATTCTATAATTTATCAATTTTGTAAATTTTATTTACAGTTTTCAATTTTTCAAATTTAAATTATTTTTATCATATTTCTTCTCAATCTTAAATTATTTTCAGAGAATTTAAATTGCTGTTTTCAATTTTGATTTAATTTTATCATTTTTAAATTATTTTCCTCGATTGTTAATTATTATTATTCTCATTTTCTTAAATTATTTTTTAAGATTTTTAAGTATTTTTCTAAAATTTCAATTATTTCCTTCAATTTTCAATTACTTACGTTCTTTTTCATAATTTCCGAAAAGTTTTTAATTACTTCTCTTTAATTCAAAATTATTATCTTCAATTTTAAATTATGTTCATCTTTTTTCATTTATTTTCTCTAGTTTTTAATTATTTTCTTCTTTTTTTTTAAGAACTACTTTATTGTATTATTATTTGACAAATTTCATAAACTGTCAATTATTTTCATCAAATTTCAATCAATTTATTCAATTTAAATTATTTTGTCTAATTATTAAATATTTTTAATATTTTCCAATTAATTTCCAAAACTTGCAATTATTTATTTACATTCTAATTTTCTTCATTATTTTTTCATTGTGTTTATCATTTTTCAGTTATTTTATTGAAATTTCAAAAATGTTTTGTAATTTATTTTATCACTTATTTTTCATAAATTTAATTTATTTTCTTTAATTTTCAATTATCTCTATAATTTTAAAAATATCTTCTTTAATTTTTAGTTTTGAAAAGTATTTTTTCATACACTTTCTATATTTTTATTTTATTTATCCCAAATTTCAGTTAATTGTATTATTTTTCAATTATTTACATCTTTTTTAAATTAATTTCTTTAACTTTTCAATTTATTTTTCCAATTATAATTTTTAAAATTATTTTTTACCTGCTTTACTAAACCTTTAACTAATTATTTCAAATTTCAATTAATTAAAAAAGTTTTAATGAATTTTATAAATTTCAATATTTTTTTTTCAAATTTACATTTACTTTCGGTATTTTTTAATTAATTACCTAAATTTTGAATTTATTTATCTCAAATTTCAATTATTTTTTAAAAGTTATTATTAATTTTATCATTTTTCAATTATTTCCTTTAGTTTGATATATATTCTGTAATTTTTTTCAATTATTCTTCTTAATTCTCGATTGTTTTTATCAATTCTCGAATATTTTCTTAATTTTTAATTACTGTCTTCAATTTTTAATTATTTCTTTAATTATGCCATTTTTTTCTTCAATTCTTTTTTTTCAAAGTGCAATTTGTTTTATAAACTTTTCACTAATTTCTTTGATTTTAAATTACCTTCACCATTTTTTAATTAGTTCTCTAAATTTTCAACTATTTTTCTCAATTCTCGATTATTTTCATCAATTTTGAATTTTTTTTCAATTATTCTCATTATTTTTAAATTAATTTTTTCAATTTTTAATTATTAATTCTCTTAAATTAACAATTTTTAAGTATTTTTGTAATTATTTACTTTTTTAAACATATATTCTACGATTTTTTCAATTATTTCTCTCAAATTTTATTTAATTATTTTATTTTCATCATATTTCAATTTTTTTCTCAATCTTAAATTGTTTTAAAAATATTTTAATTATTTTTTTCAATTTTGAATTAATTTTATCATTTTTAATTATTTTCCTCGATTGTTAATTATTATTCTCATTTTCTAAAATTATTTTCTAAGATTTTTAAGTATTTTTCTGAAATTTCAATTATTTTCTTCAAATTTATTGTTGGACTTGTAATTGTAATATTATAAAAATGTTTTTGGTTTAATTTGCTTAAACTTTTTTATTTTTAAAGGATTTTTAATTTTCTTTTGTGGACTTTTTATTTATCTTGATATATACCTACATTTTTTTTATTTTATTTTTATAAATTCTAATTTTTTAGTAGATTCTAACTTATAGTTTGTTAGATTAAGAAAAAAAACATTTCTCCATTTTCTTCCTATTTTTTTAATTTTCTTGATTTTCACTATTTTTTTAGTCCTTCCTTGTCTTTTA
Source organism: Ganaspis brasiliensis (assembly GCA_037103525.1). Classification (NCBI taxonomy): domain Eukaryota; kingdom Metazoa; phylum Arthropoda; class Insecta; order Hymenoptera; family Figitidae; genus Ganaspis; species Ganaspis brasiliensis. Next base: position 6,095,349 of record JAZKLR010000073.1, read on the forward strand.
AATTAATTCCTTATTTTTTGTCTTCATTTTTCCATTTCTTAGAAACAATTTTCCTTCTTTTCAATTGCTTAGTTTTTATCTTATAATTACGAATTTTTGAAAAGATTTATTTGATGCTTCTATCTACATTTTTTAAATTTCTCAATTTTCTACTTTTTTGGAAGCTTTTATTCTTTTATTTTATATTTATAAAAATTTCATATCGTACTAAATATTCTCATTTTAACATCGTTCTTCTATTTCATAGAATTTCTTTGAACTTTTTTTTATATTTTCCAAAATTGTATTCATTCTTTTTTTATTCAATTATTCAAATAATTCTCTAATGTTTCTAATTTTAAAATTGTGTTATCTTTAATAATCTATTTCAACGTTTTGTTAATTATAAGATTATAATTCATTATAATAAGATGATAATCTTATTTATTATTTTAATTTAAAAAAATGTCCGTAAACAGTTTAATTTTTTTAAAAGAGTTTCTACTTTCTTATATATATTTTTACATCACTGTTTCATTCTTGTGTTGTTTTTTAAAATTTTGTCTTCATTTCTTTAATAAACTACCTACAAATAAACATTTTGAGATTTTATATTCTGATTACATTTAAAAAAAATCATGCTTTTTATCAGCCCTGCTTTTAACAAATCGAACGTTTTGTACCTTTGATTCTCCGAGACGTTTCGCAATCACTGCCCGAATATTTGAGACTTCTAAATCTTTGTAAGTGGATGGACCAGTTGATCTTCTTGTTCGGGTTGAAATCACAGATTCTACTTTTTTCGCCGTCGCTCCTGGCATCGGTTCTAAAAAAAATTCTCAATTATTCTCAACACGAAGAGCTTTTATTTCCACTTAATTTACAAATTAGTAATTTAAATCAATTTCCAAATTAAGCACCTTAATAAATTCCCGTAATTTCGTAATTGATTTATAATACGAACAAAAGGGAACATTAAACAAAAAAAGTTTTAAAAAGAGAGGAAATAAATAAAGAGGGGTTTGTAAATTACTTTTTTATAAAAAAGTGAATTATTTTCTGAAAATAAATTAAGTATAAATTACCGGATTGAAGAGTGACTCGTTGAATATTGTTGTTTTCAATATGAGCTAAAACGTCGCTTTTCAAGAGTCGATTCGGGCGACCAGTACCTTTAACTGATCCAGAACTTAAACCATATTCTTCCAGGAGTCGTTTTACTGCCAGGCCATAAACCCTGAAAGAGAGAAATAAAAAATTATAATTATTTATACAGAAAAAACCAAAATTATTATATTATATTATATATGAAACAAAATTATTTACATAGTTTTTATAAATTTATTATAATCTATTAATTTAATTATAAATTGAAACTGAATTATTAAGAAACCAAATAGAAATTGATCGAGTAAGGAAACATTGATGTAAAATATAGAATTATAGAAAGTTGTAATACTTCACTTATTTTAAGTCGCATTTATTTTAACGATTCGAAGTCTAACTTATTTTAACTTGTGGATCAATCAAAACTAACTAACATTTTCATTGGACCAGCCAATCAGAGAAGTTCTCTATAACTACGTGGAAGTTAAAATAAGTGCGACTTTTATTACCGGGTCGACCGAGTTAAAATAAGTGAAGCTTTAGTGTATAAAATTGAATGAAATAATAAATTTCTTTACTGTCCACTTGGTGGAGGTTTCGAAGAAGGAGGCGGAGGTGCACGTGATGAAACTTCTTTTTCTGCTGCAGGTTTTGATGCAACAGGTGCAGCTGCTGCTTTTGTTACTACAGGAACAACAGCGGATTTCCAATCCATTCCCTTTTCAACTACGATTGCTATTAATTGTCCAACCTCAGCTTGCGAACCTTCGGGTACCTTTAAAATTCCGAATAGTTAACAAATAAAGTGAATTTTGTTAATTTAGATAATAAATAACGTGATTTTATGAAATTAAATATCAATATTTAAACGATAAAAAGGTAAATCTTACCAAAAATTTGGCAAGGACACCTTCTTCGTCCATTTCAAAAGTCATAACAGCCTTGTCTGTTTGAATTTCCGCGATCGCATCTCCAGGTTCGATTTCATCTCCTTCTTTCTTCAGCCACTTTACTATCGTTCCCGATGTCATCGTCGGAGAAAGTGCCGGCATTGAAACATTTTGCCTTTAAAGAAATTCAGATTATTGTGGTTTTGTGAAAAATCTTAATGAAAGAAATTAAAATATGAATATTATAATATATAATCAGGTATATAAAACATAATCAGGATGGCCACTTTTTTTTATGAATTTAAATACCCGGTCATTTTCGTAAATTCAGATAATGAAAATTACGAAATTGAAAAATATTTCGGAAAAATGACGGAAATAATTGACAGTTGAAAACAAAATTCGAAAAATGGATACATAATTATACAATTAAAAAGAATAGTTTAAAAAATTAAACAATAAATATTAAATTAATTGAAAATTGAAAAGTTTAAAAATTGAAAACTTTTAATATGAAGAAAATAACTGAGAATTGAAGAGAGTAATTCTAGAATTGAATAATTGAATTGAAATTTAAAAACAATTTTTATGAGTGAAAAAATAATTGAAAAATACGAGAATTATGGAATATTGGGGAATTAATTGATAATCGATCAAAACCATTGAAAATTGAAGAAAATAATTGAGAATTAATTAATTAAAAATTAACAATTGAAAAAAAAAATTCAAAAAATGGTGAGAATAATCGACACTTGAAATTTTTTTTTTTTCAATTTATGAATAATACTTATAAAATTGTAGGAGAATAATAAATTGTCAATTGAAATTGATGAAAATTATAGAAAAAATTATAAAAAATAAATGAAAATACAAGAAATCAATTGGAAATTGAAGAACTGTATTGAAAGTTCAAGAAAATAATTTATAATTGAAAAATTAAGAAAATTGTAGGAAAAATTGTAGGAAATAATTGCACATTTAACAACTGGATTAAAAAACGAAAAAAATAATAGAAAAAAGGCGATGATTTTTTTAATATTAAAGAAAATAATTGAAATTTTAAATTTGAAGAAAATAACTGAGAATTAAAGAGAATAATTCTAAAATTGAATAATTGAATTAGAATGTTAAAACAAGTTTTATGAGTGAACAAAGTAATTGAAAAAATCCGAGAATTATTAAATATTGAGGAATTAGGTAATTGAAAAACGATAAAAATAATTTAAAAATTAAATAAAATATTTGAGAATTGAAGAAAATAATTAAAAATTGAAGAAATAAATTGGAAATTGAAGAATTGTATTCAAATTTCAAGGAAATAATTTGTAATTGAGAAAATGCGAAAATTATTGAATAATGAAAAAAATTAATTGGAAAACGAAGAATGCAATTAAAGATAGAAGAAAATAATTAAGAATTAAAGAAAATAATTAAATTAAAAATTAAAGAAATTAATTGAAGATTAAAGAATTAAATTGAAATTTTAAGAAAATAGTTAACAAAAGAAAGAAAAATTACGAAATGAATAAAATAATTGACAATCGTAAGAGAAATCCAAAAACTGTCGAGAATAATATCGACAACAGAGCAAAATAATTTAAAAAATAAAAGAATAAATTTAAATTTTGAGATAATAATTATAAAACAATTAAAAAAATTGTAGGAAATAAATGAAAACTGCGGAGAATAATTAATGGTTGAAGGAAATAGTAGAAAAATGACGAAAAAAATTGCCAATTAAAAATAAAATTCGAAAAATGACAAGATTAAGTAATAGATATTATTATTTTATATCAATTAATAAATCAATAATCAATAATTGCAAATTGAAAGATTAAGAAAATTATAGGAATAATTGTTTGGAATAATTGCATATTTAACAACTGGACTTAAAATCGCAAAATAATCAAAATTGAAAAAAAAAGTAATTTAAAAAAACCGAGAATTAATGAATATAGAAAAAACAATTGAAAACTGAAGAATGAAAATAAAAATTGAAGAATGGAATTGATAATAATTAAAGAAAATAATTAAAAAATTGTATTTAAAATTAAAGAAACTTAATGATAATTTAAAAAATTAATAGAAAAGGGCGAGAAATATTGAATACTGAGCAATTAATTAAAAATCGATCAAAATAATTGAAAATTAAAGAAAATATATGAGAATTGAAAAAAATTATGAAAAATAGAAGATCAAAATGTAAATTAAATAATTAAATGTAAATTTCTAGAAAATAATTGATAATTAAAAAAAAGTACTATTTGACAAAAATAATTTACTATTAAAAACAAAAATTAACAATTGAACAAAAATTTGAAAAACTGTGAGAATAATTGGTATTCAAACAAAATTTTTTTTTAAAATTAATGAATAATCATAAAATTAAGGGAAAATAATAAATTGTCAGTTAATTATTGAAAGAAAAATTACAAAATGACTAAAATAATTAAATATTAAAGAAAATAATTGAAAAATGAAAAAAATAATTGCCAAAGAAAGAAAAATTCGAAAACTGTCAAGAATAATCGACAAAAGATCAGTATAATTTTAAAAAAAATTAAAGAATAATTATAAAATTTTAAAATAATTGAAAATTAAAAAAATTGTAGGAAATAATTAAAAATTGCGGAGAATAATTAAAGATTGAAATAGTTCAAAAATGACAAGAATAATTGAAAAGTTGAAAATTTGAAAAAAAAATAACTAAAATAATTGTCAATTGAAAACAAAATTCGAAAAATGAATAGATTAATAGACAACTGAAAAAAAATTGAAGAAAAAATATTCAATTGAAAGAAAATAATTGCAAAATTAAAATTAAAAAAAAAGAATTGAAAATTAAAGAAAGCAATTAAAAATTGAAAAATGTAATTGAAATTGCAAAAATAAGTAATTGAAAAAAGCCGTGAACTAATGAATATGAAAATAAACTATTGAAAACTGAGGAATGAAAATAATAATTGAAGAATAGAATTAAAAATTAAAGAAAATAATTGAAAAATTGTATTTAAAATTAAAGAAACTTAATGATAATTGAAAAAATAATAGAAAAAGGACGATAATTTTTTAATATTAAAGGAAGTAATTGAAAATTGAAAAGTGGAATTTAAACTTGAAGAAAATAGCTGAGAATTGAAGAGAATAGTTTTAGAATTGGATGATTATATCGAAATTTTAAAACAATTTTTATAAGTAAAAAATAATAAAAAAAAATCCGAGAATTATTGTATCTTGAAGAATTAATGGAAAATTGATAAAAATAATTGAAAATTAAAGAAAATATTTGAGAATTGAAGAAATAAATTAAAAATTAAAGAATTAAATGAAAATATCAAGAAAATAATTGATAAATAAAAAATAAAATTACAATATGACGAAAATAGTTAACTATTAAAAAAATAATTAACAATTGAAAAAAAATTAAAGAATGGTGAGAATAATCGGGATTAGAAAATGTTTTTTTTTTTAATTAATGAATAATCATAAAATTGGAGGAGAATAATAAATTGTAAATTAAAAACTGATGAAAATTATAAATAAAATTGTAGAAAATAAATGAAAATTGAAGAATTGTATTGAAATTTAGATAAAATAATTGAGAATTGAAAATAAGTTTACAAAATGATTAAAATAATTAAATATTAAAGACAATAATTTATAGAAATGAGGAAAATAATTATATTTGAAAGAAAAATTTTAAATCTGTCGAGAATAATCGACAGCAGAACAAAATATCTAAAGAAATCTACAAAAAGTTGAAATATTTTTGTTGAAAGAATAGTTTTTTAAACAAAATGTATTCAAACTTCTATAATTTATAATAACTTCAATCGTTTCAAATTTCTATTTAGGATTATTTCTATTCTTCAAAAGTTCTAACAATTCAAGTTTTACTTTTCCAAATTTTAATAGTTCCAAACTTAAAGCAGTTTCAACGAAATGTTAACTCAAATTTATTTAAACTTCAATTAATTCAAATTCTTATTTGTTAAAGTCTCAAGACTTACATTTAATTTTTTTTAAATTCCTTTAAATTTTAAATAATACAAATTTTAATTAATTCACATTTGAACTGTTATAAACTTTCCATATTTTCAAAATCTAATAATGCATATTTAAATTATTTTTAACATTAACCATTATATAAAATGGTATTTATATAAAATTCTAATTATATAAAAAAATTTCATTGTATATTAAGGCTTTAATCGGTCCAAATTTTGAAAATAATAATTTAGACCATAATGAAGATTGGGTCTAATGGAATTTAATATTAAGTGAAATTTATATTTACAAAAAAAATTTAAATTGTGAAAAGTTTAAATGTTTAGTTATTAATAATCAGAATAATAAAAACGGAAGGATTAATTAAAATTTGGATAATTTAAAGCCTAATAACCAATAAAAATTTAGATGAAACTTCAATAAATTAAAACTTAAATATATATTGATTCTTAATTACTAATATAGATTTTCATTAAAAATAATTATTTCAAAATTTTAATGATCTCAATTTTCAATGATCTAAATATCAATTAATTTAATCACAGGTGCGGACAGACAAGAATGAATGAATCTTGCGGATTATTACTATAGATTATAGATTTGTGATAAATGAAAAAAAATTGATTTTCGGTAAAAAAAAGATGCTTTATGGACTAATTAATTTTTTTACGAACTGTCCTGGTGGAGCTTCCACAGCTTGAGCCGGAGCAGAAGTTTCTGCTGCAGGAGACGATGCTGCAGGTGCTGCGGAAGCTGCAGAAGCTCCAGCTGAATCAGGCATTTCTACAGATTTCCAATCCTCGTCAGCATCTACTACTAATGCTATTAATTCGCCGACTTTTATGTCTTTCGTTCCTTCAGCGACCTAAAAAAAGTTTTAACAATATTCAGAAAGATTTTAAGACTTTTATTAAAGTTATTTAGTATAATTATTATTATTAAATTATTTAAAAGTATTAAATTTAGATTTATAAGAATTAAACGTACGACGATTTTGGCGAAAACACATTCATCGTCAAATTCCATGGTCATGACTGCTTTATCGGTTTGAATATCGGCAATTGCATCTCCAGCTGTAATTGGATCTCCTTCTTTTTTCAACCACTTGACAATTGTGCCAGTTTCCATCGTAGGAGACAGAGACGGCATCAAAATAGGCTTGCCTTTCGCTAAAAATTAAAATTTAATTAATTGTAATTCAAGAATTTTTCCCAAAATACAAGGTGTCTACCGAAATATTATTTTCAAATTCCCGGTTTTCCCGGATCTAAAATCACATTTTTTCCGGATTTCTTTCATGTACGATTAATAGCTATAATATTAAAATAGTGAAAAAAATTAAGTGCGTAACATATAAGTTTTTAAGGTAAAATTGATCTTTGAAGAAAAAAATTCCAAAATGGCAAAAATAATAGAAATTTGAAGAAAAGACGTGGAAAATGACAAAAATAATTGAAAAATGGAAAACCAAATAAAAATTTAATTTCAATACATAATTAAAAAATTTGAGAAAAAAATTGACCATGAAAGAAAATAATTAAATAATTGAAAAATCATAAAATTGATAGAAATTCGAAAAAAAATACCTCAAAAATGATAAAAATAATTGAAATTAAAAAGAAAATTGAGAATTGAAAAATATAAATGAAAATTACAAAAAGAATCAAAAAATGGAACAAATAGTCGAGAAATGACAAAAATAAATGAACCTTGAAAAAAAATTGAAAGATGATAAAACTAATTTAAAATTATGTAAAAAATTTATGATTTGAAAAAAAAGACGTAAAAAATGATATAAATAATTGAAAAATGGAGAAACTAAATAAAAATTAAAAATAAATAATTGAAAAATTGAAGATAAAAATTGACGTTTAAAGAAAATAATTAAATAATGACAAAATAATTGCAAAATCCCAAAAAATTTGAAATTTGAAGAAAATAATTGTAAAATGATAAAAATAATTAAAAATAAAAAGCAATTGAGAAAAATAATTGAAAAATAAAAAAAATTAAATGTAAATTAAAGTAAGAAATTAAAGAATTCATGACAATAATTTAAAGATATAAGAAAATAAGTTAAATTCGGAGAAATAATTAAAAAAAATGTCGGAAATATTGATAATACTTGAGAAATGACTAAATTATTTGAAAATGTTCAAAGCATTAAAAAAACGAGAAAAATCATTATAATAGGAAAAAATAATCGAGAAATAACAAAAAGAACAGAAATTTGAAGAAAATAATTGAGAAATCACAAAAAATTTAAATTTGAAGGTAATATGTGAAAAATAACAAACATAATAAAAATTTGAGACAAATAATTGAAAAGTGACAAAACTAATTAAAAATTAAGTAAAAAATAAAAAATTCGAAGAAAAGAATTAATGATAAAAATAATTAAAATTTGAAAAGAAATTGAGAATTGCCAAAAATAAATGAAAATTGAAGTAAGAAAATACTTGAAAAATGATAAAAATAATTAAAATTAAAAATAAAAAGAAACATAATTGAAAAATAAAAAAATTAAATGTAAATTAAAGTAAGAAATTAAAGAATTCATGACAATAATTTAAAGATATAAGAAAATAAGTTAAATTCGGAGAAATTAATAAAAAAAATGTCGGAAATATTGATAATACTTGAGAAATGACTAAATTATTTGAAAATGTTCAAAGCAATTAAAAAACGAGAAAAATCATTATAATAGGAAAAAATAATCGAGAAATAACAAAAAGAACAGAAATTTGAAGAAAATAATTGAGAAATCACAAAAAATTTAAATTTGAAGGTAATATGTGAAAAATAACAAACATAATAAAAATTTGAGACAAATAATTGAAAAGTAACAAAACTAATTAAAAATTAAGTAAAAAATAAAAAATTTGAAGAAAAGACTTAATGATAAAAATAATTAAAATTTGAAAAGAAATTGAGAATTGCCAAAAATAAATGAAAATTGAAGTAAGAAAATACTTGAAAAATGATAAAAATAATTAAAATTAAAAATAAAAAGAAACATAATTGAAAAATAAAAAAATTAAATGTAAATTAAAGTAAGAAATTAAAGAATTCATGACAAGAATTTAAAGAAATAAGAAAATAAGTTAAATTCGGAAAAATTAATAAAAAAAATGTCGGAAATATTGATAATACTTGAGAAATGACTAAGTTATTTGAAAATTCTCAAAGCAATTAAAAAACGAGAAAAATCATTATAATAGGAAAAAATAATCGAGAAATAACAAAAAGAACAGAAATTTGAAGAAAATAATTGAGAAATCACAAAAAAAATTAAATTTGAAGGTAATATGTGAAAAATAACAAACATATTAAAAATTTGAGACAAATAATTGAAAAGTAACAAAACTAATTAAAAATTAAGTAAAAAATAAAAAATTCGAAGAAAAGAAAAATGATAAAAATAACTAAAATTTGAAAAGAAATTGAGAATTGACAGAAATAAATGAAAATTGAAGTAAGAAATTAAAGAATTCATGACAAGAATTTAAAGATATAAGAAAATAAGTTAAATTCGGAGAAATAATTAAAAAAAATGTCGGAAATATTGATAATACTTAAGAAATGACTAAATTATTTGAAAATTTTATAAAGCAATTAAAAAACGAGAAAAATCATTATAATAGGAAAAAATAATCGAGAAATAACAAAAAGAACAGAAATTTGAAGAAAATAATTGAGAAATCACAAAAAATTTAAATTTGAAGGTAATATGTGAAAAATAACAAACATAATAAAAATTTGAGACAAATAATTGAAAAGTAACAAAACTAATTAAAAATTAAGTAAAAAATAAAAAATTTGAAGAAAAGACTTAATGATAAAAATAATTAAAATTTGAAAAGAAATTGAGAATTGCCAAAAATAAATGAAAATTGAAGTAAGAAATTAAAGAATTCATGACAAGAATTTAAAGATATAAGAAAATAAGTTAAATTCGGAGAAATAATTAAAAAAAATGTCGGAAATATTGATAATACTTGAGAAATGACTAAATTATTTGAAAATTTTATAAAGCAATTAAAAAACGAGAAAAATCATTATAATAGGAAAAAATAATCGAGAAATAACAAAAAGAACAGAAATTTGAAGAAAATAATTGAGAAATCACAAAAAAAATTAAATTTGAAGGTAATATGTGAAAAATAACAAACATATTAAAAATTTGAGACAAATAATTGAAAAGTAACAAAACTAATTAAAAATTAAGTAAAAAATAAAAAATTCGAAGAAAAGAAAAATGATAAAAATAACTAAAATTTGAAAAGAAATTGAGAATTGACAAAAATAAATGAAAATTGAAGTAAGAAATTAAAGAATTCATGACAAGAATTTAAAGATATAAGAAAATAAGTTAAATTCGGAAAAATAATTAAAAAAAATGTCGGAAATATTGATAATACTTAAGAAATGACTAAATTATTTGAAAATTTTATAAAGCAATTAAAAAACGAGAAAAATGATTATAATAGGAAAAAATAATCGAGAAATAACAAAAAGAACAGAAATTTGAAGAAAATAATTGAGAAATCACAAAAAATTTAAATTTGAAGGTAATATGTGAAAAATAACAAACATAATAAAAAATTGAGACAAATAATTGAAAAGTGACAAAACTAATTAAAAATTAAGTAAAAAATAAAAAATTTGAAGAAAAGACTTGCAAAATGATAAAAATAATTAAAATTTGAAAAGAAATTGAGAATTGACAAAAATAAATGAAAATTGAAGTAAGAAATTAAAGAATTCATGACAAGAATTTAAAGATATAAGAAAATAAGTTAAATTCGGAGAAATAATTAAAAAAAATGTCGGAAATATTGATAATACTTGAGAAATGACTAAATTATTTGAAAATTTTATAAAGCAATTAAAAAACGAGAAAAATCATTATAATAGGAAAAAATAATCGAGAAATAACAAAAAGAACAGAAATTTGAAGAAAATAATTGAGAAATCACAAAAAATTTAAATTTGAAGGTAATATGTGAAAAATAACAAACATAATAAAAATTTGAGACAAATAATTGAAAAGTGACAAAACTAATTAAAAATTAAATAAAAAATAAAAAATTTGAAGAAAAGACTTGAAAAATGATAAAAATAATTAAAATTTGAAAAGAAATTGAGAATTGATAAAAATAAATGTAAATTGAAGTAAGAAATTAAAAAATGCATAACAATAATTTAAAGATATAAGAAAATAAATACAAAATTTGGAGAAAGTAATAAAACTACATCGAAAATATTGACAATAATTTAGAAATTACCAAATTAATTGAACATTTTTTAAAAACAATTAAAAAATGACAAAAATAATTGAAAATAGGAAAAAATAGTCGAAAAATGGCAAAAATAATTTAAATTTGAAGAAAGTAAATTAAGAAATTACAAAAAATTTAAATTTGAAGATAATACATGAAAAAAACCAAAAATGATAAAAATTTGAGTTGAATAATTGAATAATGACATGAATGATTGATAACTGGTGTAAATAATTAAAAGAATGTAAAATTAAAAAAAAATTGAAATTTGAAAAAAAAATAATTGTGAATTGGTGTAAAGTATTTAAAAATTATTGATACATAATAATAAAATTATTGAAGAAAATTGTTGAAATTTGAAGAAAAAAATTGAAAACTGTGTAATAAATTGAGAAATTGATGACCATAAAAAAAAGATTGAAAATAATTATTGAAATTTGATAAAAATAATTTTTAAATGTTAAAAATAACAGAAATATGCAGAAAATAATTAAAAAATGATAAAAATAATTTAAATTTGATGGAAAAATTGAAAGACGACGAAAGTAATTGACAATACTGGTTTAAAAATTAAAAATTTGTATACATTAATTAAAAAATTGAAAAAGTAATTAAAATTAGAGGAAACTAATTAAACAATGTCAAAATTTATTGAAATTTAAAGAACAAATTTTTGTATAATAATAATAGATAATTATTATTTTACTAAGAAAGTGAGAAAAGTAATTTTTTTTTAAGTTAAGAATGACCACCGAGTAACAATAAGTTTGAAGTGAATTTGAGCAATTTTGCAAAATATGTCTGCCAAATTGGATCCGCTATTTTGAATTTTGAAAAATTGGTAAATCTGATATCGTTTTCACAATCAGAGACTTCGTAAACGAGTAATAATTTTCAAGCGAACTTGAAGAATTATGAAAACGAATTAACTGAAATTTTTAAAAATTCCCGGATATAATTTTTTCCCCGTCAATTTCCCGGGTTTTTCCCGGTCGAACTAAAATCCCGGCAAATTCCCGGTTTTCCCGGAATTCCCGGTGAGTAGACACCCTGAAAATAAACTAATAAGGATTCATGTTAAAAAAAGAAATGTTAAAGAAAATAAGCAAAAGGTGATTTAATAACAGAAATATTATTTTAAGAGATTTTTAAGCTAGGCAAAAAGAATAATAATAAATGAATTTAAGGATTAAAAATTTAAAAAATTATCCGTAAAAATTAATGGTAAATATTCTGACACATTATCCTAAATATTTTCTTCGAAATCTTTTTTGACAGTTTAACAATAACTCGCATTCTAGTTACGATTGCATAACAAAAAACGAGATTTGAACAAAAACATGGAAAGATTAAATTAGAATTGTCAACAGAGATAAAGAATTTAAGTGAAAATTTACAGATTACAATTATTATCTGTGAAAATGTGATAAAATTGTACATGTGAAATTGTTTTAACATAACCTCAAATTTAGTTAGAAAATTAAATTTATCCGTTATTTGTTAATATTAACTCACCATCGAAAATCTGACTTGTGTGGAAACATAGTCGCTGCAATTTTTCAGGTAAGAAAATACGTGGCACTGTCTGATTAATGTATCTTAATGAAAAAAGACCGATTTTACACCTAACCATCTGCGCCATTTTTAAAGTGTCGTCTGTCCAGCAGACGTAAAATCATCTGATGACCTCACAGTGACCTCTAAAGTTTTTTAATTTGTAATTTTTTAGCTCTTTCAAGACTTGGCAATTTTCAAACGAGTTGTTTTTAGGAAATTGAATTTACAATAATGTGGATTTTTGATAACAATTAGAATATCTTTTGTTTTATTACTTTGTGCTGATAAAAAGAAAATGATGTTTCGTCTTTGAGATTGTCTTTTATTTACTGTTTTGAAAAGTTAACAGGGCTTTAATTTCTTTAATACGTGTGAATTATTCTCGAAATGCTTCTAAAAGTATTTTATTTATTTTCAATTATTTTTGTTTTTAATAAAAATGATTATTTCTAATTATTTTCTTAAAAGTGTCTTAAATTGTGCAGTTTTTCCCGCTTTACCAGTGATGGGAAGTGATGCTTCTCTTTTAGGCTTCTACGTAAAATGTTGTAAAATACGTGTCTAAATAAATGTGATTTTAAGCAAGAAGCCTAGGCCTATTCTAGGCCTATTTCAATGCTGCTGCAACTTTAATTGCCGAGACAAAATTATTCGAGATGAAAAGGTCTATGTGACTGATTATCTGGAGAACCTATCCTCCACATCTGACTTCACCCTAACTTCCCAACTCTGGTCGTTTCTCGATATTTTAATTTCATGATACCTTGCCCATCTGTGTAAACTTTTACGTTCAATGCCTGTCAGTATTTGTGTTTACGTTTGTTTAAAAAACATCATCCTCGTTTTTTTAATTTAAGAAACATTTATTTGTTATTTTTCCTGAACAAAAAATGACAGATAATGAACCAAAACCAAGAGAATTTAAGCTCGATGCCGATTCCGAGCTTCGATTTGAAATAGAATCGAAAAATGAAAAAGTTTTTTTGGAAGTAAGTCCTTAACCTAAAAAAGATTTGACATTTCTCTATATTTTATTAAATATTGACAGATTAAAAACGATATTGCCCTGTCTTTTTATTTCCATAATATTAATATAAATGATTATATAAAGAAATCTAATTTTTCTATTAAAATTAACCCTAATTTAAGTAAATCGAAATTTAAAATTGTATCATCCAATCGATTCAATATTTGTTTATTTATCTAAAGCGACTAATATACTTTATTTGATATTTCAGTTGAAAAGCGGTTTAGCTGAGATATTTGGCACAGAGTTAGTTAAAGGAAAAAAATATGAGTTTCTGCCAGGAGCGAAGATGGCAATTTATACGTGGCACGGTTGTACAATGGAATTAATTGGCAAAACCGATGTAACTTACATCGCCAAGGAAACGCCAATGACAATTTACTTGAATTGCCACGCAGCTTTGGAGCCAATGAGAGAAGCTGCAGAAAAGGGCGAAACTCAGGGTCCTATTACGATGATCGTTGGTCCCTGCAATGTCGGAAAATCAACCATGACCAGAATTCTTCTTAATTATGCGGCCAGAATGCACAGGAGACCTATTTTCGTGGATTTGGACGTTGGTCAAGGCCAGATCAGTATTCCAGGAACAATTGGAGCTTTATTGGTCGAGAGACCTGCCAGTGTCACAGAAGGATTCAGCCAACCGGCTCCTCTTGTTTTTCATTTTGGCCACAATTCCCCTCAATATAATATTGAACTTTACAATGTCATTGTCACAAAATTGGCCAAAGTCTGCAGAGATCGACTCCAGGTTAATAAAAAGGCTCGAGCTTCCGGTGTAATTATTAATACTTGTGGATGGGTTCGGGGTGACGGATACAAATTATTGACCCACGCAGCGCAAGCTTTTGAAGTCGATGTTATTTTAGTTCTGGATCAGGAGAGATTGTACAATGAATTGAAAGACGATATGCCTGATTTTGTCAAGGTAAATATTGTGTAATTTTAGTTTAATTTTGTTTTTAAAGGAGGTTTTTATAGAATTTGTTTTCAATCGAATGTAAATTAATCCGAATTTTTACTTAGTAGAATTTTCAAGTCACCGAACTCATATTTGACATAAATCTCACTTTTTAAAATATCTTTTTAACAGAATGTTAACTTAGCCGAATTTTAAAGTTTCAGAAGGAACCTTTGGTCGAATTTTCATTTGTCCGAATTTCGATTTACACGAAGTAATTAATTATTATTAAATAATAATAATCTTCGTAAACTCCTAAAGTTAGTTACTATTTATATTTATTCAATTTTTTCTGTCTACGTTTTAAAACTTGAAGTGAAGTTGGTTTGTATTTATATTCATTCATCATTTTCTGTCCACGTTTTAAAATCCAGAGTGAGGTTAGTTCCTGTTTTTTTATTTTTTTTTTTTTATTAATTTTTATTCTCTTTACCAAAAAATTTTAAAACTGTTTTAGTTTACAGACAAAATATGCAGATGAGGTAGCCTTAATGACGAGATATTGATTATAAATAATACTTATTTATATATTACACAATTATATGAATTTTAATAAGAATTTAGACTAATTTAAAGTGTCGAATAGTCGGATTTATTAAAAATTCAAATTAAATTATTTTACTTAATTGGAAAAAATCTGATATTAGATATTAGATATTAGATATTAGTCTTCTGATATTAGATGTCTGATTAAAAATTTACCTTATAAATCAATTAGTTTGTTCATATTCCAATTACATCGTCAATTTTTTAATTACAATTTACAAATACGTAATTTCTACCCTTCTTTTCAATTATTTTTGTCATTTTTAAAGTACTTTTGTCAACTTTAAAGTATTATTGTGCCAATTTTCAAATATCTTTGCGATTCTGAATTTAATTTTTACAAATATCAATTATTCTCTTCAGTCTTTAAATTATTGTCATGAA
This sequence comes from Ganaspis brasiliensis, assembly GCA_037103525.1. Taxonomy (NCBI): domain Eukaryota; kingdom Metazoa; phylum Arthropoda; class Insecta; order Hymenoptera; family Figitidae; genus Ganaspis; species Ganaspis brasiliensis. The sequence goes on from JAZKLR010000073.1 coordinate 6,111,090, forward strand.
TATTTAAATTTATTACACAAGTTTTCATTTACTTCTGTCATTTTCCAATTATTTTCTCAACATTTCAATTATTTTTTTCTATCTTTAAATTATTGCCAGGAATATTGAAATTTTCAACACCAGTTTCTATTTTACTTTTGTTAATTTTCAATAATTTTCTTCAAATTTCAATTGACGATTATTTTCTTCATATTTCTATTATTTTTTCAATTTTAGAATTATTTTTTACAAATTGCAATTATTTTATTAAATTATTAAATTTTTTTCATTGTCATGAACTTTTAAATTTCTTACACCTGTTTTCAATTATTTTCATCATTATTTTTATTATTGTCACGAATTTATTAATTTTTTAACACCTTTTTCAATTATTTTTTTCAAACTTTAATTATTTCTTCATATTTGAATTTTTTTTGCCATTTTTGAATTAGGTACTTTCTTTAAATTTCAATTATTGTCTTCAAACTTCAATTAATTTCTTCAACTTTCAATTATTTTTCTCAAAATTATAATATTTTTTTAACTTTACAAGTACTGTCTATAATTTTTTAATTTTTACACCAGTTGTGAATTTAATTTATTTTAATATTTCAATTGTTTTGTCCAGTTTTCAACTATTTTCTTCATATTTTTAATTTATTTCAAATTATCAATTATTTATGTCATTTTTCAATTATTTTTTCAAGTTACAAATATTTTTGTCAATATTCAAATATTTTTGACTTTTTGGAATTATTTTCTTTAAATGTCATTTTCTTTAATCTTTTTATTATTGTCATGAATTTATTAACTTTTGAAGATCAGTTTTTAATTATTTATGTCATTATTCAATTAGTTTCTTCACATTTTAATTATACCGGTAATTGTTCAATTATTTTATCCAATTTTTCAATTTAAACAATTTTTAATTTTTTCACTTCAGGTTTAAATATTTTTCTTATTTTTCATTAATTTTTTTCTAAATTTCAATTATTTTTGTAATTATTTTTTTCAAGTATCAATTATTTTTTGGAAAATTCTATATTTTTCTTCAATTTTTCAACTATTGTCGAAAAAGTGTAATTTTTACATAAGCTTTTATAATTATTTATGTCATTATTTAATTAGTTTCTTTACATTTTACTTACTTCTTCAATATCCCAATTATTGTGCGAAAATTTAAATTTTTTACACCAGTCTCAAACTTTTCTTTCAAATTTTAATTATTTTTGGCATTTTACGATTATTTTCTTTATATTTCTATTATTTTTGCAATTTTAGAATTGTTTCCTACAAATTTCATTTATTATTTTATTCAAATTATTGAATGCGACCTATTAATATTTGATATAGTAATTATTATTGTTATATCACCTTTTAATTTTATTGTTACTTGCAATAAATTTCTGAATTTTATATTGTAATGGGCTTTTTCCCGTAAATAAATAAATAAATAAATAAATACAATGTTTTTTATTGCCATGATTTTTTAAATTTATTATATTAGTTTTAAATTAGTCTCTACAAATTTCAATTATTTTCTTCATTATTTTTATTATTGTCATGAGTTTATTAAATTTGTACATTTTTTTCAATTAATTTCAACAAATTTCAATTATTTTCTTCAACTTTCAATTATTCTCTATAGATTTTTTATTTATACACCAGCTTTCAATTAATTATGTCATTCAATCAGTTTCTTGAAATCTCAATTGTTTAGTGAATTTTTCAAGTACTGTCTTTAAATTTTTAACTTTATTCACCAGTTATCAATTATTGTTTTCAAATTACAATTATTTTTGAAACTTTTCATTCTTTTTTAAATCTCATTTGTGTTCGTCAATCTTTAAATAATTGTCAGGAATACCCAAATTTTCTACACAAGTTCAAATCACTTTCGTTATTTTTTAATTATTTTCTTCAAATTTCAATTATTTTTGTTATTTTCCAATTATTTTTTTCATATTTTTGTTATTTTTGCCATTTTAGAATTATTTTTTACAAATTGCAATTATTTTATTAAATTTTTTTTTATTGTCATGAACTTTTAAATTTCTTACATCTGTTTTTAATTATTTTCATCATTATTTTTATTATTGTCACGAATTTATTAATTTTTTAACACCTTTTTCAATTATTTTCAACAAACTTAAAATATTTTTTTTAGTTTTTTCACCAGTTTTCAATTATTTATGTCATTATTGAATTAGTATCTACATATTTTAATTATTTTGTCAGAATCTCAATTATTGTTCTCATTATTATTTAATCTTTAAATTATTGTCAGAAATATTTCAATTTTCTACACTAGTTTCAATTTACTTTTGTTATTTTTCAATTAATTTCTTCAAATTTCAATTACTTTAGTCATTATTCAAGTACTTTTGTCATTTTCCAATTCATCCCCATTTATTTCTTTCTTATTTCTTTTATTTTTGTCCATTTTAGACTTATTTTATACAAATTTCAATTGTTTTTTAAAAATTGTTATGACTTTTTAAATTCCATTCAACAATTTTCAATTAATTTTTTCTAATTTCAATCATTTTTTTTTCATTCTTTTTGTTATTGTAAGAAATTTATTTAAATTTTACACCTTTTTAATTTATTTTTTCTACAAACTCCAGTTATTTTCTTTAAACTTCAATTACTTTCTTCATATTAAAATTTTTTTTGTTGACATTTTTGAATTATTCTCTTAAAAATTCGATTATTTTCTTCAAACATAAATTAATTTCTTGAACTTTGAATTTTTTTCCACGGACTTCTAATAATTTTTCAATTTTTCAATTATTGTCAATAACTTTTTAATTTTTACAGCAGCTTTCAATTTTTTTATAAATAAATAAATAACAAATATAGTATTTATTATTATTTAATCTTTAAATTATTGTCAGGAATATTTAAATTTTCTACACTAGTTTCAATTTACTTTTGTCATTTTTCAATTATTTTCTTCATATTCCTTTTATTTTTGCCATTTTAGAATTATTTTTTTCAAATTTGAAATATTTTATAAATTATTTTTTTTACTTTCATGAATTTTTAAATTTCTTATACCAGTTTTCAATTATTTTCTTTCGAATTTTAATCATTTTCTTCATTATTTGTAATATTGTCATGAATTTATTAATTTTTTACACCTTTTTCAATTATTTTCTCCATGTTTGAATTATATTTCTCATTTTTCATTAATTTTTTTTTTCCAAATTTCAGTTATATTTCTCATTTTTTAACTGTTCTCTACATATATAAAGTTGATATGGAATTTTTTAATTATTTTCTTCGTGTTTCAATTATTTTCTTGAAATATCTATAATTTTTCTATTTTTCAACCACTTTCTAAAATCTTTTATTTTTACACAAACTTTCAATTATTTATGTCATTATTCAATTAGTATCTTCATATTTTAATTATTTTGTCAGAATCTCAATTATTGTTCTCAAAATTTAATTTTTTTACATCAGTCTTAAATTCATTTTTTTTCAAATTATAATTATTTTTGTCACTTTTCAATTCTTTTCTTGTAGTTTTAATTATTTTTTAAACTTGTCAATTATTTTCTTCAAATTTCAACTATTTCGTTTCAATTTTTGAATTTTTGCCTTCATTTTTTGAGTTTTAATAAATTTTTTAATTAGTTTTTAGTTGTTATTTTTTATTAACTTTTTTACTCGGGAGCCCTGATTAATTATTTCCCTGTTGGAAGGCCCCAAATTAATATCACTAATATCAAACTTAATTACTCTTTACTCACTTTTTTTACTTAAAATAAACTCACTATTTACTCTCTTTTTTAAATTAAAACGACGCCTCCCGTTCATCAAATGCTTATTCAATTGTCAAAAATATATAATTCTAATTCAAATCTCAGTTCAATATGAAGCTAGATCATTGTCCGTGTAATATGATTCCAATTCAATGTTCAGAATAATAAAATGCTAACTCAAAATTTCGTTTAAAATAATTATAATTTAATTTCACGTACAATAAATATTAAAATATCAATTACACTATTATATTATTTTATGCTTTTTCATTTTTAGGTGTAAAAGTAATACAAATTTTCCAATTATAATCAATAATTTAATTACTGATATTTCTAGTTTATAAATAAGTAACATAAAATTAAGAAACATCTTTATAATAATAAAATTAAGATCTTAATTTACATTTAGGATTTTTTAAAAAACTAGTTTTTTATTCTTTTAAATAAAAAAAAACAACATTTTAGGCAGATTTTTGTATAATTAATTGTAGATTATTATAAATATTTTAAATGCTTCATATTGAAAATATAATTTTCAGTAATTCTTTATAAATGATAAACTAAAAGAGATTAATAATAAATATTATTAATTATAGAAATTAAATTTTAAATACCAAGCATTTAAGGTATTTATAACCTAGAACAATAATACTAAGAATTATCTAAAATGTTGATACTTTTAAAAATAAGTTAAATTGGTTTTAAATTTAAAAAGTTTAAGATCTAAATTTTATGGTACTTGTTTATAAACTAGAAATATAAATAATATAAATAATTGGAAAATTTTTATTACTTTTACAGCTAAAAATGAAAAAGCATAAAATAATATAACAGTTTAATTGATATTTTAATATTTAATGTACGAAAATTTGAACTATAATTATTTTAAACGAAATTTTGAGTTAGCATTATATTATTCTAAACATTGAATAGGAATCATATTACACGGATCATGAACTAGCTTCATATTGAACTGAGCTTTGAATTAGAATTATATATTTTTGACAATTGAATAAGCATTTTATCAACGGGAGGCGTCGAAAAAGTCAATTTTTTTTTACTTTTTTCATTCTGCAAGTCCGCTGGCAGTGCTGTATAAAGTTTTATTTTAATCTGAATTTAAAAAAAAAAAAACAATAAATTTCAGGTTGTACATTTGCCGAAAAGTGGCGGTGTTGTTGAAAGAGGACAATCACAACGGGCTGAAACAAGAGATTCCTCTGTAAGGGAATATTTTTATGGATCGAGAACACCACTTTATCCTCACAGTCTTGAGATAAAATTCTCGGATGCGAAACTTTATAAAATTGGAGCTCCAATTCTGCCAACTTCTTGCATGCCCTTGGGAATGACCTCAGATGAAAATATGACCAAATTAGTTGCGGTGACACCTGGACCACATTTACTGCATCATCTTCTCTCAATTTCGTTTGCGAGCTCAAACGAAGACGATGTCATTCAGACGAATGTAGCTGGTTTCGTTTGCGTGTATGTATTTTACACATAAATATCTTTATAATTATAGTAGAACTTCAATATATTTTTTTAGGGATATTGTGGCAGAAAATAACATTTTTTTTTAAAATTGTGTTTGCAGAACGAATGTGGATGTTGAGAGACAGACATTGACGGTTTTAAGTCCTCAACCAAAGCTACCTCAGACAGTATTGTTGGTTTCTGATGTACAATTTATGGACAGTCACTGAAAACCAAAGGATTTTCAATGCACGGCATTGTCTACAAAGACGTTTTAGTTTTTGTAAAGTGTTAAATAGAAAATAACTATTTTTGTTGTAAATATTTTAATAAATTGCACAAGTTTGTCATTGAATCGATTCTGCGCTTTGTTAATTCAGGCATTTTTTAATTTTATTTTTGCAGGTTTTGTCTAGCGACATTAAAAACCTTGAATTGCAATAGGCATTACAAATTATCACGTATTCAACTTTTTTCATCCTATTAAAAATTTTGTCACTTTTTCTGTATTTTAAAAAATTATAATTTATTCAAACAACTGTCGATTCAAATTTGCATTGAATAAAAATTCAATTAATTGAAGCTTCAATTATACTAATTTTGAAAAAAATTAAAAATTTTAATAATTTCATTGAAATTTTAATTCTTTTCTCTTACGATTTCAATTATTTTCTTCAATTTTCAAAATTTTTAAATTATTTTCTACAATTTTAAATAATGTTCACTTTTTTTTTTTTTAATTTTCGACATTTTTTATTACTTTTAGAAAATTTTGATTATATTCTTTAATTTTTTCCAATATTTTCTTCAATATTAAATCTATATTTCTTGATTTATCAATTTCCTTTTTATCTTTTTTTGAATTATTTACGTAAATTTGTAATTACTTTCTCCAAAATTTAAATGTATTCATCAATTAAAAAATTTTTTTATTTGGCTTCGTCGCATTTATAAATTATTTTCGTCTTTTCTCTCAAATTTAAATTATTTTCTGCACATTTCAAATTTAATTATATTTTTCAATTATTTTATTAATTTTTCAAGATGTTTATTTATATATTAAATGACACAGGATACACCCTATATCGTGCATAAGTTCTCTTAATCTAAAATTGAACAATGCAATTCGTTGAAATAACAAAATAAATATAAGCTGGACGTAGCCATAAGTTATTATGGCTATAAAGCTATAAATTTATAGCTATAGTCAAGCTATAAATTAAAAAAAAAATACACATCGTTGACATTATTGAGAATTTTTGATCATTATTATTATACTATTATTATTATCTTCTTTTTTGAATTTCAATGATCTATTTTAATATCTTTAATTCTTGTCTTTCATGTCTAACTATATTTTTACCTACAAAAAATTATATTATAAATAAATTAAGGGTGGCAAAACTATCGATACTATCGATAACTATCGATAGATTTCTGTTGTCGATAACTATCGATAGTCTTGAAGGCTTAACGATACTATCGTTAACCATATGATCGATATTCTGCGATATCTCGAACTGGGTGAAATTTCGTTTGGGCGAATATAGTATCAAGCATTTTTAAATTAGTAATAGATATTCTTTGGGTTAGTAATAAAAAATTCATTTTTTTAATTAATTTTCTTGAGATGAATATTTATTTTAGTAAAAAGCTATTAAGATTTCGGAATATTTACAGACGAAGAGCGTTTAAAACTTAGTAACTACGATGGTCATAATGTTGCAATTTTTAAAAAAAATGATCTATTAATTGCTTTCTGATCATTGTTGGACAATGATAATTATTGAAAAATTGTTAATTGGTTTAGAAAATTATTAATTAACGTATTAAGAAATTTTCTGATATTTAAAGCTTGAGGAAATATAAACATTTTATACATTGATTTGACTTATGCGCGGGAAATTCAAACTTTACGCAAAACAAATAGAAAGTTTCTTTATATTTGAAATTTGTATATATTTAATAATAAATTAAATTCCATATTTTTTCTCATTATTTTATATTTATTTAACTAAATTAGGGGAAAAGTATATTTTCAGCTATTAAATAATAAAATAAATAACTTTCTTTCAAAATATATTTTTATTCAATTTTTATTTGTGATTTTAGTTGTTAATTATCCTAAAATCCTAACCTAACAAGTTCTACAGATTGTGAAATTCGAGGTGAATTTTCTGCTGAAGATGATACCGAAATCTAAAAAAGAAAATTATTTTAATTTGAATTAAATACATTTTATTTAATTATTTAAAAATCCTTGCGATATTTACCTGTGGAGGGTTAATTTTTCTTTTATACTTTTTATGCAAATATAAACCTCCAAATGAAATAAAAACCAAAATAGCAATAATTCCTACACTTATTCCAAGACTTGCAGCGACAGTTAGGTTTTCTGTAAATTAAATTTTGAATTTTAATTAAATTAACTTAAATAAATAAAACTAATTAAAAAACAGTCTTCAAACTTAAAATTAGGTTATTTTAACAGTTCGAAGTTTCGCTTATTTTAACTTGTCCACCAATCAAAAGTAACTAACATTTTGATTGGTTGCTACAAATTGGATCAGCCAATCATAGAAGTTCTCTATAAGTACATGAAAGTTAAAATAAGTGCGACTTTTTTCATAGAGTTGCGTAGACAGGGTTAAAATAAGTGAAGCTTCAGGGTTTTTATTAAAAAAATAAAATTTAATAATCACCACTTTCGTCTTGTTCTTTTAAAAAAACGTGAATTGTGTCAAAAACCTCATTATTTTCATCCAATCTTCCGGCACATTTCCAAATGCCAATTTCTTTCGATGTAAAATCCTTTAACGTTATGCCACAATCGCCGGATGCTGTGCTTTTTCCACTGAACCAAATTCTCATATTTCCCGAAGATATCGCTCTGAAAAAATATAAATAATTCGGCAAAATCTCATTTTTTGCGAAAAAAATTAAGCGAAAAATTAAACTAAATTTACGAATTTTCTCTTATATTCTCATTAATGTGAATTCCCATTCCAGAAGGTGAGAGAAATCTGCAATATTTGAGAGAATCAGGTTTCGGAACTATTTTGCACTGTAGAGTCATTTTATCTCGGATACTTTGAACCAAAATTAATTTTTCTATCGCGGCCAATGGAGTTTCTGCAAAAAATAAAAAGGCAATTGGACAATTTTTAAATTTTAATTCAGATTAAAATAAAATTGGTTTATACTGTTAAACTTAATTATTTTCAAATAAATAAATGTAAAAAAAATAAACTACTCATTTTTTGTTAATCTGAGAAATAAAAAAAGGTGTAACACTGAAGGGATTTTATTTTATTTTCGTCATTTTGTAATTTTTCCTACAATTATCAATTATTATTTTATCATACAGCTTCAATTTAATTCTTCAATTTACGATTTATTTCTATAATTTTAATCATATTCCTCTCAATTTTTAATAATTTCCTTGTTTTTAATTATTTATTTTCATCGACTATCAATCAATTCCACAAAATTTAATAATTCTCGGATCTTTTAAATTATTTTTTTCACTCTTAAAAATTGTTTTAACATTTCAATTCAATTGTTCAATTCTACAACTTTTAATTTTCAATTATTACTTTAATATTAACAAATTTCCGTTTTTGGTCAATTATTTTTTTTTTTCAATTATCAATAAGTTTATTTAATATTGAATTTAATTGTTCAAATATTTCATTCAATTCTAACTTTTTTTCTAAAATATAGTAATTCCATTTTTCAGTTTTTAACATTAGCGGTTTTTATTCATAACTTTTTCAATTTTTAATTATATTCTTCTAATTTCAAACACATTCTTCACTTTTCAATTTTTTGTACGATTTTCAACTAATTCTTCAATAATAAAAAATTCTCGCCTTTTTCAATTAATATTTTCAATCATAAAAATTATTTTTAAAATCTCGTTTTAACAATATTCTTTAATTTTATTTTTTCTCCAATTTTCTATAACTATTTTCTTCTATTCCTCAAATTATTATCTTCAAATTTCAATTCTATTTTTAAATTCACAATTATTTTCTTTAATAATAAAAAATTCTCGACTTGTTTCAATTATTTTTCTCTACATCAATAAATATCTTTAATTTTAGATACAGTTGTTCAATTATATTCTACAAATTTTAATTATATTCTTCAAATTTAAATTATTTTCTTCAATTTTCAATTATTTTTTTTCAATTTTTAATCAATTCTTACATATTAAATAATTCTCTAATTTACATTTTTTTTAAGAATCATAAAAATTGTTTTAAATTATCAATTTAATTATTCAATTCTGTAATTTTATTTATAATTTTTAATTATTTTTTTCTATTTTCAATTCAATTCTGCAGTTTTCAATTATTTTCTTTTGTATTTAATACTTATGTGCTTTTTTAAATAACTTTTTAAAATTTGTAATTATATTTTTTAAATTTTAATTACATTCTTCAATTAACAATTATTTTCATCAATTTCAATTTTTTTTCCTTTTCTAATTCAGTTGTTCAACTTACAATTCTTTCTATAACTTTCCGGATTTTTCAATTATTTAGTTTAAATTTAATTTCTTAAATTATTTTTTCAAATTGTTTATTATTCTAGACAGTTTTTGAATTTTGTTTTCAATTGTCAATTATTTCCGTAATTTATAAGATATTTTTTTTCCATTTTGCAATTGCTTTCGTAATTTTTCAATTATTTTCTTCAATTTTTTCAATTTTCATTCTTTTATATTTTAGAATTATTCTTTAATTTTTTTTTGTTTTTTTTCCCATGTCGATAATTTTTGCTAGTCAGCGATTTTTTTCCAATAGTCAATTATTTTCGTAATTTTGAAATGTTTTTCCAATTATTTTTCTAAATTTTTAAATTACTTTTTACAATTTTTAATTATTTTCATTAATATTTTTAAATTCTCGTAATTGGTTAATTCTTTTTTCGATTATTAATAAGTTTCTTTAATTTTAAATTTAATTATACAAATATTTCCTTTAATTCTCATTTTTTCTTTAAAATTGAATTCAATTTTTTAGTTTTCAACTTTTTCTTCTACATTCAATAATTCTCGGGTTTTATCAATAACTTTTTCAATTTTTAATTATATTTTCTTTCTAATTTCAAACTTCTTCAATTTTCAATTATTTGAACAATTTTCAACTAACTCTTCAATATTAAAAACTTCTCGGCTTTTTTCAATTAATTTTTTCGATTATAAAAATTTAATTTACAAAACCTGAAATTCTAACATCGATATCCTTGGTTTTTTCCAATCCAGGAGTATCCGGTCCAAGATGACAAGTCCAAGTCCCATTGTGACTTTCTTCAGCGCTTTTTATTTTAATACTACATTTTCTGGCATTTGACTCTTTTTTAACAGAAGTACTAACACTGGAAATGAAAATATCGACAAAAAACGTTTATTAATAAATCAGAATTATTTTTTAATATAGAAATTTTTTTAAATTATAACAAGGTGTCTATAGTGAATAATTATTTTCCAAATTCCGCATTTCTCGGATAAAATACAATTTATTTTTATTAATTATTTTCTTATTTATATTATTCACATGTGTATCTTGCTTAATTTTCGAAATTTTTAAATTTGAAATTCTTTCTGGATATAAGCAAAGTAAATCTACTAATTTTTATTCCACGTAAGTATCCAAGTTTTTTATTAAATTCTTTTATAAAAAATATGTTGCTAAAGATGACGAAAATTTACAGTTTTTAGATCAATTTTAAATCCATTTTTCTTACTATTATTATGCTTTATAATTTTTTAAATAAATAAGCAAATATTTATCAATATTTTTCTCTAATTTCTAGACACCCTGTTATTATTTATTCTCTCGAGTAAAAAATTTACTACTTTAAGTTATTTTCGTCACGATCAGTTGGTATTAAAATAATTCCTTTTGGTCCAGAGAACCAACAATATTTCAGAACAACATTGGCCGAACATTCCAGATTTAATTCTTTCTGAAAAGTCGTTATAACTGGACTCTCAGCTGTGACAATTATTTCATCAAGTTGTGCATTTCTCGTTAAACTCTTGATATTTATAAACGCCCCTAAGACGTTTCCTCCAATTTTTCCCGTGAGACAGTGCCACATCCCTAAATCCTCGTTAGTCGGATTTTCTATAGTCAATCCGCACTCTTTCTTGTCAAGACCATCTCCGTAATATCCGTATTTTCCTTTTCTTATACCTCCAATTAATTGAAAAGCTGTCTGAAACGAAAAATAGAAAATATTTACTTTTAAAATGTGAAATCATTTTTTTAAACTATTTAACCATCATTTCGTATCGATAGTTTAAATTTTATTAATCAAAGTAATTTAAAATTTCTGATATTAGGAAAATCAATATTGATGGAATTTTAAAAGAGGACAATATACCTGATTATGATTAGGTCTTGAAAATCTGCAAAGATCGGGAACTGGATCATAATTAAACAGATTGCAGTACAGATGTAAAAGTTGAGGATTTTTTTGAATGTGTCCAAATTTCAGGTACTCGTGATCTGGAAAAAGTAAATTTAAAAATTGAGAAAACAAAATTTCATAAAAAATAATTAATAACTGGTGTAATAAAATTAATAAATTTACGACAATAATCGAAAAATTGAAAAGAAATTACAAGTTTGGGGAAAATAATTGAAATTTGAAGAGAATAATTCAAGAATGGCAAAAAAATTAAATATTAAGAAAATAGCTAAAGTTTAAAGAAAATATATGAAATTTGTAGAAAATAATTGAAAAATGTGTAAAAAATTAAAAAATTCATGACAATAATAAAAGGAATAAAGAAAATGGTTGGAATTTGAAGAAAATAATTTAAAACTAGTATAAAAAATTTAAAAACTTATGACAAGAAAACAAATGTTAATCGACGTATTGAAAATGGCAAAAGTAATTGCAATTGTGAATAAAACAATATTTGAAAAATGACAAAACTAATTAAAAAAATTGATTAAAAATAAAAAAAAAGCTGACAAAAATTGCAAAAATTAAAGAGTATGGATAAAAAATAATTGAAATTTCAAGAAAATAATTAAAATTTTTTCAAATTATTAAAATTTGAAAAAATAGGATTTGAGAATGGTGTAAAAAATTAAAATTTTGAAGTTAATAATTGAGATATTAACGAAATAATTGAAACGTAAAGAAAAAAATTGAATAATGACAAAAATAATTGAAAATTAGTGTAAAAATAAAAAATTTACAGACAAAAATTACAAAATTGCAAAAAAATATTAGAAGTTTGAGAAAAATAATTCAAAGTTGAAGAAATTAAATGAAGTTTGAAGAAAATAATTGAAATTTGAAGAGAATAATTTAAAAATGTCAAAAAAAAAACTTAAATATGAAAAAACTAATTAAAAGTTTGAAGAAAATAATTGAAATTAGTAAAAAATTATTGAATCGATAAAAAATAATTGAAATTAAAAGAAAATAATGGATATTGAGAAAATAATTGAAATTTGAAAAAATTAGATTCGAGAATGGTGTAAAGAATTTAAATTTTGAAGTAAATAATTAAGATATGAACGAAATAATTAAAATGTGAAGAAACTAATTGACAAAAAAATTGAAATTGATAATTGAAAATTGAAAAATTGATAATTGACTAATTAACAAAAATAATTGAAAATTGGTGTAAAAATTAAAAATTTGCGAACGATAATTCCAAAATTGGAAAAAATATTAGAAGTTTGAGAAAAATAATTCAAAGTTGAAGAAATTAAATGAAGTTTGAAGAAAATAATTGAAATTAGTAGAAAATAATTGAATGGATAAAAAATAATTGAAATTTCAAGAAAATAATTAAAATTTTTTCAAATTATTGAAATTTGAAAAAATAGGATTTGAGAATGGTGTAAAAAATTAAAATTTTTCAGTTAATAATTGAGATAATAACGAAATAATTAGAACGTAAAGAAACTAATTGATTAATGACAAAAATAAATGAAAATTAGTGTAAAAATTAAAAATTTACAGACAATTACAAAATTGAAAAAAATATTAGAAATTTGAGAAAAATAATTTAAAGTTGAAGAAATTAAATGAAGTTTAGAAAAAATAATTTAAATTTGAAGAGCAAAACTCAAAAATGTTAAAAAAAAAACTTAAATTATATGAAAAAACTAATTAAAAGTTTGAAATAAATAATTGAAATTAGTAAAAAATAATTAAAAAAGGTTTACAATTTTTAGAAATTCATGACAATTTTAAAAAGAAGGAAGTAAATAATTGAAATTTAAAGAAAATAATTGAATGGATAAAAAATAATTGAAATTACAAGAAAATAATTGAAATTTGAGGAAAATAATTGAAATTTAAGAAAGTAGGATTTGAGAATGATGTAAAGAATTTAAATTTTGAAGTCAATAATTTAAATATTAACAAAATAATTGAAATGTAAAGAAACTAATTGAATAATGACAAAAATAATTGAAAGTTAGTGTAAAAATTAAAAATTTTACAGACAATAATTACACAATTCAAAAAAAAAAAAAAAATTTTAAGTTTGAGAAAAATAATTCAAAGTTGAAGAAATTAAATGAAGTTTGGAGAAAATAAATTAAATTTGAAAGGAATAATTCAAAATTCTCAATAGAAACTTAAATATGAAAAAACTAATTGGAAGTTTAAAGAAAAAAATTGAAATTAGTAGAAAATAATTGAAAAAGGTTTACAATTTATTTTAATAAATTCATGACAATTATAAAAAGAATGAAGAAAATAATTTATTTATTTATTTATTTATTTATCACAAACACAAACCAATAATTAAAATTTAAAGAAAATAAATAAAAACAGGTGGAAGAAATTTAAAAATTAATGACAATAAACAAAATGGAATAAAATAATTCAAATTTGTAGAAAATAATTCTAAAATGGAAATAAATAAGCAGAAAATAATTGGAAAATGAAAAAAATTATTGAAAGATCAAGATAACAATTAAAAAATGAAGACAAAAACTTAAAAATTGAAACAAAATAATTAAAATTCAAAGAAAATAATTGAAAAGTTTAAAAAATAATTGAAAGCTATTCAAATTTAAAGCAAATAATGGCAAAAATAATTGAAATATGAAGAAAATAATTGAAAAATGACATAAATAATTAGAATTTGAAAAAAAAGTTGTAAAATAACAAAATTAATTGAAAAATTGGTTAAAAAATGAAGAGAAGAATTGAAATATTAAAACGAAATAATTGAAATTTGAAGAAAATAATTGAAATATGACAAAAATAATTAAAAGCTGGTGTAAAAATTAAAAATTTATAGACAATAATTTAGAAACTGCAAAAAAAAATTGATATTTGAAAAAATTAAATTAAAAATCTAAAAAAAACCTGAAAATTGCCAAAAATACTTTGAAGTTGACAAGACTTAAAATTCAAAATTTTTTATTATTTATTATTAAGTTAATTAATATTAATTATTATTTAAAATGTTTAGATGTATCATTTCAAATTCAATTTTTAAAATTATCCATGAATACAAGATTAAAATTGAAACTTTGAGGATTTATCTACGAATTTCCTGAATTTCTTAAAAATTCCTGCAAAATAAATACTTTCAAAGAAAGAAATTATAATAAAAAAATTTAATTTTCAAAAAGTGACGTATTAAAATGAAATAAACCTGAAATAGTAATGTCAGCAATCGCAGAAACTTCCTCGATTTTTCCTTTTACTCCAACTTCAGCCGTCCAATTTCCAGCATTCGCCAAAGTTGGTTTCTGGATATTTATTTTGCAATCCTTTCCAATTACTTCCGAATCTTGATGCAAGGATGGATGATTCACCTAAAAAATTTAATTTTATAATTAATTTTTTTTCAAATTTCCACTCTGTAAAATTTTATTTTTTATTAATAACTAAAAAGGTTTAGATTAAAATCATAAAGTAACAAAATTCATTAAATAATATAATTTAATTTAATTAATTAATTACATAATTTTATTCTTAACTAAATAAAACTCGTAAATTAGAGATAAAAAAACAAGCATTTTACCGTGCAAAAATTACTTTCGTAGGCTAAAACCAGATCATATTCAAGTCCACTGACAATAGAAAATTTTTTCTCGATTGAACCGACTTTGCCTGAAAATAAGGAAGAATTTAATTAATTACACAGCACAAAAACATTAAGTACACATAATTTCGTAAGAATTAAATTATAAATCGAATTTAAAAAATTCTGAAAACAAAATTTCGTAATTTTAATTCAATACCTAAAATTTTCACGTTCACGGCATCGACTAAAGTTTGATTTGAACTGTTTTTTGACGTGATTCTCCACCATCCTTCATCATCTTTTCGAACATTTTTCACCTTTACACCACATTTTTCGTTTTCTGACCAAAACTGAATTCGTTCATCCTCAGATTCGTCACTTTTAAGATTTATATTTTCCAACCAGGGCGTGCGAACGTAACAGGATTCTTCGTCCAATAAATTTGTCAACAGTCTCAGCTGCATATCTTCCCCTTCTTGAATTTCCAAACTCGCAGGAACAACTCTTCGAAGTTCTCCGAAAATCTCTATTAGTTTATCAAAAAAATTTAAAAAACAACGTATAATATAAAATTCTAGAAAAAACAAAAATTTGGTATCCAAATTCAGGAATAAAGCAACAAATTGAAAGTAAAAAATGACAATTATAAAGTAAAATTAAAAAATTGAACTTATTCGAAAAAAATCTTACTCTTTGCCAGAAACAGAAAAATAAATACAGTTCGAATTATTTTCATTTTGTCACAAATTCTTATTTTCTACAAAAGAAATCGCGAGATAGACTTCTTTTCAAAATGTTTATTCATTACAATCGTAAAAGAATCTTAATCGTAAAAAAATCTTTCATAATATTACACATTTGAGATAATTGATTCGAATTGAGAATAATAATTTTCGTGATTATTTAAACGGAAGAAAATTGATCAGAATGAGAATTGAATTCAAAATCAAGTGTTGAATTTGACGTTTTTCACGGCAGTTTAAATTTGACAAATGACAGGTTGTCAATTAAGTGACAGAACTAATTTGAGCTTCGTTTGACGTATTTTCTAGATTATTTTCCGCACTCGGCGTTGATTTCGAATCGGACTGATTTGCTGATATACTTTCCTGCCTCGAACTCGCTGATTCTGCGTCAGATGAGGATTTTGAAGATATTATCAATTTGTGATAGTGACTCTCAGTCATCGGAAGATGTGGAGCTATTTCATTTGGTTCCGTGAATAAATACGAGGGAACCTGAAAAATAATTGTGTTTTATTGAGAGAAAAGTAGCCACTTGACCAGGAAAAAATAGGGAAATTTGTTACTAAACCGGAAATTTTTTTTTGGATCTAAAAGTTCTGAGAAATTTTATCGAAAATCAATTTTTTTCATATATCACAAATCTATAATAATAATAATAATAATAATTGATTAAAATTAAAATTTATAAATATCAGTTCAAATAATTTAAATTTAATTTTTTCTACAGTTTTCAATATACAATTATTCTCTTTCAATTTTATTTTATTTTATTTAATTTTTTATTTAAATTTTTTTTTAAATTATTTTGTTCTGTTGTAGAATATTCTCGCCAGTTTTCGAATTTTTCTTTCGACTATAAATTATTTTTCTTATTTCTCAATTATTTCCTTTAATATTTAATTATTTCAGTCTTTTTGTAATCTTTCTTTCAATTCTCAACTATTTTCTTAAAATTAAAATTTAATTTTTTAATCTTCTTTTTATTTAATTCATTTTTAATTCTTTTCTTCAATTCACAGTTATTTTCATCAATTTTCAATTGCATTCTTCGTTTTTCAATTATTTTATTCAATATTCCAAAATTCTCGCATTTTGTCAATTATAATAAATTATTTTCTTGAAATTTTAATACAATTCTTCAATTTCCATTTATTTTCTACAAATTTTTCGATCATTTTCATCAGTTTTCAATTGACAATTTATTTTTATCCTTCAACTTTATGATAATTTATTAATTTAAAAAAAATTTTGTTTTAATGACGATTATTCTCGAGATTTTTCTAATTTTTTTTTTTCTAATTGTTAATTATTTTATTTAATAGTTAATTATTTTCGTGGATAATTAATCATTCTCGTCATCTTGTAATTTTTCTTTTAATTATCAATTATTTTCTTAAAATTTCCATTTAATTCTTTAATTTCCAATTTATTTCTTTCGTTTTTGATTATTTTCTTCAATTCTCAAATATTTTCTTTAATTATCAACTATTTTTATCGATTTTCAATTAATTCCTCAATATTCTCTAATTCTCGTAATTTTTCAATTATTTTTTTCACTCATAGAAAATTATTTTAAAATTCCAATTCAATTATTCAATTTTAGAACTATTCTTTTCAATTTTAAGTTATTTTCTTCATATTTAATATTTTCAATTATTTTTTAATTATTTTTTTCAGTTGTTTATTAATCTAGTCATTTTTCTAATTTTGTTTACAATTAAGATTTATTTTCGTCATTTTACACATATTTTCTTAAATTTTTCAATTAAGTATTCCCGTCATTTTTCAACTATTTCCTTCAATTATTAATTAATTTTGGCAATTTTCAATAATTTTTTTAATGTTTAATTATTATTTTAAAATTTTATAATTATTCTTTGAACCTTTCTTTTTAAATTATTCAGTTAGTTTGTGTATTAATCTCGCTATTTCTTTAATTTAGTTTCCAATTGTTAATTATTTTTTTAATTATTTATTATTTTCGTCAATACAATGATTTTCGTCATATTGTAATTTTTCTTTTAATTATCAATTATTTTCTGAAAATTTCCATTTAATTCTTCAATTTTTAATTATTTTATTTAGTTCTCAAATATTTTCTTTAATTTCAAATTATTTTTATTGATTTTTAGTTAATTCCTCAAGATTCAATAATTCTCTTATTTTTTCAATTACTTTTTTCACTCATAAAAATTGTTTTAAACTTTCAATTCAATTATTCAATTCTAGAACTATTCTCTTCAATTTTAAGTTATTTTCTTCATGTTTAAATTTCCCTTCTCAATTTTCAATTATCATTAAGTTTTTTTAATATTAAATACAATTATTCAATTACTTTCTTTAATCCAATCTATTTGTTAAATGTACAATTGTTCCTATAATTTTATTAATTTTCCAATTTGCAATTACTTTCTTTAAATTTAATATTTTTTGTCTGATTTCTTTAATTATTTTCTTCAGTTGTCTATTAATCTAGTCATTTTTCGAATTTAGTTTACAATTGACAAATGACAATTATTTTCATTTTTTTTCACATATTTTCTTCATTTTTTCAATTATTCTCGTCATTTTTCAACTATTTCCTTCAATTATTAATAATTTTCCGGAATTTTTAATTATTTCCTACAATTTTTTCAATTTTTAATTATTATCTAAAAATTTTATAATTATTTTTTGATTTTTTAAATTTTGTTTTCAATTGTCAATTGTTTTCTTCATTATGTAATTTTTTTTTTATCAATTATCAATTATTTTTTCAAATTTTAATTATATTCTTAGATGTTCAATTTGTTTCTTAAATCTTGAATTTATTTACTCAATTTTTTCTTATTTCCGTGAATTCCAATTATTTTTTTCGATTTTTAATCCAGTTGTTCCATTTTCAATTATTTCTAAAAATTATTTCTATATTTTGTCAACTATTTTGTTTAAATTTCATATTTATTGTTCAATTTTTTAAACTATTCGTTTTAATTGTGTAATTATATAGCCATTTTTTGGATTTTATTTTCAACTTTGAATTATTTTTTTTAATACTTAATTATTTTTGTTAATATTCAATTATTTTCGTCATATTGTAATTTTTCTTTTAATTATCAATTATTTTCCTAAAATTTCCATTTAATTCTCTAATTTCGAATTTCATTCATGAATTTTTAATTATTTTATTCAGTTCTTAAATCTTTTTTTTTAATTTTCAATTATTTTTATCGATTTTTAGTTGATTCCCCAATATTAAATAATTCTCGTATTTTTTCAATTAATGTTTTTACTCATAAAAATTATTTTTAAATTTCAGTTCTGTTATTGAATTCTAGAATTATTCTCTTCAATTCTCAGTTATTTACTTCAAATTTAAATTTCACGTTTTAATCATTAAGTTTCTTTAATTTTAAATACAATTGTTTAATTATTTTCTGTAATTTTTAATTACATTTTTCAATTTTTATTTCCATTTTTCAGTTTTGAATTGTTTACATCTATATTAATTAATTCTTAGCTTTTTTCAATTACTTTTTTTTCAATTTTTTAGGATATATTCTTTACATTTCAATTCCATTCTTCAATTATTTTTAATTGCTGTTTTTTAATTTTTAATTATTTTTTTCAATGTTAATTATTTTTTTCGAGTATCAACCCAGTTATCAAATGTGTAATTATTTTCAACAATTAATCCTATAATTTTCTTATTTTTTCTTTTTACAATTATTTTCTTTAAATTTAATATTTCTTATTTAATTGACAATTATTGTTGTCATTTTTCAAATATTTTCTTTAATTTTTCAATTATTCTTGTCATTTATCAACTATTTGCTTCAATTATTAATTATTTTCCGCATATTTAAATTATTTCCTTTAATTTTTTTGATTTTCAATTATTATCTTAAAATTTTATAATTATTCTTTGATTTTTTAAATTATTTAGTTCGGTTGTGTATTAATCTACCTATTTTCTGAATTTTGTTTTCAATTGTTAAATATATTTTTTTTATAATTAATTATTTTCGTCAATATTTAATAATTTTCGTCATATAGTAATTTTTTTTGTTAATTTTTAATTATATTCTTAAAATTTCCATTTAATTCTTTAATTTCCAATTTAATTCTTCAACTTTTAATTATTTTCTTCAATTCTCAAATATTTTCTTTATTTTTTAAATAATTCCTCAAGATTCAATCATTCTCGTATTTTTACAATTAATTTTTTCACTCATAAAAATTATGTTAAATTTTGAATTCAATTATTCAATTTTAGAATTATTCTATTCAATTTTCAGTTATTTTCTTGAAATTTAAATCCCACTTTTTAATTTTCAATTATTTTCTTCAATATTAAAAAATTATCGCCTTTTTTCTATTATTTTTTTCGATTATCATTAAGTTTCTTTAATTTTAAATACAATTGTTCAATTATTCTCTTTAATTTTCAATTCCATTCTTCTATTTTTACATTTATTTTTTTCTATTTTATATTTTTATATTTTAAATATTTAAGGCAAATTATTGTCCAAAAATGTAGATTTTAATATTTTGTGTTAATAAAACTTTTGTAGCTCTAATTAAAATTAACAAGGTTAAGAATGTGTAAATGTTAAATTTGACTATAAAGGTATATTTTAAATACAATGTCGAATTTCGCAAAATTAAAAAACCTGTTTTAATTGTTCGATAATTTGTGACCAGGAAATCCAAAAAAATTGACCGGTAAAAATCGGGAATTTAATTTTATTTAAAAAAAAATTATTTATTAAAATAATAATTTTTTTATTAATAATTTTCAAAATATTTCCTTACCTTAATGTCATTAACTTTAGCTTCTCTGGACGTAAATTCACGAATGAGATAATTGTGTCCAAATTCATGATAAATACGAGTATCGTTCACTCTCAGCATCACATTGTCGATTCGTAAAAAATAACGGAGCAAGATGAAAAAACTTGTAGGCATAACTCTCTGTAATAAAATATATTTAATTAAAAAATTAGTAAAATAGTACCTATTTTGATTGATTTATTTGATAATTTTAATCTATGAAAATTGATTTTAAAATTACTTTAAAAAAATCTGAAAATTTACCATTTTTATCGAACAGGAGGCGATTCCATTATCGTGTAATTCATCTTCAAAAAGAGTTGTATCAACGTAGAACAGAATTTTGTCCTTTCTTTTCAGATTTTCGACATTAATTCGTTCCCCAGTTTCTTGGACTTCAAAACCTGACATTGTTCCCATATAATCCGTTGTGAACGTCCAGTCAAAGGGTTTAATCTTCTCTTCTAAATATTCTTTATTTTCTGATCTGTCGAACAAAAAGAATAAAAATCTTTCTTAAAAATTCTTTAAGAAAAGAAGAATATTCAGCGACTTTAAAATAAAAAATAATTAAAGTTATTCAAGGGCAAATTGTTTAAATTAAATTTTTTAAGGAAAAATATAAAGTTTTCTTTAACCTTGATTCTTTCCAAGCTTCTGCACATGCTAATTGTATATTAATTTTCCCGTTCGAAACACGTTTTAAAGCATCAAGGGCATTAAATTGAAGAGTTGCTCCGTCTTTGTGTTTCAAGATTAAAATATTACTTGGAAAAACCATATCCGGCATGTGTGGCATATCAAGCGTTCGATTGAATCTGTAAAATTTATATTTTATTAGCATAAAAATCTACAAGATAAATATTTTATAAATTAATACTTTAAACTACAAAATTAATATTATATTTATTTTATCAAAGAATCTCAGGGCTGACAGCGGACTTGCAAATTGAAAAAAGTAAAAAAAAAGTGAGTAAATACTGAGTTTTAATTTTAAATTTATAAATGCATAACAATAATATAAAGATTCAGGAAATACATTCCAATTTTAAAAAAATAATTCGAACCAGGCAACAATAATTGAAATATAAAGAAAATAATTGAAATATGTCAAAAAGAATTAAAATTAAAAAAAAAAAGTTTAAAGGTGACAAAACTAATCAAAAAATTAATTAAAAATAAAAAATTGAAGATAAAAATTGAAAAATTGAAAAGAAATAACTGTAATTGAAAGAAAATAATTGAAAAGTTTTAAAAATTGAAAAGAAATAATTGAAATTACAAAAAATAAGAAGAATGTTAAAAAAACGAAATTAAGAAGAATGATAAAAATAAATAAAAACTTGTGTAATAAATTTTTAAATATTCATGTCAATGACTTAAAGATTCAGGAAATTTTATTCAAATTTAAAGAAAATAAGTCGAAAATGTCAATAATATTTGAAATATAAAAAAAAATACTTGAAAAATGGAAAAAAAATTAATATTTGAAAAAGAAGTTGTAAAATGACAAAACTAAATAAAAAATTTATTAAAAATGAAAAACTGAAGATAAAAATTGAAAAGAAATAATTAAAATTTAAAGGAAATAATTAAAAAGTTTCAAAGATAATTAAAATTGCTCGAAAATAATTAAAGAATGACAAAAATAATAAAAATTTGAAAAAAATGATTTGAGACTAATATAACAAATTTAAATTTTGATTACAATTATTAAGATATTGGACAAATAATTAAATTATGAAAAACTAATTGAATAATGACATAAATAATTAAAAACTAGTGCACAAATTAAAAATTTACAGACAATAATTTATTCAAAAATTGAAAAAAATATTATAAGTTTGAGGAAAACAATTAAAAGTTAAAGAAATTAATTGAAGTCTGGAAAAAAGAATTTAAATTTGAAGAGAATAATTCAAAAGCGTCATAAAAAATTAAATACGAGAAAAGTAATTAAACAGTTTGAAGAAAATAATTGAAATTAGGTAGTAAAAAATACTTGAAAAAGGTTAAAAAATTTAATAAATTCGTGACAAATATACAAAGAATGAAGAAAATAATTGAAAAAAGGAATAAGAAATTAAAAAATTCTTAACAATAAAAAAAATGCAATAAAATAATTGAAATCTGTAGAAAATAATTCTAAATAAATACAAAAATAATAAAAATATGAAAAAAATCATTGGAAAATGACAAAAATACTTGAATACTGACAAAAGTAATTGAATTTGAAAAAAAATTGAATTAAATGAAAAATTGTATAAATTAATTGAAAAATTAACGATATAATTGAAATATGAAGAAACTAATTAAATAATGACATAAATAATTGAAAACTGGGGTAAAAATTAATAAAATCATGACAATAATAAAAATATTGAGGAAAATGAATTTAAAGAAAATAATTCAAAATTAAAATGTTAAAAAAATAATTGAATGACATAAATAATTGAAACCTGGTGTAAAAATTAAAAATTTATAGACAATTTTTTTTTATATAGAAAAAAATATTAGAAGCTTGTGGAAAGTAATTGAAAGTTAAAAAAAGTAATTAAAGTTTGAAGAAAATAATTAAAATTTAGGGGGAATACAAGAACGAAAAAAAATTTTAATTTTATGAAAATTTTAAAGTTTGAAGAAAATAAATGAAATCTGTAGAAAATAATTGAAATTTGAAGAGAATAATTCAAAAATGTCAAGAAAATTTTAAATGTGAAGAAAGTAATTAAAGTTTGAAACAAAAAATTTGGAATTTGTAGAAAATAATTGCAAAAGGGTTAAAGAAATAAATAAATTCATAATAATAATATAAAGAGTGAAGAAAATAATTGGAATTTGAAGAAAATAATTAAAATTTGTAGAAAATAATTCTAAAATTGACGAAACAATTGAAAGCTGATGTAAACATTTAAAATTTATAGACAATAATTGAAAAAAAATATTAGAAATTTGAGGAAAATAATTGGAAAATGATAAAAATTCTTGAATAATGACAAAAGTAATCGAAATTTAAAGAAAATTATTGCAATTTAAGGAGAATAATTAAAAAATGTCAAAAAAAACCCTAAATATGAAAAATTAATTAAAAAGTTAAAAAAAATAATTTTATTTAAGTAGTAGGTTTCAAATTTTTAAAAAAATCATGACAATAATAAAAAAGAGTAAAGAAAAATATTGAAATTTAAAGAAAATAATTGAAAAACTGGTGTAAGACATTTTGAAATGCATGACAATAAAAAAAAACTGAACAAAATAATTGAAATTCGTACAAAAAATTATAAAATGCCAAAAATAATAGAAATATTATGAAAATAATTGGAAAATGATCAAAATACTTAAATAAAGAAAAATATAATTGTAATTAGAAATAAATAATTGAGAAATAACAAAAAAAATTGATAACTAATGTACAAAAACGAACAATTGATGTGTTAAGTACTAATTTAATTACGACAAAAATAATTGAAAGCTGGAGTAAAAATTGAAAAATAATTGAAAAATTAAAAAAAAATATTAGAAGATAATTGAAAATAATTGTTATTTTAAGAGAATAATTCAAAAATGTCAAGAAAATTTTAAATATGAAGACAGTAATTAGAGTTTGAAAAAGAAAATTGGAATTTGTAGTAAATAATTGAAAAAGGGTTAAAAAATAAATAAATTCATAATAATAATAAAAAGAGTGGAGAAAATAATTGAAATTTGTAGAATTTATGCCAATAATTAAAATAATGAAAAAAATAATTAAAATTTGAAGAAAATAATTGAATTAAATAATTGAAATTTGTAGAAAATAATTCTAAAATTGACGAAACAATTGAAAGCTGATGTAAGAATTTAAAATTTATAGACAATAATAATGGCAAAAAAATTTAAATATTAAGAAAATAACTAAAGTTGTAAGAAAATATATGAAATTTGTAGAAAATAATTGAAAAGCGTGTAAAAAATTAATAAATTCATAACAATAATAAATAGAATGAAGAAAATGATTGAAAATTAAAGAAAATAATTTAAATTTAAAGAGGATAATTAAAAAAAGTCAAAAACATTTTAAATTTGAAGAAAGTAATTTAAGTTTGATAAAAATAATTGGAATGTGTAGAAAATAACTGAGAAAGGTAAAAAAGATTTATAAATTCCTATCAATAATAAAAAGAGTGAAAAAAAATATTAAAATTTGAAGAAAATAATTGGAAACTGGTCTAAGAAATTTTAAAATGCGTGACAATAAAAAAAATAGAATAAGATAATTGAAATTAGTAGAAAAAATTCTACAATCTCATAAATAATAGAAATATGATGAAAATAATTGAAAAATGTCGAAAATACTTGAACAGTGACAAAAGTAATGTAAATTTGAAGAAAATAATTGAAACCTGGTGAATAAAATTTAAAAATCACGACAATGAAAAAATTGAAATTTATAGATAATATTTCTAAAATGGTCAAAATAATAAAAATTTGAAGAAAATAATAAAAAGTGATAAGAACACTTGAATAATGACAGTTTAAATTCAAATTTGAAGAAAATAATTGAAAAATAACAAAAGTAAATTGAAATTTGTGTGAAAAAATTGAAATTTTTAGTAAATAATTGAAAAATGACTAAAATAAAGAAAAACTTGTGTAATAAATTTAAATACCCATGACAATAATGTAAAGATTGAATAAAATAATTTATATCTCAAGAAATTAAATTCAAACTCGCAAAAATACTTGAAAATTGATAAAAATACTGAAGTTGACAAAAGTACTTTAAAAATATTAAAATAGTATAAAAAGTTAGTTTTTTCTTTAAAAAAGAGAGAAAATTGAGTCACTGGCAGCCCTGTATAATCTATAAAACAAATATATTTTAATAATATAAATTAACTTTCAAGAAATTCGTCCTCAACAAAAAAGGACGTATAGACTTGAAAGAAACTTTATTTTTTCAAGTTAAACTAATAATAATTTGTAGAAATTGTTAAAAAGTGAAATTAAATTGGAAATAAATTGAAAAAACTGTTTAGATTTGTTTTTTCTACCAACATGCAAAATTGGCAGGATGATGGATCCTCGGCTGAACAACCTTCTTCGGATTTGGAGCATTTTGAATGAAGAATGTGAGATTGAGTGTGTTTTACGTGCCAGGGCGGAAAAACATGTTCTTCTTCACTAACTGGCAATCGTAGAATATCAATACCACCGTGTACTTTTATTGTTGTCATTTTAGAGAGAAAAAATATCACAAGAATCTGAAAATAAAAATACCTGATTGTAAAAATTAAAAAACAAAAAATTATTCATTAATTTGTAAGAAAAACAAAATTAAAAGATATGAAATATGAATTTTAAGCTATTCAGTTTGATTTAATTTTGATTTTAGAAAACAGTAATTTTTTTAAATTTCAAAAAAGAAAAAAATTTGACATTTCGAAACATAACCTCAAAATCTTTGAAATACTTTTTTCCACTAAACAGTATTTTTGTAAACTATTAAAAAAAGTTTCTAGAGAAAGAATCGAAGGTTTTTTTTTTCTAATTCTGGAACTTGTTTACTATTTTTAAATACTTTTAAACTTTCTGCAAATTAACTTTGTTTATTTCATAACCTAAACACTCACCAATGGTTGCAAATTACTAAAAATTCTTTAGCTATTTCGTAAGAAAACTAGCCTCAGTAAGTATTTCACATTTCGTTAAAAGAATTAACTAATGTTCTGTGAAGCACAAAAAATTGTAAATGAAATTTTCATTAAAAATTTCAAACAAAAATATTCACCGACTTTGCCTCTTGGTAAAAGCATCGGCTACTGCAATACCGATCAAGCATATTTTAACTTTCTGGTTCTTTTCTCTCATAGAAAACTTCACGAGAATGTTTAAATATTCTAATTGAACTTAGAGGAAATATACAAACTTGACAATAGAAAACGCCGATAATATTTAAATAATTAAATTTTAATAATGTTTGTGAATGAAATACGGATAAATGTGTTTTTGAAAACTTCCCGCTTGAATAATTTTTGTGTCCGCTCAGTTGATACACGTAATCGCTAGTCAAAATAAACATTAAATTATATTGAGAAAAGGTTTTATTAATTGATAATTTTATTTAAATTTAGTTAAAGTGGATTTTTAAAAACTGTTTCTTAAAAACGGAGTGAATTAACAAAAACATTCAATAAAAATTGAGATATTTCTTTTTGTGAAATTTGTCTTCAGTTTCTTAGTCGATTAGTCGATTATCAACAACTTCAGTTTGATTTAGTTTGACGTTTGACAGGTAAACAAATAAATAAACAAGAAAAGGCCGGTTTTTCAATAATTATTTATTTATTTTCAATTATCCTGAATAACGCCTATTGTTGTTTTTTCTTTTAATAATTACAAACAAAAAAATGTTTCTTTATGCCAATATTTGTGTTTAATATCTATTAATCAATAAACATATTTTATATATAAAAATATCTTAATTTAGCGCAAATAATAGTTTTCTAACCTATAAAACTTGTTTTGAAAAATATTAATTATTACATAAAATAGAGATTATTTTTTCTTTTGTTTTTCTTTGCCGTGTTTAAAAAATTAAAAAACTAATTTTTAATCCCGAGAAATATTTGTTACTTTTTAAAATTAGATAAATTAAACACAAAATTCCTTTTTTTAAATTAAAACAGGTTGTAAGATTACAAAGATTAAAAAAGAATTTCTTAATCAAGTTTTCTTTCTCAGGAAAAATTTTAAGGTGTGATAGAAATCAGAAGATAAGGATCTAGTTTATGGTCTATCCCTCATTTTTTTTTTCGTAAATAGAAACAAGTATTAAATACCAAGACAAAGTTTTATCAATTGTTTTAATTATTAAATAATTTTAATTTTCAGGAAGAAAAATTCAAAAATCGGAGATTTATTTTCGTTTTTAAGGAATTCAAGTAAATTAATAAGGTAAGAAATTTATAAAGTAAATAAATAATGTAGATTTTTCAAAAATACTTCAAATTATCTAAATTATTTTCCATTTTTAATTTTTAAATTGCATAATTAAGTTGTCTTTTAGAAATTAAACTTGTTCATTTTCAGTCGTGTTTTGAATTGAATCATCTCTCAATTTTTTTGTGCTTATTTTCAAGTTCACGTTTGCGCGCTTAAAAAAGCTCAAGCCTTCGAATTCCACGAGCATGAAATTTCTTCAGATCAGTTATTCAGAAGCTCTCGTTTTGCCACTGGTGACACAGAGATTTACAAAATTATAAAATTAATTAATAAATCAATATAAAGTTGAAAATTTTATCTTTTAGAAAAAAAAGAACTAACATTAAATTTTTTTTAATTTTTACCAAATTAAAAACTTGTTTCTTTTTAAAAACTCAACCGAATTAAAAAAGTGTTTCTATTTAAAAATTGTACCGAATTGAAAAATTATCGATTTAATAAAAATTCCCTTTTTTAAAATTCAAATTGCAAAGATTATTAAAAAATTGTTTACTTGAAAATCGTAAAAAAAACTATATTAAAAATGTAAATATAAATTAAAAGATAGCTTAAAAAATTATTGAAATTTTTTTTCTCTCTTAGAATGTTAAAAAATCTACTAAATAAATGAATTTTTATAATGCGCGGATTTTAGTTTCAAGTAAAAATGTCAATTAGTGAAAAAACTGATATTAAGATTAATTGTGATTACAAGGAAGTTCCAAATGGACAAAACAAGGAGGACGATGAATTGAAAGATCATGTGAAAATAAAAAATGATTCACTTGTTCGTGGAAGCGAAAATTTTATAAAATTGAAAAAGATCTTTGGCCACGTTGGACTTTTGATTACTTTGATGCTTTACACAGCATCAGGTGGTTTGGTACGTGTTTTTAATAATTTTTATATTATTTTTAGATTCTAATATACTTAAAAGAACACTTAAAAAAATATTATTTTATTTTCTAATTGTTTGTTAATTTAAAAATTGTATTTAAAAACTAGATTCAATTTGAATATAGACTTTTTTTATTTTTATTCTCTTGTTTCTTGGTTATATTTTGAAAAAACTAGTTCTGTTTTAATTTTTCTTTTTTTTTCGCTTTTTTTAATTTTATTAATTTTTTTTAATCCTTTTCCTTTTTATTTTCTATTATGAACAACGTTTTTTTTTTCTCTTTAAACGATTTATTAGTTTAAAAACTTTTATTTACACTTTTTCAATTTTTGTTTTCCGATTCAACAAATTTGTTACACTTTTTTTTTTCTTTTTCATTTGACATAATTTTATTTCATATTCGAGCAATTTTTTTCCGAATCTGAAGACAATGCGAGAGAAATTTATTTGCAGATTTTAGATTTTACAAGGATAGTTACACAATATTCACCTTCGAATTTCTCAAGAGAACATTAATATTTACGTATCTTAACGACCTTTTGAAATAAATATTATGACCCATGAATTCTTCCCGGAAATTCGAAAATTAGGTATTTTTCAATTTTTTACATCTTGTTGAAAATTTACTTTTTTTATTTCAATTAAATTCTTAACAAATTATTTTTTCTTTTTTTTAGTTCAATGTATATTATTATGAATGTATTGTTACTATTAACATTATTATTTACTATTTATTTATTTATTACTATCTATTAATTAATATTTTTTTAAATTACACTTTTAAATTTATAATTCTTCATTTAGTCCCTCAAGTTTCGTATTTTGAAGAATATTAACAAAAATCTGTTTTCAGAGGCTGACTTTTCAAGATTTTGAGTTAAATTTTTTTCAACGGCCAAAATCCAGATGATTATTGTTTCGTATAATGTTCTTTATTCACTTTGAAACCAATGGATTCCGAGCCAATGATCGACAGCTATTTTTGTGCCAACGATCCTCTTATTTTACTATCATCACATTTCGCGAAACGTTTACGATTAACGCTATTAAAATTCGATACGAATTCCTCATAACCAGAGACTGAAAATTAATCATTTCTATCCAGAAAATAGAATAATTTAAGAAACCAAAAATAAAAAAAAACCGAGGGGTAATTCTCAAATTCTTTTATTTTTTATCTGTTCACATCTGAAGTTTGGCACTTAGATATTTTTTAAACCCTACTTTTTAAAAAATGTATAATTTACAATCATTAAAATTTTAATTTAAAAATTTCAGTTGAAATAATTTTAATTTCATTATTAATAAATCTATAATTTTTTTTGTAATTGTCAACAGTTTTCAAACTACAATTATTTTCCGTAAATTTTGTAATTATTCTTTAATTTTTTAAATTATTTTGTTCTGTTGTCGATTATTTTCGTCAGTTATTAGAATTTTTTTCAATATAACTATTTTTCTTATTTCTCAATTATTTTGATTAATATTCAATTATTTTCCTCATTTTGTAATCTTTCTTTTAATTATTAATTACCTATTTTCTTAAAAATAAATTTAATTCTTTAATCTTAAAAATTATTTCTTTCTAATGCCCATTAATCTCGCCATTTATCGAATTTTTTTATCAATTGACAATTATTTTCCATAATATTTTAGTAATTTTCCCTACAGTTGTCAATTATTAATAAACAGCTTCAATTTAATTCTTTAATTTTAAATTTATTTCTACAATTTTAATTATTTTCCTCAATATTTAATTATTTTCTTTTTTTCAATAATTATTTTCATCGATTATCAATTAATTCCATAATATTTCATCATTCTCGGATGTTTTCAATTTTTTTTTTTCAATTATCAGTAAGTTTATTTAATATAAAATTCAATTGTTCAAATATTTCCTTCAATTCTCAATTTTTCTTTAAAATTTAACTGCATTTTTTTAGTTTTCAACTTTTTCTTCTACATTCAATAATTCTCGGATTTTATCAATAACTTTTTCAATTTTTAATTATATTCCACTAATTTCAATTACCTTCTTCAATTTTCAAATTATTTAAACAACTTTCATCTAACTCTTCAATATCAAAAAATTCTCGGCTTTTTTTCAATTAATTTTTTCAAGCATAAAAATTGTTTTAAAATCTCGTTTCAACAATTTTCTTTAATTTTCTTTTCTCTTCAATTTTCTACAACTATTTTCTTCAATTCCTGATTATTATCTTCAAATTTCAATTTCAGTTTTAAATTTTCAATTATTTATTAACAAGAAATTTATTGATGTAAACATCAATAAATTTATTAAATTTAATTAAATTAATTTATTTATTTATTTTATAAAAAATTTTAGATACAGTTGTTCAATTATATTCTACAAATTTTAATTCCATTCTTCAAATTTAAATTATTTTCTTCAATTTTCAATTATTTTTTATCAATTTTTAATCAATTCTTACATATTCAATAATTCTCTAATGTACATTTTTTTTAAGAATCATAAAAATTGTTTTAAATTATCAATTTAATTATTCAATTCTATAATTTTATTTTAAAATTTTTAATTATTTTTTTCTATTTTCAATTCAATTCTTCAATAATTAATAATTCTCTGATTTAAAATTTTTTTTAACAATCGGAAAAATGGTTAATTATCAATTCAATTGTTCAGTTCTATAACTATTTTTTTAAATCCTTAATTATTTTTTTACATTTGTAATTTAATTCTTCATTTTTCAAGTATTTTCTTCTGTATTTAAAAATTATGTGCCTCTTTAGATTACTTTTTAACATTTTTTATTATTTTTTTCAAATTTCCATTACATTTTTCAATTATTAATTATTTTCATCAATTTCAATTTTCTTTCCTTTTCAATTCAGTTGTTCAATTTACAATTATTTCTATAATTTTCCTAATTTTTCAATTATTTAGTTTAAATCTAATGTTTATTGTTTAATTTTTTAAATTATTTTTTCAAATTGTTTATTATTATCAAGCGACTTTTCGAATTTTGTTTTCAATTGTCAATTATTTTCGTCATTTTTCAGATATTTTTTTCCATATTACAATTGTTCTCGTTCTTTTTCAATTATTTCTTTTAATAACTTCTACAATTTATTCAATTTTAATTTATTCCCTTAAAATTTTAGAATTATTTTTAAATATTTTTTTGTTATTTTTCTCTCTTGGCGATTATTTATGCTAGTTTAAAATTTTTATTCAAATGTCAATTATTTTCGTAATTTTGAAATGTTTTTTCAATTATTTTTCTAAAATTTAAAAATACTTTCTTCAATTTTTAATTATTTCATTAATAGTTTTAAATTCTCGTATTTCGTTAATTTTGTTTTCGATTATTAACAAGTTTCTTTAATTTTAAATTCAATTGGTCAAATATTTTCTCCAATTCTCAATTTTTTTTTAAATTTTCTATTCCATTTTTCAATTTTTAATAATTCTCTTCAATTTTCAAAAATTCTCAACTTTTTTCAATTATTTTTTTCAATCTTTTATTATATTCTTTAAATTTCAATTCCATTCTTCAAATTTAATTATTTTCTTCAATTTTCAATTATTTTTTTACAATTTTCAGATATTTTTTTTCATTTTGCAATTTTTTTTCGTTTTTGCAATTTTTTTTCATTTTTTTCAATTATTTGTTTCCATTATTTCCTACAATTTTTTTAATTTTCATTTATTTTCTTAAAATATTAGAATTATTTTTTAATTTTTTTGTTTTTTTTTCTCTTGTCGATAATTTTTGCTAGTTTGCGATTTTTTTTCAATCGTCAATTATTTTCGTCATTTTGAAATGGTTTTTCAATTATATTTTTCTAAAATTGTAAATTAGTTGCTTCAATTTTTAATTATTTTATTAATATTTTTAAATTCTCGCATTTTGTTAATTTTTTTTTCGATTATTAACAAGTTTCTTTAATTTTAAATATAATTGGTCAAATATTTTCTTCAATTCTCAATTTTTTTTTAAAATTTCTATTCCATTTTTCAGTTTTTAATAATTCTCTTCAATTTTCAATAATTCTCATCTTTTTTCAATTACTTTTTTTAATCTTTTATTATATTCTTTAAATTTCAATTCCATTCTTCAAATTAAATTATTTTCTTCAATTTTCAATTTTTTTTTCAATTTCCAATTATTTATGTCATTCTTTTTCCATTTTGCAATTCTTTTCGTTTTTTTCAATTATTTCTTTCCATTATTTCCTACAATTTTTTCAATTTTAATTTATTTTCTTAAAATTTTAGAATTATTTTTTAATTTTTTGTTATTTTTTTTTATTGTCGATTATTTTTGCTATTTTGAATTTTTTTCAATCGTCAATTATTTTCGTCATTCGGAAATGGTTTTTCAATTATATTTTTCTAAAATTTTAAATTACTTGCTTCAGTTTTTAATTATTTTTATTAATATCTTTAAATTCTCGTATTTGGTTACTTTTTTTTCCCATTATTAATAAGTGTCTTTAATTTTAAATTCAATTGTTCAAATATTTTCTGCAACTCTAAATTTTTTTTTCAAATTTCAATTCCATTGCTCAGTTTGCAATAATTCTCTTCCATATTCAATAAATCTCGACTTTTTCCAATCTTTTATTACATTCTTTAAATTTCAATTTCATTTTTCAATTTTTAATTATTTTCTTAAAGTCTTAATTGTTTTCTTTAATTTTCAATTATTTCTTCCAATTTTCAATCTAGTTTTTTAATTTACAATTATGTTCAACAATTATTCCTATAATTTCTTTAATTTCCCTTTTTGCAATTATTTTCATGAAATTTAATTTTTATTGTTTTATTTAAAAAAAAAAATTTAATCGTGTATTAATCTAGCCATTTTTCAAATTTTTTTTTTCAATAATTGTGAATTATTTTCGCCTTTGTTTTAGAAATTTTTTGTCAATTAATAATTATTTTTTCAAATTTTCAATTTATTTCTTCAATTTTTTTATTACTTTCTTCAATTTTCAATTATTTTCTTAAATTTCAATTATTTTCTTTGATTTTCAATTCAGTCTTTCAAGTTTCAATTATTTCCAACAATTATTCCTATAATTGTCTTAATTTTTAAATTATTTTGTTTAAATCTAATATTTATTGTTCAATTTTTAAATTAATTTATTCCAATTGTGTAATTTTCAAGCCATTTTGCGAATTTCGTTTACAACTTGTCAATTTTCTTTTATTTTGCGAATTTTTTACATTTTGACTCCAACAATTTTTTTATTATTTACAAACATTTTTTCAGTTATTTCTATAATTTTTCGTTTAATGAATAAATTAAACCACTATAAACGTCAAAAACCAGATGTTTATTAATACAAAAAATGCTCGAAATAAAAATTCATGAATGTAAAAATATTTTATAGCACTGTCTAGCAATCTGTTAGCATTTTAAAAAATGACGAAAAAACCATAAAATTGATTATTAATTTTTTGAAATTTTCAACAGGTTTTCCGGGCGATTGAACTCCCAGCAGAATTGGACCGTTTAACGAGACTGAGGGACGATTTAATTATTCAGAGATTTCAATTTATTAATTCGATTGTCAATAACACGGATGTCGCAAATTTGGCCACCTTGGTAAAGTTAAATTTAATTTTTTAAAATCGTTTTTCGAAATAAAAACCAGGAAACTAAAACACAATTGTTTTAATTGAAAAATAATTTATAGGTGAACGTGAAATTAAAAGCATACGAGTCTGCTGTCCAGGAAGCTGTTCAAGCTGGACTTTTAGTAAATTTAGTTTCCGAAATAAACGATCCGGAAATGCTGGATAAAAAGCCGCCAATGAAAACTGACCGCTGGAGTATTTTGCAAGCGGTTTTTTTCGCCAGCACTGTTTTGACGACTATTGGTAGTTTTATTTGCTTCTTTTTTTTCTATTTATTCAAATTCTTATTATTTCAAATTTACCCGTTTACTCGGAAAAGTCAAAAAACGGGTAGATTAAATTCAGATAAATTTAAATTTGGTAAATTGGCTATATATTAAATTCGATAAAATTTAAATAAATTTCTAATTTTCTAATTTTAAAATACTTAAAAAAAAAAATAATTAAATTTAAAATCCTTCTCAGAGTTATATAAAATGGAAATTAGCCATTTTCAGAATAATTCAAGGGAATCATTTCCAGGCTCAATCCCTCTCTAAAAAGATTTAGTTTTAAAGAAAAATAGTTATGCAACTTTTGTTACGTCACGTCTTTATTTTTTCTATAAAGTCTGTTGCACGTTTTTACAAATAGAAGAAAAATTCCAAACAACGTATCGAGTTCAGTGCACAATTATATTTTTGTTTTCAAACTGTTACGTCTTTCTCTATTTATTTCTCTAAAACCATTTTTCTTTTCTGAAACATATATGCACAAAAGGAATTTTTCTAGACAGAAAATTTTCCTCTTTATCTTTTACGTAACATAGATTTTCAAAATATAAAATTCAATTTCTTTTTGCATTTTCCAATTATTTCTATTCTATTCTACAATATTTCTTAATATTATTTTTAATTTTAGTCATCTTAATTTGGAAATTTGTTTTTTTAATTAATTTCTTATTTTTAGATTAAATCTAATTTCATTTTTTTTCAACAGGATATGGAAACATTGTACCTGCAACGGACTGGGGAAGAATTTTTTGCATCATGTTTGCTCTAGTTGGAATTCCTTTAACTCTGACAGTGATAGCAGATTTGGGAAAACTTTTTGCTGAAGGAGTTAGTGAAGTTTCTCTCAAAATTAGATCAAATCTTCCGGAAAAAGTTAATTCTTGCATGCCGAATAATTTGGCAGGAAGGCGTTCTTTAGGTGTGTTAATTAAAGATTTATTTCTAATTTTAAATAATTTTTTTTAGTTTTTTTATTTTACTCAGTATTGATTTTATTCTACAAGGCTAAATTCTACAATTTAAAATTTTACAAATTTAAAATCGTTCTATTTAAAAAAATTTTTTTCTTTTAAATATTCCAAAATTTTATTCGTTCTTATTTTTTCAATTCTTTGTCAATGAACTCTCTATTTTTTTTAATTAAAAATTTTTTTAAATGTCTTCTTATTTATTTTTTTAATTTAAAAAAATGTTCTTAAATAGTTTAATTTTTTTAAAAGAGTTTCTACTTTTTTATATATTTTTATGTCACTGTTTTCATTCTTGTCTATTTTGTTTTTCTTTATTTCTTTAACAATGACCATAACTTTTTTTTTATTTAAAAGAATTTTGTCATTTTTTTAATTGACTGTTTTCTTATCTTTTTACGTTTGTATGTTTTTTTTTTATAATTTATGATTTTTTCGTATCTTTTACCTAATTTTTTTATTCTTGCGATTATTTGAATTTGAAGATATTTTTTTTTGAAATTTTCTCATTTAAAAATGTTTTCTCCAGTATTTCTTATTAAATTCTCTCAGTTTAAAAAATAAACTGCTTACACATTTGAAATTTTTATATACTGATTTAATAATAATGTTTTATAAAACATTCTATTGCAGAGTTTAAATCTATAGAATTTTACCTATTTTATTTTCTGCCTTCTCTAAAAAAAAACATTTATTATTTAATTTTTTCATAATCCTAATTTATTCATAATTCACGTCTAATTTTTATTTTCATCAATTTTATTTCCGAATTTCCATAATCTTTATTTCACTATTTCTCTTTCTGAAATTCCATAATCCTTCTCGATTTCAAAATTTTTCTTTCTAAATTATTTCTAAATTTATATGCAGCTTCAATTTCAAAGAAATTAAATAAATCAATCAAGTGCATAAATTCAAGTGTAGATTAATTATTTAACGACTAAATTAAATACAGATCATTAAATATTTAGTTAAGTTTTTTTATTTTAATTATAGAAAAATTATACCAACTTTTTTTTTATTATAAAATCTGCTTTATTAAATTATTCAAAACTCGAATAAATTTTTTTTAATGTTCCAGGAGCTTTCGCGGCAGTAGTTTTGTTATTTTTATACTTGGCATGTGGAGCTGGAATGTTTATGTTATGGGAAGAAGATTGGGGATTTTTTGAGGGTTTCTACTTTTGTTTTGTGACAATGACGACAATTGGATTCGGCGATTTAGTGCCCAGTGAGTTAAAAATCTTAAAAATAAATATAAAATTTACATTTTTATCGAATTAATGATTAATTATTATCAATTTCTCGATTTTAGAAAAGCCAAAATACATGCTGCTGTGCACTCTCTACATTTTAGTCGGTTTGGCATTAACCGGGACAATAATTGAATTAGTTAGGAGACAATATGCCCAATCTTGGAGAAGATTACAAGCTTTGAGTGGACCATTAACTGAAACTTTGAAAAAACTCGGAGAACACGCTGGCGGCGATATGTCCGCTTTTCAATCCGATCTCAGGTTTCTCGGCAAATGTTATTTTCAACTAATTAAAAATTATATTTCCAGCTTTAGAACAAGTTTTTCAAAAGTCGATAATATTATAAATTATCAATATTATTTATTTATATATTTTTATATTTATTATTTATTTTTATTATAAATACAGGGCTCGAACCGGTAAAAGTACTTAAAAATACGGACTTTACGGACCAAAAATTTAAAATTACGGACTTTTACGGACTAGTTACAAATAATCATTTTGTATCTCGAAAGACTATTTTGAGTGTGATAGAATTAAAATACAGTAGAAAAGTAAAAAGAAATTGTATTTTTTATGTTTAAAATAATTTATTTCTTTGAAAATTATAGAAAATTTTATTAATATTAAATAGAAAAATATTAATGAGTCTGAGGCAAATAAGAGAACAATTATTGTAGGTATACTTATAACATAGGCACAAAAAAAAGCTTTCTGTGCATTAAAATAGACCTATAAGTCTTATTATAGTACTAGCAACATTAACGCGCTCCAGAAACTTTGCATTTAAAAACTATAAATTTTTGCAACTTCAAATCATGAAAATTAGGAGAATAATTACAAAATTTAAGAAACTAACTGAAAAATAACGAAAATAATTGACAATTGAAAACAAAACTCAAAAAATGTCTAGATAATTATACAATTGAAAAAGAATAATTTAAATAATTGAACAATAAATATTCAAATTAAACAAGAAAATTAAAAAATAAACTGTTGGAAATAATTGCAAATTGAAAAACTGAATTGAAAATCGACAAAATAATGGAAATTGAAGAAAATAATTGAAAACTAAAGAAAATAATAACAATTTCGAGAAATAAATTGAAAATTTAAGAACTGAATTGATATTGGAAAAATAATTAATATTTTAAAAAAAATTACAAAAGGACTGAAAAAAAATTAAAATTGAAAAAATTAAAGAATTATTATAACATTTTTAGAGAATAATTGAAAAAAGTGTGCAAACAATTGAAAATTGGGTAAAATAAATAATAATTGCAAGAAATAGTTGAAAAATATATTAATTGACAATTGGAAAAAAATACTTTAAAAATATGAAAATTATATAAACAATTGTTGGAAATAATTAAACATTGAACAACTAGATTGAAAATTGAAAGCAATAATTACAAACAAAAGGGGGAAAAAATTGAAAAATTAAGAAAATAATTAGAAATTGCAAAAAGGAATTGAATTTCAAAGAATAAACTTAAAATTGAAAAAAGAAGATAATTATTGAATATAGAATAACATAATTAAACAACTGCTTTTAAAATTAAAAAAATATATTGCGATACTCGAAAAAAAAAAATAATTTAAAAAAGGCGAGAATTTTTTAATATTAAAGACAATAATTTAAAATTGAAAAATGAAATTTGAAGAAAATAGTTGTAGAATTGAACAATTGTATTGAAATTTTGAAACAATTTTTATGAGTGAAAAAAATAATTGCAAATTGAATTAAACAACTGAAAAGTTAAAAATTAAATTGAAATTTGAATAAAAAATGTAAAATTGAAGAAAATATTTAAGAGTTTAAGAAAATAGTTGTAGAATTGAAAAACTGAATTTAAATTTAAAACAATTTTTATAATTGAACAAAATGATTGAGAAAAGCCGAGAATTAAAGAAAAATTATAAACAAAAAAGTAAACTGGAAAAGTTATTTAAATTTTTTAAAAATAATTGAAAATTTAAGAATTAAATCAAATTTTGAAGAAGACAGATAGATAATTAAAAGGAAAATAACAAAATACAAAATTATCAAATATTAAAGAAAATAATAGACAAATGAAAAAAATTCGAAAACTGTCAAGAATAATCAACAAGAGAACAAAATAATTTAAAAAGTTAAAGAATAATTATAAAACTTCAAGAGAATAAATGAAAATTGAAAAAATTGTTGAAATTAATTGAAAGTTGCGGAAAATGAATAATAATTGGAAGAAACAGTTTATGACGAGAATAATTAAAGAATTGAAAAAAATATCTGAAAAATAACGAAAATAATTGACAACTGATAACAAACTTTGACAAATCGCTAAATTAAAACAATTTTATAATTCAAAAAATCATTTAAAAATGAAAAAATGACTATAAGTTGAAAAATGAAATTAAAATTTATATAATTTAATTGAAAATTCAAAAAAGTAATTTATAAATGCCGTGATTTATTAAATGTAGCAGAAAATAATTAAAAACTGAAAAATAGAATTGAAATTTGAAAAAAAATTCAGAGTTGAAGAAACTAATTGAACATGTGAATTATAGTCATAGAAACTTGTTGATAATAAAAAAAATGTACAAAAGGCAAGAATTTTTAATAATAAAGAAATAAATTGAAAATTGAAAATTGAAAAATGAAAAATGCAATTGAAATTTGAAGGAAATAATGGAGAATTGAAGGAGATAGTTTTAGAATCGAACAATTGAGTTTAAATTTTAAAAATTTATGAGTGAAACAAATAATTGAAAAAATCAGAGAATTTTTAAATGTAAAGGAATTAAATTGAAGTTTTAAGATAATAATTGATAATTGAAGGAAAAATTACAAATTGACGAAAATAATTGACAATTGAAAAAAATTCGAAATGTGTCAAGAATAATCGTTATTACAACAAAGTAATTTTAAAAATTAAAGAGTAATTATTAAAGTGGATGAAAATAATTATATTTGAAAAAACTTTTTTCATATTATGAATTTATTAATTGATAATCTAAACTAAAGAAAATTGTAGGAACCATTTTAGGAATTAAATGAAAATTGAAGAAATCAATTGGAACTTGAAGAACATATTAAATTTTCAAGAAAATAACTGATAATTGAAAAAAGGCGTGTATTATTGAATATTAAATAAAATAATTAAAAATTGAAGCAAGGAATT
Source organism: Ganaspis brasiliensis (assembly GCA_037103525.1). Lineage (NCBI taxonomy): Eukaryota > Metazoa > Arthropoda > Insecta > Hymenoptera > Figitidae > Ganaspis > Ganaspis brasiliensis. Next base: position 6,151,054 of record JAZKLR010000073.1, read on the forward strand.
GAAAAATTGAAACTCAACCGTTTTTACACTGCTTAGGGCCTCTTATCTTAGAATTTACGGAATTTGCGGACTTTTCTAAACAAATTACGGACTTTACGGACCTTTTTTTAAAAAAACGGACTTTTACGGACCATAAGTAAATTTACGGACTTTTACGGGATTTACGGACCTAGTTCGAGCCCTGTAAATATTATAAATTTAAATATTCTTAAATTAGAAATAAGGTAATAAGTTTCTAAATTAGAGTTTTTGAATTAAAAATAAAAAATTGATTTTTCAGGAGAGCACTGACGATAATATCAATGCCACGATTAAAACGCGGCGGAACTGACGCTGAAATTTCAAAGGAACAGGAATGGGAAAAAGCCGTTGAAGCCGTTCTCTGGGATATTGCAAATTCGTCCCCTTCTTTACAAAATAAACCCATAATGCAAATTGTTATTTATGAATCTAGCGTTTGAGTGGATTTTAAAACACGGAAAAAAAGCTTAAAAAAGGGTTAAAAAACCTTTTCTAAAGTTATTTTTAGATATATTTTTTATTTAACAGTCGTAATTTGTAATTAAAGTTAAGCAAGTGTCAAGAAAAAATGGCGTTTTTAATATGAAAATTTCGAATATTTTTTTTTTATTTAGAAAGAAAGCATTTAATTCTATTGTTGTATAGAAAATATGTTAGTTAACATAGAAATATTTATTTTATTTATTGTAATTTTGTATATAATGAAGAATAATAATAATAATAATACAAACAAAGTTGATTAAAAAATCTGTCACTTATACCATTTTTAAGAATCTGTTTTTTAGAAACGTATAAATTTTGTTGAAACTTAATATAATTATTAATTTATGCACTTTAATCATATTTTCACTAGATTGAAGGCAAATATTTATTTTACGATTAACAAACTTTGCATTGTTGTTGGTCATTTAAAAAATTAAATTTTAGCCAAATCAAATAATGAAAATTACAAAATTGAAGAACCTAATCTGAAAAATGACGAAAATAATTGACAGTTGAAAATAAAATTTGAAAAATTTATAAATAATTACACAATTGAAAAGAATAGTTTAAAAAATTAAACAATAAATATTAAATTTAAACAAAATAGTTGAAAAATTATAGGAATACTTTTTGGAAATAAGTGCAAATTGAACAAATCGGATTAAAAATCGAAAAAAAAATTGAAATTGAAGAAAATAATGAAAAATTGAGGAAATAAATTGGAAATTTAAGGAATAAACTGAAAATTTTAAAAATAAATTAACACATAGTTGAAAAAAAAAATTACAAAATGACGAAAATAATTGACAATTGAAAATAAAATTTAAAAAATGACTAGAATAATAAACAATTTGGAAAAATAATTAAAAAAATTAAACAATAAACATTAAATTTAAACTAAATAATTGAAAAATTAGGAAAATTGTCGGAATAATTGTTATTAAATATAGCAGAAACCGAACACAATTTAAGAAAATCATAGAATAATCAAATAATGAAATAAAAATTTTAATTTTAATAGAAAACATTTTTAATAGAAAAAATTGTAGGAAATAATTGAAAATTGCATAAAATAATTATTATTTAAAGGAAATAGTTGAAAATTTGAAGAAAATATGTAAAAAAAGACAAAAATAATTGTTAATTGAAAACAAAATTCGAAATATGAGTAGATTAATAGACAACTGGAGAAAATAATTGAAAAAATTAAGTAAGAAATATTAAATTTTAAGAAAATAATTCCAAATTGAAAAATTAAGAAATAATAGGAATAATTGTTGTTGAAAATAATTGCACATTTAAACACTGGATTGAAAATCGAAAAAAAATTATTAAAATTGAAAAAAATAATTGAAAACTGAAGAAAGAAATTAAAGATTGTAGAATGGAATTGAAATTTAAAGAATATACTTAAAAATTAAAAAGAAGTAATTGAAAAATGCCGAGAATTAATTAATACAGAAAAAAAACAATTGAAAACTGAAAAATGGAATTAAAAATTAAAGAAAATAATTGAACAATTGTATTTAAAATTAAAGAAACTTAATGGTAATCGAATAAAATAATAGAAAAAAGGCGATCATTTTTTAATATTAAAGAAAATAATTAAAAATCGAAAAGTGAAATTTAAATATGAAGAAAATAACTTAAAATTGAAGAGAATAAATAGTTCAAAAATTGAATAATTGAATTGAAATTTTAAAATAATTTTTATAAGTGAAAAAATTAATTGAAAAAATACGAGAATTATTGAATCTTGAAGAATGAATTGAAAATTAAAGAAAATATTTGAGAATTAAAGAAAATAATTAAAAATTGAAGAATTAAATGGAAATTTTAAGATAATAATTAAAAAAAAAAAAAAACGATATGACGAAAATCATTCAATATTGACAAAAATAATTAATTATTAGAAAAATATATTTAACAATTGAAAACAAAAGGAAAAAATTATAGGAAATAATTGAAAATTGAGGCAAATAATTAATAATTGAAGAAAGGAGTTGAAAAATGACGAGAATAATTGAAATCTTGATGAAAATAAATGTGAAAAATGACAAAAATAATTGTCAATTGAAAACACAATTCTAAAAATTACTACATTAATATACAATCAAACAAAATAATTTATAAAAACAAAAAATAATTATAAAATTTTTAGATAATAATTCAAAATGGAAAAATTATAGGAAATAATTGAAAATTTCGGAAAATAATTAATAATTGAAGGAAATAGTTAAAAAATGACGAGAATATTTGAAGAATTAAAGAAAATGTGTTAAAAATGACGAAAATAATTGCCAATTGGAAAGAAAATTCGAAAAATGACTAGATTAATAGACATCTGGAAAAAATAATTGATAATTAAACAAGAAATATTAAATTTAAAGAAAATAATTGCAAATTAAAAAATTAAGAAAATTATAGGAATAATTGTTGGGAATTGAAGAGAATAGTTCTAGAATTAAATAATTAAATTTCAATTTTAAAACAATTTTTAGAAGTCAAAAAAAATAATTGAAAAAATACGAAAATTATTGAATATTAAGGAATTAATTGAAAATCGATAAAAATAATTGAAAATTAAAGTAAATAATTAAGAATTGAAAAAAATAATTTAATGCTGAAGAATAAATTGGATATTAAAAAATTAAACGGAAATTTCAAGAAAATAATTGATAAATAATTAAAAGAAAAATTACAATATGACGATAATAATTAAATATTGACGAAAATCATTACTTAACTGTTAAACAAAATAATTAACATTTGAAATACAAAAATTCGAAAAGTGTCGAGAATAATCGACAACAGAACAATATAATTTTAAAAAATTATAGAATTATTATAAATTTTAAACAAAATAGTTGAAAAATGATAGGAATAACTGTTGGAAATAATTAAAAATAGAACAATTGGATTAAAAGTCGAAAAAAAATTGAAATTGAAGAAAATAATAAAAAATTGAGCAAATAAATTGAAATGTTAAGATTTAAGAAATAAATTGAAAATTTTAGAATAAAATTCTAATTTAAAAAATAATTGATAATTAAACAAAAGGTTAGAAAATGACGAAAATAATTGACAATTGACATCAAAATTCAAAGAATAATTATAAAATTTTAAGATAATAATTGAAAATCAAAAAAATTGTAGGAAATAATTGGAAATTGCGGATAACAATTAATAATTGAAGGGAATAGTTAATAAATAACAAGAATAATTGAAAAATTAAAAAAATATGTGAAAAATGACGAAAATTATTGTTTATTGAAAACAAAATTCGAAAAATCACTAGAATAAACAACTGAAAAAAAATAATTGCAAAAATTAATCAAGAAATATTAAATTTAAAAAAAATAATTGCAAATTGAAAAATTAAGAAAATAATAGGAATAATTGTTGTTGAAAATAATTGCACATTTAAACACTGGATTGAAAATCGAAAAAAATTATTAAAATTGAAAAAAATAATTGAAAACTGAAGAAAGCAATTAAAGATTGTAGAATGGAATTGAAATTTAAAGAATATACTTAAAAATTGGAAAAAAAGTAATTGAAAAATGCTGAGAATTAATTAATACAGAAAAAATACAATTGAAAACTGAAAAATGGAATTAAAAATTAAAGAAAATAATTGAACAATTGTATATTTAAAATTAAATAAAAATTTAATTAAATTAAATAAATGAGAATGGCATAGAATAGTTCTAGTTATTGAATATTGAGGATTTAATTGAAAATCGATAAAATAATTGAAAATTAAAGAAAATATTTGAGAATTGAAGAAAATAATTAGAAATTGAAGAATTAAATGGAAATTTCAAGAAAATAGTTGATAATTAAACGAAAAATTACAATTTGACGAAAATAATTAAATATTGACAAAAATAATTAACTATATAAAAAGAATAATTAACAATTGAAACAAAAATTCGAAAAGTGGCGAGAATAATCGACAACAGAATAAAATAATTTTAAAAAATGAAAGAATAATTATAAAATTTAAAGAAAATAATTGTATATTGAAAACTGTTGAAAATTATATATTTATTTACTGATGAAATTAAAATTATTTAAACTGATATTTATAAATTTATATTTTAGTTAATTTAAATAAATTTTTTTTAAAAGTATCTGATTTAAAACAAAAATTATATTATTATAAAATATAGATGTTTTTTGTTTCTTATTTTTGGTCATTAATCAAAAAGATTTGATTTTTTGTTTAATTCATGTTTTATTAACGTTTCGGTTGCAATTTGCCAACCCTCTTCAGAATCTGCAAAGAACATAATATTTATTTTAATTATTTTCATTTTCGATGATTATTATTATTATTTTATTATTATAGATAACTAAATAATACCATTTTAAAATTTCCGAATTAACCCCAAAAGACACATATTTTTAATCCTATATAAGTTTTATATTTTCTGGATGAAATTAAAAATTTAACACTTTTCATCTAAGTTTTTATAAAATCTTTAATATTAAATTTTCGAGAGGGTGATTTGCTCAGTTTATGAATTATTTAAAAGCTTTAAAAGATGTTTAAAAGTTTAAAAACTTAATGAAAAAGAGGTTATTTTGCAATCGTACAAAGTACACTCTGAAGTTTAACAATCGATTATTTATTTTAAATTCAAAATTCTTTTCGTCAATAATTTTAACGACAAATTTCAGATTGTACTTTGTACCAATCTACCAATGGGAAATAACCTTCTTTCATTACATTTTTAAACTCGAATAATTCCTAAACTGAGTAAATATTACTCTCACGAAAATTTAATTTAATTTTTTTTATCTAAAACATTTTTATACTTGAATTTAGACACTTAAATAATACATATAATACGGGTTTTAATATAATAAAATATATCAGCGACCACCTTCAGTCGAAAGAATCTTTTTTTTTTTCTTTATTAATATACAGTTTTCATTGTCCAAAATTCATAATATATTCTTTATATTTAATAAAAATACTCATAAAATTATTTATACATTTTTTAACATTATAATTTTCTTTCATAATTAACACATAAAAGAGGTTAAAAGTAGAAAAATATCCCCGCGACCTACTTTTTAAAAAATGCATCAAAAAACGTTTTTGTAAAAAAAAAACAAGAACATACACGTGTCAACTGTCAAAATGTGACATTTTATAAAAATATAATTTAATTTAACCAAATTATTACAATAATGAAAAAGAATAACACATTTTCGGGGAAATTTGTTAAATAAAAAGAAATTCGATAAACAGATATATAACTTGTTTTTTATAAAATAATAAAAAAGAAATAAAAAAATAAACGAAAAATAAATTGTTCCCGGGAACAATTTTAATAATACGCAATCGTACAAATTTATAAACTTGCAAGTTAACGCGCAGGTTTCATAAAATGATTCAAGTTTAGCTCTGACGACAGAAAGCATTCGCGTTTATTGATCTCATCGTAGTCTCGGGATTATAATAAATTTTTTTTTATCAACTGCTCAATTTCAAAATGCGAGAATCAAAAAATCCAGTGGAAGAGTGTCATCAGGAAAAACCTGCTGGCATCGCTAAAATCGCCTACACAGTTCGTATATTATAATGATTATAATATTTATTTTTACCAGACAAAATTTAACCCTTTTCGATTCTGTGGCAGTGCACTATATTTATTTTCACGCGACTTTGTCCCTGACACTGAAGTTGAAAATATAAATAAACCTCTCACGTTTTTCGCAATTAACCATCAATCAACTCTTTTCTCTCAAAAAATAAAGAAAAATCTTCTCAAATCTCTCTCGAGACAAATTTATAAACAAAATCTTCACAATTTTATTGAAAGTCTCCTTCCATTTTTGTTCCCAGGGACGTAGATTTTTATTTCAGAACCCATAAAATTTGTGTGTTTATATTAAAGGGCAGTCCCTGCCAAAAGTTAGTAATAGCAATTATTAATTAATATAATTTATTTCTTAACTTATTATTTACTATTAAATAGTTAATCAGACATCGGCCAATATTTTTTTAAATGAAAATGTTTTAAAAAATGAACAAAAGTTGCTAAAATTTTTAACGTTTTGAACCTTTTTTACAAGTTTATATCTTTTCTTAATTTTTTTTTAAATTGTACATTTTAAGTAAATAATAGGTTATTTTCTTGAAAAAAAACAAACTCTACAACTTCACTTTGTCAGATTTTTGAAAAAGTAGATAATTTTTTAAATAAAGCAGATTGTTTATAAATATTTAGAAATATGTTAAATAAATTACTATATTTAAAAATGGTCCAATTTTTCAAAAATCTGACAGAGTGAATTTGTAGAGTTTGTTTTTTTTCAAGAAACTAAGCTATTATTTAATTAAATAATTAATAGTAAATAATAAGTTAAGAAATAATTTTGGCGTATTTTATTCTTTATTTATTTTATAATGTCAGTTTTATTTATTTACTTTCTCATAAAGATTGAAAAAAGATTGTGTTTTACAAATTAGCATGGTAATTTTTACAATTCAGTATGGTAATTTTTACAATTTGGTATTGTAATTTTTACAATTTAGCATTTTAGAAAATGATTTTATTTTCAGCAAGCGAGTATTATGACCAAGTGTACAAGTCCGACAAAGAGGAAAATATTGATAGTTGCCAAAGAAGAGAGCAAGAGTATTTTTCAACTTGCGTTTTTCGAGACTATAACTTCGACATTTTGCAACGCTTATACAACTGTTAAGCAATCTAATTCGACAATTACCGATTTATTGGACGGGACTGAAAAAAGTATTGGCAAAGGATCCGAAATTATCGGAAGTACAATCGAGAAAATTCCCTCTATCGATTTTTCAGCCAATGAATTTATCGAAAATCTCCACACTGCTGTCAGGTGAGAAGTTTTTTTTTTTTTTATTCTAAAACAATTTTAATCATTAGTTTATTACTATATATTTAAAATATATATTTTTAAAAAAATATATAGTAGATATGTGTGCTAATTTTTTTTATTAATAAATCATTTTGTTAATTAATTTAGAGTATTATTTATTTCAGATTGACATTTTTATCAACGATAGAATGGTGTGAAAATATCGCTACGAGAATAGTAAACGTCCTTAATCCAAATTCGATAACGAACGAAGATCTAACGAAAAAAACAAAAACAGATAAATCCAAAAATTTGGGTTAATAATTTCGATAATTAGTATTTTCATCAAGAGTCAGTTTTAACTTTTTGAAAGTTAAGTTTGAAAACTGAAAGAAATTCTCAATATCTAACTATATAATAAGGGAAATATTTTAAATATTTTTGGAGAAAACACGAATTCATTTTTTTTTAAATGATTTTATTTTTCGTTTTGATGGATTTTTATCAATTGCACAAAAAAAAAAGGGAAAAAATGAAAATAATTCTTAATAAGTGCACAAAGAGATAGAATAAAAAATGAAATGTTAATAACTAACTCGAAATATTAATTAATTTGCAATATTAGTTAATTACTTAATATTTGTTGCTCAATAAATTTAATTTTTATTTGGGAAAAACGAATTTTCGGGGTTTTTCGGAAAATTGAATTAAATTTTGATTGATTTTGATTCTATTTTTTGGGTTTAAAAAAGGGGTTTTAAATTGTTAATATTTAGAAAAGGAATTTAGTTTTTACTATTTTTGGAAAATGAACTAAATTCTTAATTCTTAATTAATTAATTAATTAATATTTGTTGCTCAAAATTATTATTTGGGAAAGACGAATTTTCCAGATTTTTAAAAAACTGGATTAATTTTTTATTTGATTCAATTTTCTGAGTTTAAAAAAGGGGGATACAATTTTTAATATTTAGAAAAGGAATTTAATTTTTACTATTTTAGAAAATGGACTTAATTCTTAATTACAAATTAATTAATTAATTAATTATTTAATATTCGTTGCTCAATAAATTTAATTTCTATTTGATAAAAACAAATTTTCAAAATTTTAAAAAAACTGAATTATTTTTTTATTTGATTCAATTTTTTGGGTTTAAAAAGGGGGAATTAAATTTTTAATTTTTAGAAAAAGAATTTAATTTTTACTATCAATCAAAATTTTGAAAAAAAATGAATTATTTTTTTATTTGATTCAATTTTCTGGGTTTAAAAAGGGGGAATTAAATTTTTAATTTTTAGAAGAGGAATTTAATTTTTACTATTTTAGAAAATGGACTAAAATTTTAATTATTAATTAATTAATTTATTACATAATATTTGTTGCTCAATAAATTTAATTTTTATTTTGAAAAAACGAATTTTCAAGGTTTTCGAAAACCTGAATTAAATTTTTATTTGATTCAATTTTTTGTGTTTAAAAAGGGGGAATTAAATTTTTAATTTTTAGAGGAGGAATTTAGTTTTTAATATTTTAGAAAAATGGACTAAATTCTTAATTACAAATTTATTAATTACTTAATATTTTTTGGTTTTGATTCTATTTTTTGAGTTTACAAAGGGGAAGAATTAAATTTTCAATTTTTAGAAAAGGAATTTAATTTTTACTGTATTTTAGAAAATGGACTAAATTTTTAATTACTAATTAATTAATTAATTACATAATATTTTTTGCTCAATAAATTAATTTTTTATTTGATTTCATTTTCTGCGTTTAAAAAGGGGGAATTTAATTTTTAATTTTTAGAAAAGAAACTTAATTATTACTATTTTAGAAAATGGACTTAATTCTTAATTACAAATTAATTTATTAATTAATTATTTAATATTCGTTGCTCAATAAATTTAATTTCTATTTGATAAAAACAAATTTTCAAAATTTTAAAAAAACTGAATTATTTTTTTATTTGATTCAATTTTTTGGGTTTAAAAAGGGGGAATTAAATTTTTAATTTTTAGAAAAAGGAACTTAAGTTTTACTTTTTAAAAAAAGGACTCAATTCTTAATTACTAATTAATTAATTATTATTTGTAGTTCAAGAAATTTCATTTTTATTGAGTAAAAACAAATTTTCAACATTTTTGAAAAACTGAAATTTTTTATTATTTGATCCAATTTTCTGCGTTTAAAAAAGGAAAATTAAATTTTTAATATTTAGAAAAGGAACTTAATTTTTCCTGTTTTAAAAAATGGAAAATTCTTAATTACTAATTAATTAATTAATTAATTACCTTATATTTTGTGCTTAATAAATTTAATTTTTATTTGAGAAAAACAAATTTTCAAAATTTTTGAAAAACTTAATTAATTTTTTATTTGATTCAATTTTCTGTGTTTAAAAAGGGGGATTTTAAAATTGTAATATTTAACGAAAAGAAATTCAATTTTTACTATTTTAGAAAATGGACTAAATTCTTGTAATTTTAAAAACGAATTCGGGTTTTTGTTTTTAAAGAAGAAATAATATTTTAAGTAATTTTAAAAATATTTTAAACAGGAATAAACTTTTCCCAAATTTTTTTTATAAGGGATCAAATTTTCAATTTAAATCTTGAAAATTTATAATTCGTTTTTGACAAATAATCTCTTAAAACACTATAATTATACAATTCTTTAAAAAAAAGAAATCTTTTTATAAAAACAAATTTATAAATCACTAGTTTTAATTGTACATAATTATATTTTGTTAAATTATTATTAAATAATTAGGTAAATTATTTTTTAAATAGATAGAATAAAATTACATAGAAATTTTGTTGCTCTCCGAAGAAAAATTAACAAAAAAACACTAGTAAAAATTTTACTAATTTCTGTTTTTAGTAAATTATTTTTAGCTGTGCTGTTGACGTTTACAGAAAAAAAAGTAGACAGTTAAATGCATATTCAATAAATATAGAATATTTAAGTATAATTAGTATATTTATTGTTAACAAATTGTAAAATAGAAAAATTTTCATCACAACGTTTTTTCAGTTTGTACTATATATATTCTATTATTTAACTTATTTTTCATCAATTTATTTCATGAAATAAATAATTTTATTTAAAAAAAAACTATTAACGACATATACCAACTCTTTTGAATTTCATGAAATAAATTAAAATCCCATATTCTATTTATTTTTTCAAAAAAAATCATAATCTCTTCCTAACCTCAAAATCCTCTGTTTCCCAAAGTTTCAAATTTCCCGCCAATTTCTCGATAATCGCAAATCGATACAAAAATGACCACCCGTAACTTCCGGAAAGTATGGCACTTCCTGTACGTACCGTGTTGCCGCCAAATTATTACATTTTGTAACGCTTTTCCTTTGGCGTTGCTGGTGTTTTTTTTTATCAGTTCGCAGGTTCGTAACCTGCATTATTCTTCCGATGCGTTGAAAAAAAAATTAATCCGTACGTTAATCTCGGTCCGCGACGGTTTGGTTTGATAGTACGGAATGCCAAATATTTGTTTTCTGTGTGCCAGTGACGAAGGAATTTTCCTCGATATAACTGAGGATAAAACCTTTTTCAACAAAATTGAGACCTGTTTATCATTAAAGGTAACTATACTTTCTTGTTGTGTTCTTGATAATAAATTCAGCTCGCGAAACAGAAACAATATACACTGAGTTTATAGGTTATGTTATTTCTAAATTAAATCGAGTCATCTAGCGGCTAAAAGTTGAACGTCCGCCAACTTGTACGATAAATAACGAGGCTTGGTTTTTATCCGTTTTTATTTCGTTTGCTTCGCGTTTCTTCTGGAAAATACTGTTGTGATAACCGAGTTTATTGTTATCTTGTGATCATAGTCTAAGCCCAGGTACAATTTGTCTCTCAAACCTGAGTGTTTTTTTCAGACAAAACTTGTTTTTCATTTCCGGAATGCAGTAGGTTATGATATTGCTGTTTCGGTCTTTTTTACGTATTTACCGAAATCGTCAACTGTCTCTTATCAATCGCAAAAAAAGTTCAGCAGCAATACACAAGGAGCTTCTTTAATTTGATTTCGCGCTAAAATCTCGTTTTCGGCTTGATGTGCAATTAAATTGATTTCTTCAAGTTTAGGTTATGTCGACAATTTAATTTGCAAATTGTTCAAATTGCGCTGCAAAAATGCATTTTTAATGCAAAATTTTGAAATTATGTGAAAGCCGTGCGGATAATTGAGTGATAGTTTCGAGTGTTTTTTCGAAATTAACGATATTAAATCCACAAAATGGGAGATTAGTTTCGATCTTGTTTTTGACGCTTCGAGGGTAGAAGTTTTTAAAGCGCATGCATTTATTATTGTGGAGTCGTCTTTTTACCTGAAAGGATGCAAATTATTTTTCTGCGAATTTAAAAATTTTTTTAACAGTTTTTTGGGCTTAAATCGTGTAATAGACGATTTTTGATAATTGTTTACTATATTTTATTTACTTTAGTTTATTGTTGACATTTACCAACTTTTTAACATTGTTTTTGATTATTTTTTGTTTTGTTAAGTATAAACCATTTTTTAATTTTATTAATCCATTGTTTATTTTTTATTTAATTATTAATATTTATTTCAATTTAAAATTGAATTTTATTAGAATTTGATAAAAAATTGTTTTTACACTAAATAGCTATTATTGAAAAAAAATTTTAATTATTGTTAATTAATTGTTGTTCTTTTTTAACAGGCTTCTAAAGACGATGCTCTATCGACCAAAATTTGTCACAAATGTGCATACGAGGTTGATAAATGTTACGATTTTGTTCACAAATACAAAGATTCACGTAAAGAAATAGAATCAAATCTCAAGAAAAAGAAGACAAACTGCTTTTTTTGCCAAGAGCCGGGTAAAAAGGGATACTTTTTTAATTTAAAAAAAACAAATCAACTCAACGACGCATTTGATAAAATTTATTATCTCTTTGATGAGGTGAGTTTTCTTTTATATTTTCAAATATTTAGAATCAAAATTTATAATTTCGTGTATTTTTTAGAATACAAATTTTAAAAATGATTTTATACAATTAATAAAATATGTTTATCAATTACAGTATTTCTTGTTATCTTGAATTTTAGTTTATTTGTATTTTAGTTTAATTTATTTTTATTTCAATCAAGACTAAAAACACAATTTTCTTTTTCAGTTGATCAATGAAACAGACATTTTCATCTGTTTAGTGTGTCGCTATTCCATTGATCTGCTTTTTGATCTTCAAACAGTTTCCGAAGAAGTTTCCGAAAAACTGCACAAAATACTCGAAGAAGGACTTGACGTAGCAGATTTAGCAAAGGTTTCTTTTTATTATTATTATTAAAATTATCTTTTATTTTTAATCGTGCAAGCTAATTTATTAAGAAAACATAAAAAGCATGAATTAATTTGTGTTTTAATCGAGTTTTAAACTCCAGGGTTGCCACAGGTCAGGGAAAAGTCAGGGATTTTTATCAACAGTACTGGAAAAATGCAAGAATTTTTAAAATGGATGAAAAATTATATTCTTCTAAAATTTACTAAGGATAAAATTTACTAAATACATTTTTGGAAGTCATATTTTAAACATTTCTAAGAATAATTAATTTTTGCAATCTGAAAAATATTTATCTTTCACAATTTTAAAGTGAGGGCTGCCAGTGACTCACTTTGTTCACTTTTACTCTTTTTTTTTTTTACAATCGCTCACTATTACTCATTTTATTAAAAAAAAAAAAAAACACACACTTTTCTCACTTTTTTGGTATAATTTATATATAATTTACTTTATAAATCAATTAGTTTGTTCATATCCCAATTACAATTTTTTACAAATATTTGTTTTTAATTACAGTCTATAAATACTTAATTTCTACATCTTGTTTCAATTATTTTAGTAATTTTTAAAGTACTTTTGTCAACTTAAAAGTATTTTTGTCAACTCAAAAGTATTTTTGTCAAGTTTTAAGAATTTTCGCGATTTTTAATATAATTTTTTCAAATATCAATTTCATTTACTTCAGTCTTTAAATTATTGTCATGAATATTAAAATTTATTACACAAGTTTTCATTTATTTTTGTCATTTTTCAATTATTTTATTAAAATTTCAACTATGTTCTTCAATCTTTAAATTATTATCAGAAATATTCAACATTTCTACAAAAGTTTCACTTTACTTTTGCTATTTTTCAATTATTTTCTTCAAACTTCAATTACTTTCTTCATATTTAAAATGTTTTCGCCATTTTTGAATGATTCTCTTCAAAATTCAATTATTTTCTTCAAACTTCAATTTTTTTTGTCATTTATCAATTTTTTCTTCCTATTTTTCTATTATTTCTGCCATTTTAGAATTATTTTCTACAAAGTTCAATTATATTATTCAAATATTTTATTGACATGAATTTTTAAATTTCTGACAACAGTTTTCAATTATTTTCTACAAATTTCAATTATTTTCTTTAAACTGTAATTACTTTCTTCATACTTAAGTTTTTTTTTTCCGTTTTTGAATTATTTCCTTCTAATTCCAATTATTTCTCTCAAACTCCTAATATATTTTTTCTTTTTTTCAATCATTGTCTATAAATTTTTTATTTTTACATTAGCTTTCAATTATTTATGTCATTCAATTAGTTTCTTGACATTTTAATTGTTACATCAATTTTTCAAGTATTCTTCAAATTTTGAAGTTTTACACCAGTATCAATTATTGTTATCATTTTTCAATTATTCTCCTCAAATTTCAATTATTATCTTTAAAATTATTTTTTTTAGTCATTATTCAAGTATTTTTTGTCATTTTCAAATTATTTTCTTCATATTTTTCTCTTATTTCTGCCATTTAATTCTTTATTCTTTCCTTCTTAAACGGGTACAATTATAACCCTTTCGTACATGAGTACTCATTGATTTAAGAATTATTTTCTACAAAGTTCAATTATTTTATTCAAATTTTTTATTGACATGAATTTTTAAATTTCTAACATCAATTTTCAATTATTTTCTACAAATTTTAATTATTTCCTACAACCTTTAATTACTCTCTTCATATTTAAGTTTTTTTTTTGCCGTTTTTGAATTATTCTCTTCAAATTTCAATTATTTTCCTCAAACTTATAATATTTTTTTCAATTTTTCAATTATTGTCTATAAATTTTTTGTTTTTACACCAGCTTTCAATTATTTATGTCATTATTCAATTACTTTCTTAACATTTCAATTGTTTCGTCAATTTTTTAAGTATTGTGTTCAAATTTTTAATTTTTTACACCAGTTATAAATTATTTTTGTCACATCTGAATTATTTTCTTCAAATTTACTTTTTTCATATTTAGGTTTTCTGCCGTTTTTGATTTTTTTTCTCTTCAATTTTCAATTATTTTTCTCAAACTTGAATTCATTCCTTTAGCTTTCAATTTTTTTCCTCAAACTTATAATATTTTTTCCAATTTTTCAATTATTATCTATAAATTTTTAATTTTTAGACCAGCTTTTAATTATTTATGTCATTATTCAATTAGTTCCTTAACATTCAATTATGTCGTCAATTTTTTAAGTATTGTTGTCAAATTTTTAATTTTTTATATCAGTTATCAATTATTTTTGTCATTTCTCAATTATTTTCTCCGAATTTCAATTATTTCCTACAACCTTCAATTACTTTCTTCATGTTTAAATTTTTTTGCCATTTTTTAATTATTTTCTTCAAATTTCATTTATTCTTCTTTACATATTTTTTACTCCTAATATATTTTTTAAATTATTGTCTATAAATTTTTAATTTTTACACCAACTTTAAATTATTTATTTTATTATTTAATTAGTTTCTTAACTTTTCAATTGTTTTGTCAATTTTTCAAGTATTCTTCAACTTTTCAAGTTTTACACCAGTTATCAATTATTTTTATCATTTTTCAACTATTTTTTTTCAAATTATAATTATTATTGTCAATCTTCAAAAATTTTTGACATTTTTAAATTATTTTCTTCAAGTTTCAATTATTTTCTTGAAACTTCTATAACTTTTCTTGTTTTTCAAACTATTGTCTGAAAAGTTTAAATTTTAAACCAGCTTTCAAATTTTGATGTAATTGTTCAATTAATTTCTTTATATTTTAATTATTTCGTCAATATCACAATTATTGTACTCAAAAGTTTTAATTTTTTACACCAGTCTCAAATGTTTTTTTTAAATTTGATTTATTTTCTATCATTCTCCAATTGTTTTGTTGTAACTTCAATTTTATTTTTAAACTTTTCAATTATTTTCTTTAAATTTCAATTTTTGTCTTCATTTTTTGATTTTTAATTAATTTTTTAATTACTTTTGTCATTTTACAATTTTGTTTTCAAAGTTGAATTATTTTTGTCATTTTTCAATTATTTTCTTCATATTTCAATTATTTTTGACACTTTCGATTTATTTTCTTTAAATTTGAATTATCTTTTCTGATGGCTGGCCCCAAATAAATTACTATTAGTAATTTCATACTCGTTATTGCTTACTTACTTTTTTTTACTTAAAAACTCACTATTTACTCACTTTTTAAATTAAAAAGTCATTTTTTTCACTATTTTTAATCTGCCAGTCTGCTGGCAGCCCTATAAAGTAAATATACAAAAAATTAGTTTTAAGAACTCAAAAAAGGTCAGGGAAAAATAAAATAATTTGTCTGGAAATCAGGGGAAAGTCAGGGAAAATTGTAATAAGATATTTGTGGCAACCCTGAACTCCATACGAAGAATATATTCTCAAAAACATTTTAAGTTTGGCACTTACATATTTTTTTATTTTAAACAAGCTTATTTTTGAAAAATGTATTTACATTATTTAAAAATATCAGTTGAAATAATTTAAATTTCATTATTAATAAATCTATAATTATCTACAGTTTTAAAATTACAGTTATTCTCCATAAATTTTGTAATTATTCTTTAATTTTTTTTTAATTATTCTGTTCTATTGTCGATTATTCTCGTCAGTTTTAGAATTTTTTTTCAATATTTTCAATTATTTTCCTCATTTCTCAGTTATTTTCGTCATTTTGTAATCTTTCTTTTAATTATAAATTACCTATTTTCTTAATATTTAAATTTATATTTTTATCTTCAATTTATTTTTTTTTACATTTTTTTTTCGTCAATTCCCAATTATTTTCTTTAATTCTTAATTTGTTTATTCAATAAGTATTTGTAGAATCTTAAAGTTTTAGAAGCTGGCGTTTTAATATTTAAAAGTAATGTGAACCGAAACTTCTATATTGGTTTGTAAACTTAATAATTTAGTAGCAAGTTCGATAATTCGATAAAAAATGTAATACGAGATGTAATATTTTCGTAACATTGACAAATGAAACAATACAATATCCATTATAAGGAAGAAAATATTTTGAACGTAAATATGAAAGTTTATATCGCAAGAAAAGTTCAAATTATTGAGAGTTTGGTCTGACAGAATTCAATTTATAGAGAGTGAATGAAGGAATTGACCAAGGTACTTTTAATTATCGAGAGTTCATAAAACCATTGTTTTATTTCAATTTACCAAGAGGCGACTGTATTTTCAGCGATTATCAATTAGTTTCACAATTTTTTATAACTCTCGGATGTTTTCAATTATTTTTTTCACCTATAAAAATTGTTTTAAAATTTCAATTCAATTGTTCAATTCCACAACTATTTTCGTCAATATTCAATTACCTTCTTCAAATTTCCATTCAATTTTTTAATTTTCAATTGTTACTTTAATATTAAAATTTTTCCGTCTTTGGTTAATTTTTTTTAATTATCAATAAGTTTATTTAAAAATTTAATATTAAGTTCAATTGTTCAAATATTTTCTTCAATTCTAATTTTTTCTTTAAAATTGAATTGTATTTTTCAGTTTTCAACTTTTTCTTCTACATTCAATAATTTTTGGGTTTTATCAATAACTATTTAAATTTTTAATTATATTCTTCTAATTTTAATCACATTCTTCAATTTTCAATCATTTGGGCGTTTTTCAACTAACTCTTCAATATTAAAAAATTCTCGGCTTTTTTCAATTAATTTTTTCAATCATAAAAATTGTTTCAAAATTTTGTTTCAACTATTATCTTTAATTTTTTTTAATTTTCTACAACTATTTTTTTCAATTCCTCATTATTATCTTCGAATTTCAATTCCATTTTTAAATTTTCAATTATTTTTCTCTACATCAATTAATTTCTTTAATTTTAGATACAATAGTTCAATTATATTCTACAAATTTTAATTACATTCTGCAAATTTTAATTATTTTCTTCAATTTTTTTTCAATTCTTCAATATTCAATAATTCTCTGTTTTTTAAAACTTTTTTAACAATCATAAAAATTGTTTACAATTATCAATTTAATTGTGCTATTCTATAACTATTTTTTATATTATTAATTATTTTCTTTTGTATTTAATACGTATGTACTTTTTTAGTTTAGGTACTTTTTAAAATTTTGTATTATAGTTTTTAAAATTTCAATTATATTCTTCAATTATCTATTATTTTCGTCAATTTGAATTTTTTTTCTCTTTTACTTCAGTTGTTCAATTTACAATTATTCCTATAATTTTCCTAATTTTTCAATTACTTAGTTTAAATTTAATGTTAATTGTTTAATTTTTTAAATTATTTTTTCAAATTGTCTATTATTCTAGACATTTTTTAAATTTTTTTTTCAATAATTTTCTTGATTAATCAAAATTCTCGACTTGTATCAATTATTTTTCCTTACATCAATAATAATTTTCGTTAATTTTAGATACAGGTGGATAATTATATTCTACAAATTTTAATTGTATTCTTCAAATTTAAATTTTTTTTTTAAATTTTTTTTTCAATTGTTGTTTCTTGTCTTCAAATTTTAAATTTTTTACACCAGTTATCAATTATTTTTTGTCATTTCTCAATTATTTTTTTCAAATTACATTTATAAATTTTGGTCGTTATTAAAATATTTTTGACATTTTGAAATTATTTTTTTTAAATGCCATTTTCTTCAATTTTTTTTATTATTGTCATGTATTTATTAACTTTTGAAGATCAGTTTTCAATTATTTATGACATTATTGAATCAGCTTCTTCGCATTTCAATTATATCGTTAATTTATTAATTATTTTATACAATTTTTCTATTAATATATTAAACTTTTTATTTTTTACTGCATTTTTTAATTATATTTTTCAGTTTTCTTTAATTTTTTTTCCAAATTTCACTAATTTTTGTAATTTTTCAAATTTTGTCTACATATATAATTTTTTTGCCATTTTTTAATTGTTTTTTTAAAGTTTCAATTATTTTCTTGAAACTTCCATTATTTTTTTCACTTTTTCAACTATTGTTTAAAAAGTTTAAGTTTTACACCATCTTTCAATTATTTATTTCATTATGGAATTAGTTTCTTTACATTTTCATTATTTCGTCAATATCTCAATTATTGTACTCAAAATTTTAATTTTTTTACACAATTCTCAAATTCATTTTTTTTAATTTAAATTATTTTTTAAACTCCAATTATTTTAAGTGTTTTTATAGAGGTGGTTCATTGTGTACCCAGGTTGTTGAAAATGAAAATAGCGTGTTAGTTTAGAAAAATCCTAAATTTTATTACTTAATCAAAATAAATCGGGTATAATATGTGTGCATTACCTAGAGAAGTGTTCCAGTTTTATATTGATGCAAAAAGGTGCTTGAAATTGGTAAAATTGAATAAATACTATGACCTTGAAAAAAACCCGGTACATTGATGGCCACTCTCCCCTACAATAATTATCTTCTTTTTTCAATTTTAAGTTTATTCTTTGAAATTCAATTCCTTTTTGCAATTTCTAATTATTTTCTTAATTTTTCAATTTTTCCCCCTTTTTTTTTGTAATTATTGCTTTCAATTTTCAATCTAGTTGTTCAATGTTTAATTATTTTCAACAATTGTTCATATAATTTTCCATATTTTTAAAGTATTTTTTTCCAATTGTCAATTAATATATTTTTCAACTATTTCTTGCTATTATTATTTTTTTTACCCAATTTTCAATTGTTTGCACACTTTTTTCAATTATTCTCTAAAAATTTTATAATAATTCTTTAATTTTTTCAATTTTAATTCTTTTTAGTCCTTTTGTAATTTTTTTAAAATTATTAATTATTTTTCCAATTTTAATTCAGTTCTTAAATTTTCAATTTATTTCTCGAAATTGTTATTATTTTCTTCAGTTTTTAATTAGTTTCTTCAATTTCCATTATTTTGTCGATTTTCAATTCAGTTTTTCAATTTGTAATTATTTCCAATAGTTTTATTTTTTTTTTTCTTGTTTAATTTGAATATTTATTGTTCAATTATTTAAATTATTCTTTTTCAATTGTATAATTATCTAGACATTTTTCGAGTTTTGTTTTCAATTGTCAATTATTTTCGTTATTTTTCAGTTAGTTTCTTCAATTTTGTAATTATTCTCCTAATTTTCATTATTTGAAGTTGCAAAAATTTATAGTTTTTAATAACAAATAACAATGCAAAGTTTCTGGCGCGCGTTAATGTTGCTAGTACTATAATAAGACCTATAGGTCTATTTAAATGCACAGAAAGCTTTTTTTTTGTGCCTGTGTTATAAGTATACCTACAATAATTGTTCTCTTATTTGCCTCAGACTCATTAATATTTTTCTATTTAATATTAATAAAATTTTCTATAATTTTCAAAGAAATAAATTATTTTAAACATAAAAAATACAATTTCTATTTACTTTTCTACTGTATTTTAATTCTATCACACTCAAAATAGTCTTTCGGGATACAAAATGTTTTTTCGTAACTAGTCCGTAAAAATCCGTAATTTTGAAATTTTGGTCCGTAAAGTCCGTATTTTTAAGTACTTTTACCTGTTCGAGCCCTACAATCAGAATTTAGATAAATTTTATTAAATGTTTTTGTTTTAATTTAAGATCTTGGAAGCTTTCTTAAATTTGTTAATATTAAAAAAAAAGCTTCCGATTTCTGTAATTAGATTCAACTTCTCTTTTATTATATTTAGTTAGCCTTGATATTGTTAATGACCTTCATGTTTATTTTCCTAGACAAAGACAAGTATCGTGCGTCGGAAAACGACTCGAGTCAAGGGGCCAAGGATTGGATTACCGACTGCTTCCGACACGGAGAGTGATTCCAGTACAATGGCGCGCGGTTCCAGAAAGGTGAGCGAGAAGGCGGACAAGAAAATCAAAAATCGCTTTTGCGATCAGTGTCAAACTGAGGCTGTCAAAGGTGTGGATATGTATCGAATTCACAGAACTGGTCGCACTGTCTGCAAAGATTGCTCCATGTCAATCGATCCTGAGAAAAATGTCGAGAAAACCAAACGTAAACGCAACAGCAGCGATTCTAATATATCCTCGTGCAAGGTTTTCCTGAAAGACGTCCTCAGAAGTTCAACACGAAGAGGTCAGAAATCAGCCGACAAAAATCAGCCGACAGTCAACACATTAGCCGACGACAGTTCTGGAAATGAGAGTAGATCAAGTACAAAAACCAAGGCACAACTGAAAGAACTTCCCGACATAAAGCCCATTAGAATGGCTTCTAGAAGAAATCAGAAACCGCTCAATATCGTCACAAATGTGACAATTTCAAGCGACGAGGAGGACGAGAAACCAAAATCCCGACGTGCCAGGACTAAAATTGTCGAGGAGAAACCAAAAAATCCACGAGAAGTGAGTAAAGTAAAGAAAGAGATTGAGGAGGAGAAGCTGAAAACTCGACGTGGTGAGAGGGGTAAAGTTGCCGAGGAGAAGGCAAATAAAAAAGAGGAAGAGAAGGTGAATAAAAAGGAGGAAGAGAAGGCAAATAAAAAGGAGGAAGTTGTCGAGGTGAAGAGCCGAAGTCGACGCGCTGCCACGAAAATAAAGGAGACAAACGAGGAGAAAGAGGAGAAAGAGGAGAAGAAGGTTGTCGAGAAGGCGGCCAGAATCAGAAAAAAACCCGAGGTAACTGCTGAGCCAGTCTCGAGGAGAAAACGTAGAGCGAGCGAGGATGTCGAGAATCAGCGGACCAAGAGAAGCAGAAGCAGTTCCGTGGAATCTGTCGCGAGCAGTACACGATCCTCGAAACGAATTTCCCGTAAACCGAAACATTTTGATATAAGCGAGGAGGAAGAGGCGGCGGAGCCACCGAAAAAAGTTGCGAGAAAGAGGAATGATTCCGCGACTTCGGTGAGCTCGACCAGTTCCCGGAGAGGGACACGTGCTGCAAAATCCAGCAAGGAAACAACCCCGGTTAAGGAATTCAAGAGTCCGATGAAAGTGACGAGACCTGCGAAAAAAGTGAAAATTGTGAGAGAGGAGAGGGTGAATTTTGTGTGTGCAGCTTGTGAGAGCGAGTTTGAGCAGAAGGAGGAGTACAATTTGCATCAGAATGAGCATCTGAAGAATCTCGAGATTAAATTGGAGAGGGTTTCGGTGGAGAAGAAACCTGAGGAGGAGAGAGAGAAGAGTGACGAGTCGGAGAAAGATTTTGAGCTGCTTGTGAAGAGTGGATCGGATAATGGAAATTCTGGCGAGGAGAAGGAGAGGAAGAGTGGGAAAGAGAGGGATAAGGAGGAAGAGGGAGAAAAAGAGGATGAGAGTGAGGTAATTGTTGAGGATGAAGAGAAAGGAGAGAGTGAAAAAGTTGGGAAAGATAAGACTGATGAGGAAAATAAAGTAGATGTGGAGAATCAGAGTGAGACGGATTTTGAGGAACGAGGAAGCGAGGCTGGAAATGAAACCAAAGTTGGGGAGAAGGAAGGTGAGAAAATAGGGGAGAGTGAAGAAGTTGATGAAGTTGGGGAAACGAATGAGGAAGAAATAAATGTTGATGAGGCGATTGTTGAAGAAACAAATGTTAAAGAAACGGATGTTGAAGAAGTAAACGTTGAAGAAGCAAATGTGGAAGAAACGAATGATAAAGAAACAAACGTTGAAGAAACGAATGATGAAGAAACAAACGTTGAAGAAACGAATGCTGAAGAAACGAACGTTGAAGAAACAAACGTTGATGAAACGAGCGAAGAAAGAAACGTTGAAGATACGAATGAAGAAAAAAACGTTGAAGATACGAACGAAGAAACAAACGTTGAAGATACGAACGAAGAAACAAACGTTGAAGATACGAACAAAGAAAGAAACGTTGAAGATACGAACGAAGAAACAAACGTTGAAGATACGAACGAAGAGACAAACGTAGAAGAAACGAGTGAAGAGAACAACGTTGAAGAAACGAGGGAAGAGAAAAATGTTGAAGAGACGAGTGAAGAGAAAAACGTTGAAGAAATGGGAGAAGAGAAAAACCGTGAAGAAACGAACGAAGAAGAAGGAAGTGAATCAAACGAGGTTAGAGAAAAAACACTTGAACTTGAAAGAAGAACGGAAGAAGTCGAGCCAATTGAGAAGGAAATATCAGGTGAAGAAATTGAAGATTCGGAGACAAAGAATGAAGAAGTTTCAAGTTTAGCTTCACCTGCGAAAAACAAGTCTTTGAGAAGTTCTTCCTCGAAAGACACGTCCCCTAAACGGAAATCCTTGAGAAATGTCTCCCCCAAATCACAGAGAGAAAAATTGCTTCCAGAGGATATTTCCTCTGAAGACGAGTCTGCTTTGGAAGAAAAGTCTCCGGATTTTGAACCCGTTTCGAAGGAATACTCACCTGAAGAGATATCCGATTCGGAACAGGTTTTAGATAAATCACCTTCAAAATCACCTCTGAAAGATAAATCACCTTCTAAATCACCTTCTAAATCACCTTTGAAATCACCTTCTAAATCACCTTTGAAATCGCCCTCTAAATCACCTTTAAAAGACAAAACATCCTCCAAATCACCCCAGAAAACTTTAGACGATAAATCCCCGTCAAAAGACAGTGAAAAATCGCCGAAAAAATCTTCGCCGGCAAAAGTGGTGAGAGATTCAACGCCGGAAATTGATCCTAAATTGTCGGAGGACTCTCAGGGTGACTATGACGAGAATCTGGAGGATTTGCTGCAGAGAGAGGAGCTGCAGGTTATTGACGAAGTGGCCGAATCTGTGAGCTCAACGGCCGATCCTGACGAGGAAAGAGCCAAGGATTTAATCGAGGAGAAGTCCGTGGACGAGAGTTTTGATGATTTTACTGTTGCGTACACGGGAAGTTCGCAGGAGACGACGGATTATCCGACCCTGAACGAGGACGAGCCGGAAAACGAGTCAAAGGATGAAGACACCGGGAAACATGTTGAAGGGTATTAAAATTTTTAATATTCTATTTTTCTGAGATCAGTCTATCGACTTGGAGAGTTTAAATTAGAGATTAGATTCAAAGTAGCGTAGAGCACGCAAATCTTATCCGGTTTTTAATTTCTGTTTTTTTTTTTTTTAGAAATAGTCGTTATTACATTTTTGAGAGATCGCTCGAGGTCGATTTTTTATATAAAGCGCCTTCAAAACCGTATATTTTAGGAATTAAACTGTGATAATAAATAAAACAAATCGATAAATAATATTTATTCAGTGAACTTGCAGATTGAAAATAGTGAAACAAAGAGTTTTTAATTTAAAAAAGTGAGTAAATAATGAGTTTTTGAGTGAAAAAAGTGAATAGTGAGCTTTTAAATAAAAAAAAGAGATTAAATAGTAAGTTTTTAAATAAAAAAAAAATGAATAAGTAATATAGAGTTTGATATTATTGATATTAAGGTGGCGCCAGCAGGAAAAGCCATTTAAATTTGAAAAAAATAATTCGAAAATCGCAAAAATAATCGAAATATGTAGAAAATAATTAAATAATTCAATTTGAAAAAAGAGTTTTAAATAATTGAAAAATTTTAAATAATAATTGAAGTTACAAAAAAATAATTAGAGAATGACAAAAATAATTAAAATTTAAAACAAAAGTTTGAGGCTGGTGTAAAAAATTTAAATGTTCGCATAATAATTGAGATATTGAAGAAATGAGTAAAATGTAAAGAAACTAATTAAATAATGACATAAATAATTATAAAAGCTGGTGTAAAAATTACACTTTTTATACATTAGTTGAAAATTTGACAAAAATAATAGAATTTTCAAGAAAATAATTGAAACTTGAAAAAAATAATTCAAAAATATCAACAACAAAAAAATGCATATATGTAGAATATAGTTAAAAAATGACAAAAATAACTGAAATTTAGAAAGAGATTAATCAAAAATGAGAAATATATTAAAAAATGAAGTAAAAAAATACAAAATTTAATACATTAATTGAAAAATTGTATCAAATAATTAAAAAATTAAAGATATAATTAAAATGTGAAGAAACTAATTGAATAATGACATAAATAATTAAAAACTGATCTTCAAAAGTTAATAAATTTATGACAATAATAAAAAGATTGAAGAAAATGCCATTTAAAAAAAATAATTCAAAAATGTCAAAAATATTTGAATGTTGACAAAAATAGTTGTAATTTCAAAAAATAATTAAAAAATGACCAAAATAATTGATATCTTTAAAAAAATTAATAATTTAAAGAAAATACATCAAAACTTGACAAAACAATTGAAATATTGAAATAAATAATTCTAAACTGGTGTAAAAATTAAAAAATTATAGACAATAAGTGGAAAGTTAACAAAAATATTATAAGTTTGAGGAAATTTATTAAAAGTTGAAGAAATTAATTGAAGTTTGAAGACAATAATTGAAATTTGAAGAGAATAATTCAAAAATGGCAAAAAAAAACTCAAATATGAAAAAAAATAATTAATGCTTGAAGAAAATAATTGAAAAAGGTGCAAAAAAATTAATAAATTCGTGACAAAAATGAAAATTATGATGAAAATATTTGAAAACTGGTGTAAGAAATTTAAAAGTTCACGATAATAATAAAAATTGAATAAAATAATTGCAATTTGTAAAAAATAATTTAAAAATTGCAAAAAGAACAAAAATATAAAAAAGATAATTAGAAAATGACAAAAATAATTGATTAATGACAAAAGTAATTGAAATTTGAAAAAAATAATTGATAACTTTAAAAAAATTAAAAATTTGAAGAAAATACTTAAAAACTTGACAAAACAATTAAAATATTGAAATAAATAATTCAAAACTAGTGTAAAAATTAAAAAATTATAGACAATAAGTGTAAACTTAAAAAAAATATTATAAGTTTGAGGAAATTTATTAAAAGTTGAAGAAATTAATTGAAGTTTGAAGACAATAATTGAAATTTGAAGAGAATAATTCAAAAATGGCAAAAAAATTCTAATATGAAAAAAAAATTAAAGTTTGCAGAAAATAATTGAAAAAAGTGTAAAAAAATTAATAAATTCGTAACAATAATAAAAACAATGATGAAAATAATTGAAAACAGGTGTAAGAAATTTAAAAGTTCATGACAATAAA
Organism: Ganaspis brasiliensis; assembly: GCA_037103525.1. Classification (NCBI taxonomy): domain Eukaryota; kingdom Metazoa; phylum Arthropoda; class Insecta; order Hymenoptera; family Figitidae; genus Ganaspis; species Ganaspis brasiliensis. The sequence goes on from JAZKLR010000073.1 coordinate 6,176,818, forward strand.
AAAAATTGAATAAAATAATCGCAATTTGTAAAAAATAATTTTAAAATGGCAAAAAGAACAAAAATATGAAAAAAATAATTGGAAAATGACAAAAATATTTAATTAATGACAAAAGTAATTGGAATTTGAAAAAAATAATTGGTAAATAACGAAAGTGAATTGAACTTGTGTAGAAAGTTTGGATATTCCTGACAATAATGTGAAGATTGAAGAACACAATTGAAATTCAAAAAAAAATAATTGATAACTAGTGCATAAACTTAAAAATTTAAAGACAATACATGAAAAATTGATCGAACAATTGAAATTTTAAGAAACTAATTGAATAATGAAATAAATAATTGAAAGCTGGTGTAGAAATAAAAAATTTATATAGAATAATTTAAGTTTGAAGAAAATAATTGAAATTTGTTAAAATTAATTGAAAAAAATGTACAAATTTAATAAACTCATGACAATAATAAAAATAATAAAGAAAACGATTGAAATTTGCAGAAAATAATTGAAAACTAACATAATAAATTTAAAAATTTATTTCAAGTAACAATAAAATTAAAATTTGATAAAACAATAACAATAATTTGAATAAAATAATAATTGAAATTTGTAGAAAATAATTCTAAAATTGCAAAAATAATAGAAATATGAAGAAAATACTTGAATAATGACAAAAGTAATTGAAATTCGAAGAAAAATATTGAAAATTAACAAAAGTAGAATAGAAACTGGTGTTGAAAATTTAAATATTTCGGGCAATAATTTAAAGATAGAAAAAAATAATTGAAATGTTGAGAAAATGATTGATAACATTTTGATTAATGTCACAAATTTTTTAGTTTTTTTTACACCTTTTTCAATTATTTTCTTCGAGCTTTAATTATTTTTTTCATATTAGAATTTTTTTTCCATTTTTCAATTATTCTCTTCAAATTTCAATTATTGACTTCAAACTTCAATTAATTTCTTCAACTTTCAATTATTTTCCTCAAACTTATAATTTTTTTTTTAGCGTTACAATTATTGTCTATAATTTTTTAATTTTTACACCAGTTTTAAATTATTTATTTCAATAGAATATTTCAATTGTTTTGTCAAGTTTTCAAGTATTTCTTCAAATTTTTAATTTTTTTAAAGTTATCAATTATTTTTGTTATTTTTCAATTATTTTTTGAAATTAAAACTATTTTTGTCAAAATGAAACATTTTTGACATTTTGGAATTATTCTCTTTAAATGTCATTTTATTGAATCTTTTTATTATTGTCATGAATTCATTCACTTTTGAAGATCAGTTTTCAATTATTTATGTCATTATTGAATTAGTTTCTTCACATTTTTAATAAATCGTTAATTTTTCAACTATTTTATACAATTTTTCAATTAATGTATTAAATTTTTTTACTTCATTTTTTAATATATTTCTCATTTTTCATTAATTTTTTTTTTTTCTAAATTTCAGTTATTTTTGTCATTATTCGACCATTTTCTACACATATACATTTTTTGGATATTTTTTAATTATTTTTTTAAGTTTTAATTATTATTTTCTTGGAAATTCTATTATTTTATATAATTTTTCAACTATTGTTTAAAAAGTGTAATTTTTACACCAGCTTTTACAATTATTTATGTCATTAATTAATTAGTTTCTTTACATTTTACTTATTTCTTCAATATCTCAATTGTTGTGCGAAAATTTAAATTTTTTACACCAGCCTCAAACTTTTGTTTACAAGTTTAATTATTTTTGTCATTCTTTAATTATTTTTTTGTAACTTTAATTATTTTTAAAACTTTTCAATTATTTACTTTAAATTCCAATTATTTCGTTTCAATTTTTGTCATCATTTTTTGATTTTTAATCAATTTTTCAATTAGTTTTGTCATTTACAACTATTATTTTCTACATATTTCAATTCTTTTTGTGATTTTTGAATTGTTTATTTCAAATTTGAATGGCTTTTCCTGCTGGCGCCCCCCCCAATTTAATATCAGTAATATCAAACTCTATATTACTTATTCACTTTTTTTATTTAAAAACTTACTATTTAATCACTTTTTGTATTTAAAAACTCACTATTCACTCACTTTTTTTACTTAAAAACTTATTATTTACTCACTTTTTTAAATTAAAAAATCTTTTTTTTAACTATTTTCAATCTGCAAGTCCACTGTCAACCCTCTTTATTAGATAAATATTATACATCGATTTGTTTTATTTATTATTATAGTTTAATTACTAAAACTTATGGAAAACTAATCGTTATATTTTGCTAGTGAAAACATATAAATAGTAACTAAATTCAGGAGTTTACGTAGATTATTATTATTTAATTCTTATAAAATTTGTTATTGTTACAGCGTCCTTTTGGCCGACGATACAAAAGCCGATCTTGAAGAAACCGATTCAAGACTTGACGAGGAATCGAAAGATTTGGTCGAAGAGGCACGAGAGGATTTTGTTGAAGAGACCAATTCACGAGATGTTGCTGAAGAGACAAATTTTGTCGAGGAAACGAATTTTGTTGATGATTCGAATCTAGAAGATACGAATCTAGAAGATACGAATCTGGAAGATACGAATCTGGAAGATAATAATCTGGAAGATACGAATCTGGAAGATAATAATCTGGAAGATACGAATCTAGAAAATACAAATCTGGTCGAAGGTACGAATTTAGAAGACACTAATCTAGAAGATACAAATCTAGAAGATACTAATCTAGAAGATACAAATCTAATCGAAGAGACGAATTCACAAGATCCAAGTCCAGTCGAAGACACGAATTTTATAGAAACAACTTCTAAGGAAGAAAATTGTTCGACACCGACTAGGGACGAGATCGAGGATGTCGAGGAAACACAGACAAGAGAGGACGAAGTGGAGAAAAATTCCGATATAATTAATCATCCGGCTGATGATGAAGAGACCGAAAATCAGATTGAAATGAATCCAGAACTCGAGGATGTTGTGCAGAATGGCCTTGAAATGGATGAAATTGTTCCGGAAATTGTGACCGAAAGTGAGGATAATAAAGCCGAGGATACTGTCAATCAAGTGCTGCAGGATTGTTTCGATGTTGCGACCTCAAAGCAAAAAGAAGACACGGAGAAAACCCCGTGCTTTTTTCCGGGACAGGAGAACCTTGAGGAAATTTCCAGTGACGCGCTCAATGGCGGAGACATGCCCTCGTTGGAAACAGACGAGTCCGAAGTCAGCAATTTGTGAGTTTGAATCCGCGATTTTGTTTATCTGTACATTTTAAATATATTTCGAGAACAATTTGTTTTTCGACAACAAACACGATTTGTTTTTAAGACAAAAAAACAAAACAAACACTGTTTTGTTGAGGGAAAAACAAAATTTGAAAAAAAAAGACGGTGGCAAATTTTATATATAATATGTAGTTTAAGAAAAACAAAAAAAAAACAATATGGTAGATTATTTAAAGAAAGAAGAGTTTAAATTCTGGAATTGTTTGTTGTAGATTGTAATAATGAGTTTTTCTTTGGGGTTTTTTTTTTTTTTTTTTTCTTTCTTTGTGCCGAGAGTGAAAAGTGGCTTGATACTCACTTAGATTCTGCATTTCAGCCACGATTATAATCCAGGATTTAAAAAAGTAATAAACTACGCATTCTTTTGTATTTTACGCAACAAGTTATTTGATGTATATAGTAACAATGCATCTTTGCAAATATCTTCAAATCTTGGACTAATTAATTTAGAGGATTGAATGAATGAAGAATGCAGAGATGTGTTGAGTTTAAGGAATATTTGAATTTATTCAAAACAAGAAAAATAACAAAAAATAACAAAAAAAAAAACAAAAACAACAAATATAGTATATATATAATGAGAGTGATGAAAATGCTTGAATGTAATTAAAGTACAAAACATTTGTACGATTAATGAAATGAATGTAATAAAAATGTAAGTAATGTGACTTATAATGTTCGCTATCTTTGTAGAAAAGAAGACTTTATGGTCAAATTAATCTTTTAACTGAATTGAGTTGAAATTTTCATCGAGACTTTTCGAATATTAGAAATTGATTAAAGAATTGATTTTGGTTTTTCGATTCTGATTTTTTTATTTATTGAACAAGTTTTTGGAATTAAAAATTTTTGTTTTTTTCTGTCATACCCAAAGTATGGAAAAAAACTAAAAATTAGATTTATTTCAATGCAGTTTTGAAGATGTGAATTTTATTTTAAAATTTAGTGTCGAAAAATTGGAGTTGTTTAAATTCACCTCGGTTTTCAAAATTTGAAATTATTTAAATTTAATCTTAAAAATTTTGAGTTCTTCAAAATTCAGTTTTAAACGTTTTTGCGACAAATTAAAAATTATAATTATTTTTTCAATTTACTAAATTTCAACAAAACAATTGTGTAATTGAACTTCAAAACAGGTAAATTTTTACCTGGAATTTAAATAAAAAGTACAAAATTAAAGAATTCTGATTGAAAGATATAGTCGAGATTTTTGTCGAGAAAAAAATGTTTTAATTAGGAAATTTCGAAATAGACATTTCAATTTCAAAAACTTGAAACTGAAAGTTAATAAAAAAAATTGAATTTCTGAATTGAAAATCAAAATCAATTATTTCTGAATTATGGATTGAAAATCTATAAGTTTCAGAATTGAGAACGAAAATTTAAAAGTGTTCGAACTTAAAAAATTTCAAATTAAAAATATTAAATTGACAGTTAAGTGTAAATTTCTTTGCTAATGCTTTAAAAAAAAAAAAAAAATTGGCGATAATTAAAGTAGAGTGCAATCGATTGTCGATTTTTATTAATGATTATAATATATTTTTTTCAATTTTTTAATTATTTGTTATATTACGATATTTTAAAAGTTTTCTTTTTTTTTTTGCGTTTTGATAAAAATTTCTAGTAGACGTTGTGATAAAAAAAAAATTAATCATAATTGATTTTTCTTATTATTGGACGTTATTATTCAAAATTACCTGTAAAATTGAAAGTAAACTGATAAATAATTTCAATTAATACTCAAATTCATGAAATCGATTTGACTTGTTAAAAAGTTTTCTTTAGCGTCTGTAGTTATTTAATAATTTCTTTTATTTTTTATTTTTTGTTATCTAACTGCATTTCATTTCTTCATTTTATAAAATAGTAAATAAATTTATATTCAGCGTAGAATATAAATTTTGTCTTGTTAATAGCTTTTAAGTGGTAAGTTCATCCTACAATATGAAAGTGAATCTTTTTTATTTGTCGCAACCAAATTATAATGTCCTGATTATTTGCGAAGACTATGGTTATTATTTTTGACGAATAAATAAACACTTCTTAAACAATAATTTTAAATTTATTAAGTTGTACTTTCTGCTGGAATTTTCGGCTTTTTATATATAAATAGTTGAATAAAACTTTAGTAATGTGTACAAAAGGAATTTATTGTTTGGTAAAAAAAAAAAAAGGAAAGAAAGAAAAAAAGGTTTAAGAAAAAAAAACCGTTTGTAAGTTTTACTCGTTTTTTCTATTCTATACTTTTAATTTTTATAATTTTAGGATTTATTTTTAGTAGATAATTGGTGACAATTTGTTATATGTCACACTAGTCTTTAATTATTTTTGTTGATGGTGCTCTGGAAATATAAAGATTTTTCAATATATTTTGTTCATTTTTTGGATTCGATTCTCGTTTTATTTAAGCGATATAAATATATATTTTTTATTTTATCCAATCAGTGGATGTGAATTTCATCATTTCCATGTTGACTCGCTTCCGGTGAATTTTGAAACTCAATTATCTCCATTTCAGGTGCTTTTTGTTTCGGAATTTCCTGTATTTTCGGCAAATTTGACAGTTCCTTCTTTTCTGTTTCAATCTCAATTTCTTGATTTTGAGATTCTTCCAAATTTTTTACTGCTGACGATTCGGAAATAACTGAAACTTCACTCTCTGAAATTTGACAATTGTTGTCGAATTCTGAAATTTGCGAAATTTTGGTTAAACAGTTTTTAAACGTTTTTTTTTTTTTTTTAGAAATTTGTTAACCTCAAACTAAAAACTTTTATTTGTATTTTTAGTTATTTAATAACTTTTGATTAAAATATTATTTAACAAAATCCAACAAATAAATTTGTTGATAATGTTTCAAAGAGCAAAATGAGCTATTGTTTGTTAAAATTTGATGAAAATTGCTAATTTTAAAGAAAAAACATAAAATGTTAATTAATTATTAATATTGACAACATATTTTGGTTCAATCAAATTTTTTCTCAAAAATGTACAATTGGATTATTGGAAATTTTGTAAAATTATTTATAATGATATTTTTAATTTGCGTGAAAATCTATTTTCTAGTTTGAGGTTACGTCAATGCAGAGAACTTTCTTAAGTTTCTTTTTTTTTTTTAAATACCTTCTTCAAAATTTTCTGAGGTGGTTTCTTCAATCCAAAAAGGCTCATTGCTGTTTCTCCAGTTGCATAATTTTTCCATTGCTTTGGAATTTTTTTCCCGACTTTCTAGAATTAATTTCATAAAATCTCCCATAACTTCTTCACCTTTAAAAAAAAATTACATTAAAAAATGTATATTTTATTTATTATTATCTAGAAAAAAGAATCCAAAATACAAGAAGAAACGATTTTCGTAATTTTTTAAATTTAATTTTATTTATTGTTTGAGGTGGGGGGGGGGGGGGATTTTCTTTGATTTTTTAAAACATGTTTTTTCTGCAAATTTATTTACTTCCAAAAATGTCCAGAGTTTTTTGATTTAAATTTAAATTGTTAGGTTCTTTTTTCTGTTAATTTATCTTTTTGTATATTTTTCTCCAATAAAAAAAATTTTTTTCGTGAATTTATTTTCTTTTTTTTTATAATTTTGTGGTTTTTTCCTCATTTTTCCATTCACTTTTTAAAAAAAATTGTAATTTAAAGGTGTTTTTTTTTTTTTACAATTTTTTAAATTACCTTTCGAAACTCCTGCAAAAAATCGTGCGATATCACAAGATTTAGTATCATTTAAACTGCCAAAAAGTGAAGCTGAATACTCTAAATATGGAGTTGCCAACTTTGGTTTATCCTAATTATTAATTCGGACTATTAAAAAGATAAATTAAAAATAATTTGATTTAAAATGAAAATTGATGCATAATTATTAGTTTGTAATATTTTTTTTACGAATAATAATATAATTAATCAATTTTATCAATTATTATTATTATTATAATTTGACAAATTAGAAATTAAGGTCTTATTAGAAAATTATCAATTACTTGATTCAAAAGATATTCTCCAGTAAAAAAGTGCGCTTCTGCCAATTTTAAAGGAAGTTCGTATTCAGTCGCTAATTCTTGAAATATACGAAAATGTTTCATGGTATTTTCGTCATCTTTTATTTGCTGTAAAAAAATATTTAAAAATTAATTTTATAAATATTTTGTGTCCTTAATATTATTTTTTATTCTTTTGAAAGCTGAAAATATAAAATTCATGTAAATTGTTTTTTTGATAAATGTTCACTTTTTTCAATTAATTATTTTTTTTTTACCTATTTTAAATTACATACTTGATAAGAAAAAGCGAGTAGCTTGTGAGCGTTGCAAATTCCCTCGGGATTTTTGAGTCTTTTCATCAAGGCCAAAAATTTGGAAAAATTTTGCAAAGCTCCCTTTGTATTTTCGACATTTAATTCGCACTTTCCTAATTCGCACAAAGCATTTGCAATAAATTCTTCACAATCGGCTGAAAAAGAAGAAAAAATCAATTTTATTTTTTTTTATCTCTTATTAATTGTTTATAATTTTTTTTCTATTTTTTTTTTTTTTTATTAATTATTCTTACATTCTTGGGCCTTTTCAAGGGCTTCTAAACAACTTTGAACCGCTTTTTCTGGATCTGAATTTCGTAATTCTTTTCCCAAAATTAAGTACGAATTGTACAGCAATATACAAGTTTCGGTAAAAACGGATTTTTGCCTCATTCCCGAAATTTTCGAAGCGTTCCACTTTTTATCTCGAGACTTGTTCCAGGCAAAAGTTAAATATTTCAGAGAACTTTCAAATTCATTTACTGGTTTATAAAAAAGATTTTTATTGTATTGCAAATTTATTAAAATATAATAAATTATTTTAATTATTTCATTATAAAAAAAATTTATTTTGAATTAATCCAAAATTGTTAAAAACAAATTTAATTAAATTTTTTATCTCTCCATTTTGCGTTTAAGAAACGAACATTTCTGCAAAAATCTGCCATAAAAATAATTTAAAATTGTTTCTGTTTCTTCACTGTCGGATTTAAATTTTTTAATATTTTCCAGGGCAATTTTAAAAAGTTCTTGAGCAATCCACCACCACTCGGAAGATTCTTTTTCGAAAGAAAGGGCCATTTCGAGAAAAGACGCAGTCTCGGTTAATAATTCTCCTGGAATTTTTCTTTTATTGATAAAATTGAAATTTAATTTCGATTTTTGTATATTTTACTTTTTTCTCTGGCACGATTAGCAATCGTTAATCCATTTCGAAGAAGATTTATTAAATGCTCATTGTTTTTTAAAGCAGGATTTTCCGAAATTTTCATTAAATCCTCGTCAAGTTGAAAAAATCTTCTCAAATAATTGGCGGCAATCGGCAAATTTTCTTCTTCTAATTCTAGAATCACTGACTCGTGATAGGGAATTCTAAATCTGAGAAAATTATTCAAATCGAAATTTACTAATTTTTTTTCAGGTCGAAAAATTGGAAAATGATGGGAAATTATTCTAAATTTGGAAATTTAAATTTTGAATTAAAATTAATGATTTATTTATTTAGAATTTATTATAAATCTATTTCAAAATTGATATTTACCGCAATTTCCAAATTTAAAATTAATAGAAATCGATTTTTTTTTGGTAACAATTTATTTTTATTTCAATGAAAAAATTATTTATCTGTTTATGATAAAAAAAAATTCAGAATTTCAAAACCATTAATTTTTTTTCTTTTTTTTTAGATGTAACTGGCGATGTTGCAATTGCTTTTGAGGTTGCCGAAGATAAATCAATTTATTTACATTTTTTTATTTATATTCTCTTTTTTTCTCATTCCTCAAAGAGGAAATGTTTATATATTTATTATTATTTATATTTTTAGTATATATATTATTTATTTTTGCTCGAAAAATTGTTGTAATGATTATTCTTCATTGTTTATTGAATAATATATTTCTGTTATTTTTTAATCGAGCACAGTATTATTTTTTGTTTGAAACATTTTTTTATTATGTATTTTTCATTGGTAAACAATAAAAATTGTAATGCATTTTTTTAAATGTATAACTATGATTTCCATTTTTTTTCCTATATATATTTCTTTTCGATTATTTTACTTATTGAAATTTTGTATTTAACTGTCTTTAAATTATTTATTTTTATTTTTCTCTTTATTCGTGAAAATTGAAAAACTACAATTTAAGCATAAATAATTCTAAAACTACTGCAAATTGTAAATAAAAATTTTCAACCTTCTAACTTCTGTCGATTGTAATTTTGGTAATTTTTGTTTAATTATTTCCTTGACTGCCGGCATTTCATTTTTTCTGGCACGAGTCAAAGTTTTTTTCTTTAAAATTGTCATCCCGGAACTATTTTCACATTTTAAAGTTCGTTCCTTATTTTTTATTTTCTCCGCTTTTAATTCTTCACAAGCATTCCAGCCGGGTTTTTTCATTCGAGACATTTTTTTCTCAGTACGTCAAAAAAGAGTCTCACTTTTCGTGAAATTCACCTCTTGAACTGAGCGGCAAATTTTTTTTTTAGTAATCGACTAAGACTCCATTTTTGCATATAATTAAAAAAAAAAAACTATCTAAATTTAAAAAGTTTTTTGGTGAAAGGGTAATTAATTTCCTTATTTTCCATTTCGATCAATTTAAAGTTGAATTTAAATAAAAATTATACAATTATCTGGTTATTGCAAACAATTTGGATAAACTAACCTAAAATTCGACAATTGTTTCTAATAAACAGAAAATTATAATTTTTATTCAAAAGCAACTGTGAATTGACCTTGATATAATTTATTTTCTGTCCTGAAAAGGCCTTGAATTATTTTTTAAAAGTCGCTGAATATTTTGATTAAAAATAAAAAGGTACTAAAGGTACGTTTACACCTTTTGTAAAAAAATTTCCAACACAAAAATCTACATTAGAGTAAGAGAGACAGACTGTATAGAGCAACTAGTGTGACGTCACAAGTCCGTTAAGTTTTGTCGTTTTGTCAGGAAAATTGGGCACAAAACCAAAATTTACATTGAAATTTATGAAATTTTACAATAAATTGATCGTAAAACCGATTTATAATAATAATCCCAAGCATTTCAATGTAAATTTGGGTTTTGTGCCCAACTTTCTTGACAAAATGACCAAACCTTATGGACGATTGACATCACTCTGATTTACTCTATATCTGTCTCTCTTACTCCAATAGAATTTTCCCGAACTGGACAAGTTTTTTCAATGGTGTGAATGCCGCTTAACATTTTTGAAAACGACCAAGGTCCTTATAAAACGTCAGGTTAGTTTTGCGCATTTTTTTCCGACTCAGATGTGCGCGAACTAACCTGACGTTTTATATCGACCATGGTTGTTCAGGGTGAAATCCAGTGTTGGGAAAGTAAAATACTTTATGTAAATTAAATGGTTTTCTACCGTAATTTACCTCAGAAGTTTCATACACAGTGTAGTTTACTCATAAACATAACCTAAAACCTGCAATTTTACAATTCAGTCTGTGACAGAAAGTTGTTTTGGAACTTTTCTTCAATGGCTTACTACATCTTGGCACAATTAACTTACAGATAATTGGAAAAAGAGCACTGAAATATACCTTCATGTTTTTTTGAGGTTATGAGAGTGTGTTAATGCTATTTCAGCCAACTGTCATTTACCTAGGTATTTTACCAGTTTTTACGTAAATTACTTAATTCAGGTAATTTACCTGTCATTTACTCAAGATTGCTGAAAATCCCATGAACCAGTGATGGGTAAGTATAATATATGACGCATTATGCATTTTTAAGGTGAAATCATATGCAATCATCAAAATTGCGTCGTAATGAGAAAGAGAAAGACGTAAATATATCTTTGTCTCCCTCTCTCTCATTACGTCGCAACGTTGTTTGACGCATCCATGTGATTTCACCTTTAGTTTTCTACGTGAAGTATTTTACGTTTTATCACGTGACTAAATGAGCGGGATACATATAACATAACCTTTATTTTTATGAAGAATGTACAGACCTGTATAGTTTATTTAATAAATTGTATGATTTTAATCTTAATTTAAACACTTTTTCTAATAATAACCTGATTATCATTACTAGAAATCCTATAAAGTCATTTAAATTTATCTACAAAGTGTTAACAAAAGCTTATAAATAATTTTGTGTCTAACCCTAGAAAATTATTGGTTGTCTGGAATTTTTAAAATTAAGTTAAAAATGTTTTAAATATAGTTATTAACAAAATGAATGTTCGTAGATTGTTTGGAATAATGTGAGTGAAACAAATCCAGACCAAAATAAATATTGTTGTTACCGTCATAATTAAAATAACAATATTTTCTAGAACCGTCTCAACCGCTAGGAAATCATGGAAAGAAATTATAAAGTTAAATAACTAGTTAAATAGACTTTTAAAAATTTTCATATTTTAAATATTAGGATGAAATCACATGGATGAGTCAAACGCTGCGTCGTAATGAGAGAGAGGGAGACAACGATATATTTACGTCTTTCTCTTTCTCATTACGGCGCAACGTTTGGCACTCCTATTTGATTTCACCCTTAGGCTCTCTGCCATTTTCTAAATTCCTATATATAAAAAATTATTAATTACTTGACATCTTGCCGAAACTTGTTCAATTTCACGTGTCGCAGACAATACTATTATTAATATTAGAAATCTTAAATATTGTTAAATAACATATTAAAGCTTTATTCTGTGTTTAAACAACTTTCAAAGGACAACTAATTATACCTAAATGTATAATAATATTAAAATTGTATGTAATAAAGAGGTTATGTTACACTGTTTACAAAGTTCATGTAGAAAACAAGGTTTTCTACAATTTTTTACGTATAATACGTTCCTCATGTATTATACGTAGAAAACCTCGAGTTTTCTACATTTACCCATCCCTGGTTGTATGTATATAGTTTGATAACGCTGATTTGTTCCACTTCTTTAAGCCCAAAGCACAATGAATACGGTTACGGGAGCAGGGCATGAGATAAAAAAGGACAGAGACTGTTTCTGTCCTTTTCTGTCTCATGCTTTGGTCCCGTACGCGTATTCAATCTGCTTAGGGCTTTATCTGTGACTTTTCTTTTACTTTTCTTGTTATAAATACGACATTGTATGACAAATAATATTAAGTCATTTTTTCCTGTCATAGCGAAAAAATGTCATTAATTTCAAATTGTCCCAAGGGCAAAATTTCCAGTAAAAGAGGTTCAAATAAAAAGGCCAATTCGGGTTTTACAGTTTGCCAACTGCTTAATTTATTGCAAGAGATAAATATTAAACGACAATGATAATATTTAGATAATTCTAAACGTTCAGAACGTTCACTAACAGATTCAATTTACAACATGTACAAAAACGTGAGTACACAATTTTTTTTTATTTTTGGAGATTTCAAATTCTCCAGCACACTAGAAAACAATTTTTTTTTAATTATTTTATTGAGCCTTGGCCATTGGTCTTCTTGATTCCAATTTGACCTTGAAGCCTTCGGCGCGTTTCAGGATGATGTCAGCTTGCAGCCGGAAGTCGCACTCCTTGACGGTCGACTGTACCCGGAAGTTCCTCAGGATTGTCGAGAGAAGAATTTTCAGCTTCAACATGGCGTATTTACGTCCCACGCAAGATCTCGGACCAGCTGAGAATGGAACGAATGCGTAATAATGTCGATTTGCAGTCTTTTCGGGAAGGAAGTTGTCCGGATTGAAAACGTCCGGATTTGGATAAATGTTTGGCTGTCTGTGCAATTTTAGGGTGGCTACCACAACAGTGCATCCGGCTGGTACCGTGTAGTCTCCGGAGGCTGAAAAAATTATGTTTTTTAAAAAATTGTCCCATCCTTTTGTTGAATTTCTCTGGTAACATAACCTCAAACTAAGAAATGTTTCGGTAATCAAAAATTTATGATTAAAATTATAATACCAAGCAATTTTGAAAGAATTATATAATACAGTTTTCAACGAAAAATAGGTTGAGCCAAAATTAGGAATTATTAAAATGGAGAATTAATTATTTACCGAGTTTGAGATCAGTTTTTAAGTCGCGGGCGATGATGGGCACTGGAGGGTACATCCTGAGGGTTTCCATCAGGCAGCGTTCGAGGTATTTCATTTCCAGGGTGTCTTGGAAGGTGGCGGGTCTATCGCTATCTCCGAAAATCTCGTCCAATTCCTGGATAACTCTTTCTTGGATGTCTGGATGACATCCCATCATAGAGAGGAAGAAACTGGATCCGGCAGCAGTTGTGTCATGGCCCTAGAAAAAATTTTAAGATTTAAAAAATTTCGTTCTTTTCTTTTTCCTACTTTTAAAAAGGCGTAACTGGCTTGACATAACCTCAAACTAAAAAGTGATTTTCAACAGCTTATAATTTTTATAATTAAGGTAGAATCTCTACGTAAAACGCTAGACCGAAATCTGACCGACTTTGGTCAGGTTTTGGTCAAGTTTCGTTTGAGGCAAAAAATTGTAATTAGTTAGGGTAAAATCAGATTGGACCGTCAAACGTTGCGTCGCAGTGAGAAAAAGAAAGACGTAAATATATCTTTATCTCCCTCCCTCTCATTACGACGCAATATTTGACGCATCCATGTGATTTCACCCTTAGTGAAATCTTCTGAAAAAAAATGAAAAACCATGCCGAATTAGTATATTTTAGTTGATTTGAGCAAAAATTATAATAAATAGAACTGATTTTAATAAATAATCAAAATCTGACCAAAGTTGGTCAGATTTCGGTCTGGCATTTTCGCCAGGGATGGAACACCGAATCTGGCAAAAAGTTAATAACTCCATAAGAGACAATGTTAAATTAATAATTTTTATAACTTTTAAACTAATTAGACGAAAATTCTGAAATTTTGTGAACTGTTTCATAAAATCAAAAGAAACTAATCCTCAAAATTTCAAGAATTTCTTACATGTTTTAATACGTATCCGACTCCTCCTTGAATAATTATGAATAATTTTAACAAAATTTAACCATTTACGTAACCTTAAACTAGAAAGTTGTTTTTCACTCCAAATTCTCCAAATAAAAATATTGAAATTAATTTCACCAAATGTTCAAAGATCCAGTTGTATGTTTTTCAGAAAAAAATTGATAACTTTTTAATAAAATATTATTTAACAAAACTCAACAAATAAAATTGTTAAGAATGTTTCAACGAGAAAACTGAGCTATTATTTGTCGGAATTAGATGAAAATTGCATTAAAATTGAACCAAAAAAACATGAAATGTAAAATAATTATTATTTGACAACAAATTTTAGCTAAACCTAATTTGTTCTGTAAAATATACAACTGGGTTTTTCAAAATTTGGTGAAATTAAATTTAATAATATTTTTATTTGGGATGAAAAACGACTTTCTAGTTTGAGGTTATGTAAATGGAAAAAACCTCCTTAAAAAGGTCTAACCGCTCGACAAAACCTCAAATTAAAATTAGTTTTTATTATATAATTAAATAATTATAAATAATTTTAACATAACTTAAATTATTTCACTAAATTTCGAAAGATTCAGATAATTACCAGTAAAAGTAAGGTTATATTTGGACCAAAATTTATTGTCGAATAATATACCATTTTAATAATTTAAATTTATTTTAATTTGAACACTTAAGCACCGAATTAAAATAAATCAAATTTTGATTTCGTCAAATTTTTAAGTTTAAAATATTTCAAATTTCAGAAATAATAATTAAGACTTGGTGAAATTTTTTTCAATTTTCTTACTAAACCGTCAATTTTTTCGTAAGTTTTTTTAAAAATAAATTCGATTATTTTTAAACGTGCATTGCCACAAATCTGAAAGTTTTTTAAACTTATTTTACTAGTTGAAATATACAGTATTTTGTAGTTTAAATTTTTTTTTAACGTGATATAACTTTTTTGAAAAATATTATTTGTAAAATGAAATTATCTAAAATTGAACATATTATGGTTCAATTTATTTTGAATTTTAAAAATCTAAAATCAATTTTTTTTTTTAAACTCTCAAAAACCCTGAGTTTAATGTTAAAAGCGAATGATTTTTATTTTTTAAATTCATGAATTTTGAAAAACTTATGCGCCATACTGAATCCGCCATTTTGAATTTTCAACATGAGATTTTCCAACTTTGTTTACATTTTTTTTTCTTTTCGAAAATATATTTCATTTTTAGGCAGGGGAGGACTTTCGTTTTTTTTTTCTCCGATTTTTATCTTTTTCTACTTATTTTCAAGTTTAAACTTTAATTCAAGTTGGAATTTAAGTTTATGGATATATTTCAGTAAGTAAATGCCTAATACTTTATTTTTAAAAGATATAATTAAATTAATTAAATTAAATTATTTTTTAATAATAAAATCAATTAATTTAATTTTTTTCAGATTTTAAATTAGATTCGGAAAAAGTACCTCAAACATAATAGTATCGACTTGTTCCTTAACTTCTTGATCATTGAAAACAACTCCTTTTTGGGCAGATTCGACCAAAAGGTCCAGGAAGGCCAACCTCTTCTTTTCTCCTACATCATTGTCATCAACGTCCAAATCGTCCTTAAGTCCTGCAGATTGTCCAAAAGAAAGTCCTTCGACGACAGTTGTATTCTACAAAAATGGATTTTTATTATTAAATTATTTATTCCCGAGCGAATCATTTTTCAATTAAATTTGATGCATAAAATCGAAATTTACAAACTAAACCAGCAAATTTCGAGAAATTAGATCTAAGAAACTAATTACGTAATTTTTGTAAAATTATTATTTAATTGCGACACGCTCTGCTTTGTATTTTCACTTCAAACATATCAAACATAACCTAAAAAGCTCTACTTCCAAGCTTCATTTCTCCAAAACGCGTCACATTTATTCTCATTAATTTTTTCTAACCTTTTCGTTATTTCTATTCTCAATAGTTGGATTGATAATGGCACGTTTTCCACTCTTGTAATCCTCCTTCTTACGTTTAATAACCTTCTTCGTAAGTCCGTGAATAATGTCAAGAAGCTGAATTTGGTCTTTGCTGTATTTTGTAAGATTGAACAGCCAATCGGGACGAAGCCAAATTTTCGTGTGACGAAGATGAAGAATATCGCACATCCTGAGAAAAGACGATTTTTCCGTTTATTTAAAATTCGTCCCAAAAATTTTGAAAATAATTTCTTATAGTATTTTTACAATTATTTATTTTTTACGATTTTTAAAATTTCCCCTAGTTTTTTTTTACCATTTACTCTAAATTTTTAGAAACATTTTTTAAATTGTTCAAAAATTAACATTTTTTAATTTAAAATTTTTTCTTTTTTAGACTTACTTCATGACAGCCATTGCATATTCGTATCCGCTCCTGTCCTGGGTACTTTTTGAAACACCCATCGCAGTTTCCAGAAGAATTTCGACAGTTGTCTCGGACATGTAATCGTGAATGTCGAATTCCTTGTTTCCTTCTTTTCGCATTCTTTCAACAACGGAACGAGAATTGGCATTGAAAAGATCGATGAAACTCTTCAGAACATTCAAATGGAAAGTGGGTGCGATTAATTTTCGATGAGCACGCCATTTTTGACCTTAAATAAGCAAATAAAATTTATTAATTGTTTCCGAAAATTTAGTAAAAAAATTAAGTAAAAATTGTTTCGACAGCCCCCGTTGATAAAATGTTTATTGAAACGCCAGTGGAATAAAATGCTAATTCAAAAGAACGTGCTATATAATTCTTATTCAATTGTTTGTGCAATAAAATGACAACTGATTTTCAGTGCAACAAAACGTTGTCTCAGAATAATTATTTTAACATAAATGTCATTATTTTTAACTGAAAATTAACTCCGTATTGTATCTAAGATGTAATATATAATAAGTAATGTGTATCTGATGGTATAAATATAAAAATTACATTTGTATTTGCATACAAAATGAATATTTAATTTTTTTAAGATATCATTTTGTTGCACTGAAAATCAGTTGTCATTTTATTACACAAACAATTGAATAAGAATTATATTGCACGCTCTTTTGAATTAGCATTTTATTCCACTGGCTTTTCAATAAACATTTTATCAACGGGGGCCGTCGGTTTGTAAATTTAAAAAAAATAAGTGAAAGAAGAACAAAATTAATAGGAATTTAAAAAAATAGGAATTGAAAAATTACTAAACAGAAAAACAACTCACTAGTGTAGAAAGTACTTAATTTAACAACTAGTGAAAAAAAAAGTAAATTAAATAAAAGAGAAAGTAGAATAAAATTTAAAAAGAAGAAAAGAAGAGAAATTTAAAAAAGGAATTAAAATTACGAAAATCGAAAACTAAAAGTCTCAAAATGGAAATCAAAATTTTAAATTTAGAACTTTTAAATGTAAATAAGTTTTAAGTTTAAGAATTGAATATTCAAATAGTCTATTTAAAAAAAGAAATTCTTCTAACCTTTCAATATTTTTTTTTCAAACACAATTCTGACAATTTAGATTAGTTTTCCGATTTAAAACATTTAAGAAAATGATTTTGTTTTTTAATTTATTGACCGGGTCAAGATCATGATCCCGCGAAGTAAATATTTAACGTCGAATTCGATGAAAAGAATCACTGAACATAATTTAGCATAAATTAAAATATTTCGATTTAATCAAGAATGGCTCGACTATTGCCTTTGTTATTCTAATTTTCATTGTTAACTAAAGCATGAATTTTAAAAAATTGTCGACGATTTGTGATGAATGTAATTTGTTCATAAATCTAGTCTATTTCGTCATAAATCGTGAACCATTTTTTTTTTTAATCGTAAATCGTCGTCAATTTATTTACTCTTAAATTATGATTTTTTGTTTAATTTTGAATCAACAGCTTTTTTTTAACTGATAATTTGATTTTTTGTCGTTGATAATTTTTTTTTTTAATATTTAATAATTTGTACAAAATTCTGTTTTGATTGTTAAAACTATTTTTTATTAATTTATATTATTCACGACTGCTGTTGCGTAAACTAAACGATTATATTTATTATTAAAACCACACTAGAGATTGACTAATTTTACTTTCATTTTGCGACTAAAGTTTGTATAATGAACTCGTGACTTGATTTTTTCTTAAAAAATTAAGAAAAATATAAATCACTTCTTCCTGAAAATCGAGAAAATATTTCGCGTTATCTAGATTTATGTTCTTCCAAAAAAAAAAAAAAAAAAGAATAATTGAGTTGAAAAGTAGTAAAATAAAAAAAAAGTAAAATAATTACAAAAAGTAATGACAATTAAATACAAGCAAATAACGACTAAAAATAAATGTAATAAATTAAAAATATAAGAATTTTCTATAAATTTTTAATTGCCATAAAAAAAATTGTAATTTAAAATGTATTATATTATAGTTTTTAATAATTTTTTCAGATACTTACCGGAGGAAATTAAAAGTCCATTTCCCAACCAGGGTTTGAAAAATCTGTATTCGGTGGATTTGTCGATATAAACATTGCTGGACAAAATTACTTCAACGTCTCGTGGATCAATCAAAAAAACGACTAATTTTGGTCCAATCCAGAGCTTGATAACTTGGTCAAATTCGAAAGATCTTTCCCAAAATTTACGGAAGATGGCTGCAAAAAGAATCGTCAATTTAGAAAAAGAAGAGCGATTTTAAAAAAATTTTCAATTAATTTTTAAAAACAAATTTTAGTTACTTTAAACTAATCTTAATTAAAACTAAGAATAAACTTGAAATTTAGTTTTAATTTTTTTGTTTTTAAATTTATTTTTCTCTTTTTTATAGTGTTTTTAAAATGGAATTTTTGGATTTTAAAAAAAATTACCATCAGAGCTGCCAAATAATTCAAGAGCGTTTCCGACAATAGGAAGTCCAGGTGGTCCAGGAATTTTTTCGGCTAGCTCTATCATATGCCTCCTGGAAATTCTGAAGTAAATGTAATATAAAACTAAGGCTGGAAGAAGAAGCGACAAAAAAATAGTTGTTGCCGAAAGTCCGGTGGCAGAGGCCGCGCCAACTGACCCAACGACCACTTCCGGTCCCACTGCCGACATTTTTCTTTTTTACTCTGCAAAATTTAATTTATTATTTGTTTTTTTTTCTCGTACTTTGACTATATTTTACACTATTTTCCGCTTAAAAAAATAATAAGTAACTGAATTTTCGGGGCAAATTTAATGTTTTGGATTGTTTGATTTAATTAAAAATCGAATTCAATTTTTTGAATGTTTTTACGATTTTTTATAAAAAAAAAAATTAATTTCCAGTTGTTTTTGAATATTATTAAAAAAATATTTTTTATTCGGTAATCTAAATTGGAATTCTAAACAAAATGAAAAACTAATTGAGTATTTAGAAATAAATAAATTAATCAAATTTGGAGGTTATAAATCAAGCTGAATTGAAATAATTTAATTTAAATAGAAAAAATCAAATTAGAATTGGAATAAAATCAAATTTGAGCCAAGTAAATAAAAGTGAATTGAAATAAAGTAGAGAGATAAAATAAAATAAAAAAATAAAGATGGAAGTAAATCGGATCTAAAATAAAGAAACGAAATAGTTATATAATTTTTTAAGAATATTTCAGGAATTAATTTTTAAAGTCGATTAAGAGAAAAAAGTTAAAAATTTAAAAAGTTTATTTTTTTGTAAATTAAATAAATTTTATTTTTAAAATAATAATTAATTTAATTGAGATTTTTAAAAATCCGTTTAGGATTTGTAATTAAAAATAATAATAAATTGTATTATCCATATTGAGCACTAAACAACACTTAATCACTGATTGATTTTTTTTTTTTCGTTTGAAGACCAAGAAGTTAAAATAATCCAAATTTTCATAGACGAAAACAATTCACCTTTCTTTCTGTTTTTTCAGGGGACGAATTTTTGACAATGAACTACAAATCGAACTGACTTTCGTTGTGTGCTGGAGCGCTTTTATAACCTGTGAAATCGTCATCTCCCACCCTTTTGGGGCAGAGGTTCGTCACAATCGAAAACCGATTCTCATGTCTATTATAATCACTAATAAACACCTCAAGTTACTCGGCAATTTTTCCTCAAATTTACAACTCCACGTGAAAAATGAAATTTGTTTTTTTTTTATAATTTTCAACAAATCATAAAAATACTGCGCCCTAAATAAATTAAATGAAAACAAAAATATTGTATAAAATACTTTTTTTTCTTTACAGAAAAAAATGTATTTTATTTCGTTGAATTTTTAAAATTTTTTATATATTTAATTTTCTTTTTACAAAATTTGTAAAAATACTTTGTTCTGTTAAATTTTTTTTCTGGTATTTTTAATGTAACTAGTTAAATTAATTTTTTTATTTTATTATTGTGATTAGATTTTTTAAATAAAAAAAGGAGGGGGGACAGATTTTCAAAAGAAGCAACATTGTGAAATAGAATTTTAATTTCTGCAGTTTCATTAAGACGTAGACAAATGTTTGGTCAGTGTTATTGTTTTGAATTAAAATATTTCCTGTCACGTTCTAAACGAAGATAATTATATTCAATAAATATTCGGCTAAATAGAATTAATTTCCAATTTGAAGTTCGACCAGTGTTTATCAACAAGTATTCAAAATTTCCAAGGGATTTTTTCCTTGATTTATATTTTAAAATAATTTTATTAATATTTGTAAATTAATATTTTATTTTTTATTTACTGTATTTTTTTCAACATTATATTTTCCCTTTCTATAATTACGTTTAATTTTAATCTCCTTTTTTATTTTATTCTTAGTATTATCTACTATTAAATTTTATAATCCGACATTTTAATAAAAAATACGTACTTTAAAATTTCAAATTTACTGAAATATTTTTAATGATTGGGGTAAAATGAAAAATTCCCAAAGATTAGTAAACAATGGTTATAGTTCAATTTTCGACGAAATTCCAATATTTAAAAAAAAAATAGTGCAACTCACCTTTAAGACCTCAATTTGAATTAAACAACTAGTTTCCCAGTGAAGAATTTTTTACACTTTTTTGAAATTTTCGTTTTTATTTTCAACTTCATACTTTCCTAGAATCAATTTAAAAATATTTTTTCAAATAACGAGTTTTTATTGTAATCTATATTTTTATAATTGACTTATTTTTATTTCTATTCATTTCTAATTTTTTATTCAAATTTCCTAAATTAAATTCCTATAATTTCTAGCTGCTTTTATTGAACAAATTCTCAAATTTCATAATTTTATAAAATAACCCTTTATAAATAACTAAATAAAAACATAACCTCTTTTAATTGAAAAATTTTTTTTGTTCTAATTTTTAATATCTGTTTTAGGAGAATGGAATGAGATTTTGTGGAATATTTGCCTTGACAACAAAGCTCTCGAATAGGCAACTTTGCGTACTAGGAAAGCATACATCGACCTAGAATTCATAGGGGTGGCTTGCAAGCTCGAAGCGCTCGAAGCTTGCGGAAATGAAAGTGTAAAAAATACAAAAAATCAGAGAAGTCTCACATGCAGTGGAATTTACTCTCAATTAATACACCTTTGTTGATGTTTTTTCTACAATTTTATGTCACTTTCTAAACATCTAAACGTCTAAACTTGCGACTCCCTCTACATATGCGACAAAGAGAGTATCAGGAAAACAGAAGGGTTGAGGGTGGAAAACTCACCCCATTGGTCTACGCTTAGGGTGGTATAGTCCACCAGACTAGGCTAATATCCCACTTCACATGGTCAGAGCTCGGAAATTTTCTCACTCAAAGCATTCATTCCATTTCTATTTTAAAACTCCTACATTTTAAATTTTCTTAAACTTGTTAATTTTTCCTCTTTCTTATCAAATTTCGACTCTTTTTCCAGTTGTCTAAATTTCAAAACAAAAATTTCCTCTTTCTTTGCATTTATTTATAAAATATAAATAATTTTTTTTATTTCTTAATATAGAAAAATGAGAATTTAAATTTAAAATTGTGAAAAATCTGCAGAATGATCCGAAATAATATAATCTCTTTAAAAATTGTTGATAAATTTTTAGAAAGAATCGCACACATACTTATGAGAAGAGGTTATGTTTGAATTTTATTTTAATTTTTGAAATGGAAAATAGTAGTTTTTAAGAAAGTGGAAATTTTCGTTTAAAACAAAAGAAAGGAAATAATCTGATTTAATTCTGAATTGTTAGATTGGCTTCAGGAAATGACAGAAAAAATGACAGGAAAAATAACACGACAAGTCATTGAGAATTTTAACTAAAAACTTGTCGTATTTTGCGCTTATCACGATCATAAACATAACCTAAACTTTTTTCCTTTACGAGCGCCTCATGAATATAAATTAATTTCTGAAATTTCATTCAAGAATTCATTAGCGAAATTATTTGACGGTAATATATTTATTATTACCGACAGTTTCTGGATCTTTAAAATCAGGAAATAATACGTGAATTGATCGATGATATCACACGGACGTGGGAAAAAGTTCCAATTTACCTACAATCGACGGATATCCAGGTCGAGATTCGGTGACCTTTAATTTTGCGTACCTTGAAAAAACGAGTAATTAAATTCAAACTTAATTTTATTTCATTCTTAACACTTATTGATATTTATGATTTATTTAAGAAAGAATCAGACTAGGTCGATAAATGTTATTTTGTTTATAAGAAAATTAAATTTTAGAAATTCGCGGATTCAAAATTTAATTCCGTAAAAAATGGGAAATTCAAATTTATCCTTTTTTAATAATATTCCAAGATTTAACTGTTTCTGAAATATCTGGATTTTTGTAATTAAAAAATTGTCGATTTGTAAAATTAAAACAGCTGTAATTCGACGCTTTAAAACTATAGATTTTTCAATTTTAAAATTCCTGTTGATTTTAATTTTTAAACATTGTAGACAATTTTTTGCAAAGGAAAATAATAAAAAATAATGAAACAGAATGAGAGCTTTGCTTGTAGAAAATAGAGGTTTTTTTAAAGAGGAAAAAAAATAAGAATCAAGCTCTACTTCCTGCTTATAAATGGAAACATGAAATAGACTCCTGCGGCTGCATAGTATGTATTCAAGGTATGTTATTACCGAGAAAGAAAGGGTAATTACTTTCCTAGATCTCTCAAGAAATTATCTTATGACACTCGCATTGCATGAATTATCGAAATTAATTTCAAAGAAAGTTGACTGAGACTAAAGATTCTCGAGTGTTTGTCACGGGACGTGTTATGAATAATAAATTCGTAAATGAATTTTTGATGGGGAAGTAGAATCGAGGATTTTAAACCGCAGACAGTGTTCGACTACTATCGAGGAATGGACTTCTTTGACAAACCTTATTTTCAAATCAATAAATTTTTTCTCATAACCATTGGACAGTGGCCCTATCTCTCTCTCTTTCGAAAACGTTTAGTACAGTCTCTTGTCACTTTTTCTCTTGTCGTTTATTTATTGCCAGTGGTAATTTGGGTTTAAGTAAACAAATTATTAAATTGAAAAGAAAAATATTTAAAATTTTATATTTTTGTTTTTATTCTAAATAATTGAAAAGTTAATTAAATTATTGTTAATTTAAAATAAAAACAGGAAATTGAACCCAGATATTTCATTTAGAAATTTGTAATATTTTTTAATTTACAGGTAACTGGTTTGATTGATGTTTGGGGCGATGTGGATAAATCGGTAGAATGTCTTCCAGCAATTTTTACAGCTCTTGGATGTATAGTTTACACTTTGGTATATATTTTGAAAGAAGAGAAAGTGAGTTTGAAAAAATTCATTAATTATTATTATTTTTATAGAACAAGTTTAGGAGAGAATAAGATGCAAATTCTTTAATTGGTTCACAAATGAAGCTCTCGTCCATCTTAAACAAAAACGAGTATATGAACCAAATTATCGTTTCGGGTAATGAAAAGTTCTTAGTTTTAGCAACTACATTTCTCGCCTCCTTTTTAGTAATTAGTGGACATTCTTAACAATGCGATTTGAAGCAGATTTTTTTATTATTTTTACGACACAGCCCAGTTAAATGTCCAGAGATCTACAGCTTCTGGGAGTATCTCAGCTGAAAAAAAAATCGTACGGAGATTTGAAATGATCCACTCGAATCAACAAGAATCTGTGTCCTAATTTTTAGTAAGATTTAAATATTTTACAACCATAAAAAATAGTCATTGGGACACTTTCAGGCTCTCAGAATTGAAATTTGATATCCATTTTTCAATATCTCTTAAAATTAAGAAAATTAATTTTCTTTTGATTTAGGTGTGGATTGTTTCAAATCTCCTTAAGGATTTCCACCTGGGTAATGAGAGCTAGTTATTATTTTCAGCCATTTTATCAATTATTTATTAGAAACCTTTAGATGGGCTTTGGTTTTCTTAGATCTCATGTTCCGTTCTTCGGTCGTTGGCGCAGATGTTACTGTTGAGATTTATACGCTCTTTGAGGATTTTTCTTCGTATTATTGCCAGTTTCAACTGAACCCTCATATCCAAGAGAGACCTATTGTGGGTGTCACTTTGCGTTACAGTCGTTTTAACCACAAGTACTCTGTATTCGAGGTTATCCCAACACAGATTTAATAATTAACTCCATCTAAAATAATATTTAAGTACTCGGCTCAGAAATCCTGTGACGTCTCGTAACGGGACAACCTTTAATCAAGTAGAAATAAGGAAATTAATTCAGAATAAATAGATATTTTGACGTCACAATCAGCTGGTAAACTCGCAGAAAGTAGAGAAATTATCCCGACACGGACCGAGATGTATATTAGCTTATACGGAAGATTTCAGTAAAAGATATTTTTTTCTCTAATATTAAAAAGTAATTTATGATAATAATTTGTGTTACGTTAGTATTTATTTATACGTATGTCAGAAATGTCTTAATATTGAGAAAATAAAATAAAATCAGTTATCTTAGCAGACGAATATTTTTTTAGAATCTGTTCTACTAGAACTGATTTTATTTTCTAAACATTGAGATATTTCTGAAATACTTATAAATAAATACTTACTCTCCACAAATCACTGCTCTATCCGTGACACAAATTATTATCGTTAAATTACTTTTGAATATTGTAAAAAAATTATTTTCTGAAATCTTCCATACAAGCTGATATACTATGGGATATAAAGCCTAAAGCACAATGAATCGTAATCGATAATCCTTAATCGTAAGAATGAGAGGAAGCAGGACAGAGATATATGTCTGTCCTACTTCCTCTCATTCTTACGATTAAGGATTAGCGATTACGATTCGATGTGCGTTAGGCCTAATTTCTCTACTTTCTGCGACTTTACTAGATGAGTGTGACGTCAGAATCGACAACTATTTGCAATGTTGCTACAATATACTGACAATTATGCAGAAATATTGCAGAATTAAAAATATTGCAACATTACTGAACTGTTGCCAAAATTACAATTAAGAGTATTTCAAATAAGCCAAACTTGAGTCGCGACAAGGACAGACGATATATACCGAACGTCAATTTTTACACATAAATGTTTGGAAGAACACAATACTTGATAAAAAAACACAACATTAACGAGAAATTTTACATATTTGTAGTTTCTAAATAACTTGAAACTATTTTATTTTATACTCGAACACGGCAACAATGTAAGTTAGAAAATTCGGTTGCTATGAAAAGCCTAAAGCACAATGAATCGTAATCACTAATCCTTAATCGTAAAAATGAGTGAAAGCAGGACAGAGATATATGTCTGTCCTACTTCCTCTCATTCTTACGATTAAGGATTAGCGATTGGAAGATCCACTTCCAGTGAGTGGAAGCAGGACAGAGATATATGTCTGTCCTACTTCCTCTCATTCTTACGATTAAGGATTAGCGATTACGATTCATTGTGCGTTAGGCTAAACAAATGATTGAAATAAAGACAGAGAATAGTCATTGACATGGCGCCACCTGGTGTCTTTTGTTTCAGTCATCTGTTTCATCGCAACCTGTTCGAGTATAAAATAAAATAGTTCCAAGTGATTTACAAATTACAAATATTTAAAATTCCGCGTTGTTGTTGCGTTCTTGTGTCAATTGTTGTATTGTTGCAAAAATTTATGTGAAAAATTGACTTTTTTGGTGTGTATCATCTGTCCTTGTCTTGACTAATGTAGTGGTCACAGCTCCTGGCTACCTGCAGGTAACCATGGTAACGTATAAGAGTGAGCAAGAGGGAACAAATTCTCTTTCTTGCTCACTCTCATACGTTGCCATGGTAACCTGCAAGCAGCCAGGAGCTGTGACCGTACCTTTAGCTTATTTGCTTGGAACACTCTTAAATTGTCAATTACCGAAATTGAGTGATTTTTTTATTTAATTTGCAGTTCAAGTTTCTTCTCGAGAGAGTAAAGAATGATTGGCGGTTATGGTCAAATGGTTACGAAAATGACATTCTTTGTAGTCATGCGGAGCATGGGAGAATTTATACGATTCTCTACGCTGGTAATAATAAACTCATTAATTATTATTGATAATTTAAGTAAATAATGAAAGAATTACTATATTAATACGTCTTAACTTTTTTGTATTTCTTCCTCATGGAGAAAGTATTTTGCTTTATTGTTTGGAATATTTTATTCAAATTACGTATATTTTGATATTTGAAGTAGTTTTTTGTCACTCATTCTATTTTTGAAGGCTTTGAGTATTTTTATAAGATTTACTCATTTTGCGCTATACGGTTTCATCCCAAAAGCAGATTGAAGTGGAATCGGGCTCGTCAGCATGTACTATATAATCGACGGTTTCAGAGCTTTTAAAAGAGAAATAAGACTCTAATGAACCTAATAATTAATTGAAATCAATAAATATTGAGTAACAAATCTACATTTATGAAGAAAACGCAAACTTTGCAAGAAATATTAATTTGTTTTTGGAAAGAGTTTGTATAGTTGGTAAAGTCGCTTTTGACAGCTTCTTATAAGTCGGCTACTACAGTATTCGTACTTACCATCAGTAGTTATGAATTAAAGGCGCGTATTTTGATTTAACTCAAGAATTAAAACTACAAAAGAATAAAAAGAAATTTTTTTTCAGGAAATTAAAATATTTACGTATATATGTTTTGTCAAATTTAAAAAATAAATAAGAAAATCCATAAAAAACTTGATAATTTTAATAATGAGAAAAACTTTGAAAAAATTGTGTTATAAATATTAAGAAAAGAAGCAATAAATAAATTTATGATAAAAGTGGAAAAATGAAATGAAAATAAATTAAACATTTTTGAGAAAAGGAAAATTATTTTTAAAAATTAGAAAAATGATGATAAAATGAGACTTTTATTATAAGATCAAATTTACATAAAATAGAAAAACAGAAAAAGAGTCTTTAATAAATTTAAAAAAATATGGAAAAATATTCTAAATAAATATTTTTGAGAAAGTAAAAATTATAAGATAAAATAAATATTAACGAAATTATTAAAAGTTCAAAAAGTGATAAACAAAATTATGTTAAAAATTGTTCGTCAAATTATTTATTTTTTATCATTTTATAAATATTAAAATTTTTTCATAGCGTATTAAATTAAATTTTTTTTCATTTTTCAAAATATTGCTTTTATTATTTTTTATTTGAAATTCTTAGTTTTTTTTTCCTTAAAAATGTTTGAATTCACCTTAAATTTATTAAATTTCCCATTAATTTATTCATTCTTTCCAAATTTTGTTTATCACTTTTTGAACTTTTAATAATTTCTTTTTCATTTATTTTATCTGATAATTTCTACTTTTTCCAAAATATTTATTTATAATACCTATATTTTTTTGTATTTTTTTAAATTTATTTAAGACTTTACTTCTGTTCTTCTATTTTAAGTAAATTTCATCTTGTAATAAATGTCTCATTTTATCATTATTTTTCTAATTTTTAAAAATATTTTTCCTTTCCTCAAAAATGTTTAATTTCTTTTTATTTAACTTACTTATAATATTGTAAATTTTTGAAAAATAATTTCTGTTTATTCTTTTATAGTTTTAATTCTTGAGTTAAATAAAAAAACGCGCCTTTAATTTATAATCTTGTCAACATACCATAATCCTTAAATAAAACAGGTTAGATCGTACGCATCAACTTTCTACTGAGAACTGAGTTTCGATGCACACACAGCTGCGCAGACTAACCTGTAGTTTAAGGACCATGTTATTTTAACTGTACACTTAGATTAGGGTGCGTCCACACGTATTTTAGAAAAACTATTCTTATCTTTCTCTCTCCCATGACAGTGGCGTAAATTTGTTTCACTCTATTTTTTTTCAATAAACAAATGGCTTTGTCTCATATCTTACACAGTAATGACGGAATCTTATAAAAATACTCTTAACGAAATTTGCAAATAGGATGATTGCCAATTCTATATTATTTAAAATTCCATTCTCTCTGTACTCGAAATAAAAGACGGTTTATGTTTAATTAAAATCAATCATAACTTAAAGAATTTAATCCTTTTTGTCATTGCTCCTGAAAAAGAGAAAAAGTATAATTAAAAATGGTGTGTTAGGGCAATTTTTTTTTCTTCAATTTTAGTTACAGATTTTAAAACTGTTTCAGGTTGCGTTATAGGAACCACAGTCATATATGTACTAACGACTCTAATGCCTCAGATATTGGACATTTTTTTGCCATTGAATGAAACTCGTCCAAGAATTTTGCCTTTTTCAGTACAATACTTTGTCGACTCCAATGAATATTTCAACTGGATACAAATGCACGTTTTTTTCTCTGTTGTTGTAGAAACGTGTGTTCTTGTCGGATCAGAGTCTATTTTTGCAGTTTTCACTGAACACGCCTGTGGGCTATTCAAAATAATCGGGTAATTAGTTATCAATTTGCTCCATTTGCAAATTTTAATTTCAAATTCTACACACCACTACCGGTCAAAATTGTGGGACCACTTACAAAAATGGAATTAAAAACTTGGCAGTCTTAATATGTTGATAACTCTGTCAGATATTAGCGAATTGAACTTTTTCATAGATCATTGGAAAGGTTATAAAATTTGCCGTTAAATGGCCTTATTTTGAAGCTTTTTCGATTAATAGAAACGGAGATTCAATGTGATGAAGACA
Organism: Ganaspis brasiliensis; assembly: GCA_037103525.1. Taxonomy (NCBI): domain Eukaryota; kingdom Metazoa; phylum Arthropoda; class Insecta; order Hymenoptera; family Figitidae; genus Ganaspis; species Ganaspis brasiliensis. Next base: position 6,206,125 of record JAZKLR010000073.1, read on the forward strand.
AGTGAATTTTTCATTTTTGGTGAATTTTCGTTGTTCAAGTCTGGTGTGCTGCATTTTTTAGAACAGTAATGGGAAAAATTTTAAATTAAGCTAAATTAAACCTTGAACTGTTAGCTTTAAAATAAGCCAAAGAAAATTAAAATATCTTGACTGGTTCAAAAGTTATAAGTAAATGTGTATAAAGAACAAAACGCAACACGCTCCACTTTTGGCCAAGGGGGGAGTAGACAAAAGAATAGTTGCGTTGTGTTCTTTATACACATTTACTTATAACTTTTGAACCAGTCAAGATATTTTAATTTTCTTTGGCTTATTTTAAAGCTAACAGTTCAAGGTTTAATTCAGCTTAATTTCACATTTTTCTAATTACTGTTCTAGAAAATGCAGCCCAGCAGACTTGAACTATGGAAATTCACCAAAAATGAAAAATTCACTTGTCTTTGTCACATTGAATCTCAGTTTCTATTAATTGAAAAAGCTTCAAAATAGGGCCATTTAACGGCAAATTTTATAAGCTTTCCAATGGTCTGTGAAAAATTTCAATTTGCTAATATCTGACAAAGTTATCAGTATTTTAAGACTGTCAAGTTTTTAATCCCTTTTTTGTAAATGGTCCCACAATTTTGACCAGTAGTGTACAACTATAAAATAATTACGTATAAAAGTTTATTGCACCTTTTCTGAGGGGTCGTCATCTCCGGTATTCCCCGTACCTCCCCTTAAATGGAAATTTGAAAAAATAATTAATAATTTAAAAAAAATTATAAAAACAAAAGCGAAAATAATAATAAAATAATAAAATAATCGACAAAAGGAAAAAATAACAAAAAAAAATGGTAGGAAATAATTGAAAGAAAGAATTGATAATAACGAAAAAAATTGCAAAATGGAAAAAAATATCTAAAAAATGCCGAAAATAATTGACAACTGAAAAAAAATTTTTAAAATGGCTGGAATAATAAACAATTCGAAAAACGAATTTAAAAAAATAAACAATAAACATTAAATTTAAACTAAATAATTAATAAATTAGGTAAATTATAGGAATAATTGTAAATTGAACAACTGAATTGAAAAAGGGGGCAAAAAAATTGAAATCCATGAAAATAATTGATAATTGAAGAATGTAATTGAAATTTAAAAAATATAATACAAAATTTTGAAAAGTACTTTAAAAAATCACATAATTATTAAATACAAAAGAAAATAATTAAAAACTGAAGATTTGAATTAAAAATTTTAAAAAATAATTAAGAGTTTAAGAAAATAGTTACGAAATTGAGCAATTGAATTGATAATTTAAAACAATTTTTATAATTGTTAAAAAAAATTTAAAATCAGAGAATTATTGAATATTGAAGAAATGATTGAAAATTGAAAAAAATAATTAAAAATTGAACAAAATATTTTAAATTTGAAGAATGATATTAAAATTTATAGAATATAATTGAATTACTATATCTAAAATTAAAGAAATTTATTGATGTAGAGAAAAATAATTTATATAAGTCGAGAATTTTTTATTGTTAAAGAAAATAATTGAAAATTAAAAAATGGAATTGAAATTTGAAGAAAATAATGAGAAATTGAAGAAAATAGTTGTAGAAAATTCAAGGAAGAAGAGAATTAAAGAAAATTCTTAAAACGAAATGTTAAAACAATTTTTAAGATTGAAAAATATTTAAATTTAAATATTGAAGAGTTAGTTGAAAATCGTACAAATAATTGAAAATAGAAGAAGATAATTGAAATTAGAAGAATATAGTTAAACATTGAAAAAGTTATTTATGAAAACCGAGAATTATTGAGTGTAGAAAAACAAGTTGAAAACTGAAAAATGGAATTCAGTTTTAAAGAAAAAAATGAGAATTGAAGGAAATATTTGAACAATTAAATTTAAAATTAGTGAAACTTAATAATAATCAAAAAATTAATAAAATACGAGAATTTAAAAAAAAAATAATAATAATAATAATAATAACAATTTAAAAAAAATCGCAAACTAGCAAGAATAATCGACAAGAGAGAAAAATAACAAACAAAAATTAAGGAATAATTCTAAAATTTTAAGAGAATAAATAAAAATTAAAAAAATTGTAGTTAATAATTGAAAGAAATAATTGAAAAATAACGAGAAGAATTTTAAAATGGAAAAAAATATCTGAAAAATGACGAAAATAATTGACAATTGAAAATAAAATTTGAAAAATGGCTGGAATAATAAACAATTCGAAAAACGAATTTTAAAAATTAAACAATAAATATTATATTTAATCTAAATAATTGAAAAATTAGGAAAATTATAGAAATAATTGTAAATTGAACAACTGAATTGAAAAAGGAAAAAAAATTGAAATTTATGAAAATAATTGATAATTGAAGAATGTAATTGAAATTTAAAAAATATGATAAACAATTTTGGAAAGTAATTTAAAAAAGCACATAATTAATTAACACTAAAGAAAATAATTGAAAACTGAAGAATTGAATTAAAAATAGAAAAAAATAATTAAAATTTTTAAAATAAAATTACAGAATTGAACAATTGAATTGATAATTTAAAACAATTTTTATGATTATTAAAACAAATGTAAATCAGAGAATTATTGAATATGTAAGAATTGATTAAAAATTGAAAAATAATAATTGAAAATTGAAGAAGATAATTTAAATTTGAAGAATGGAATTAAAAATTGTTGAATATAATTGAATAACTGTATCTAAAATTAAAGAAATTTATTGATGTAGAGAAAAATAATTTATATAAGTCGAGAATTTTTTATAAAGAAAATAATTTAAATTTTAAAACTGGAATTGAAATTTGAAGAAAATAATGAGAAATTGGAAGAAAATAGTTGTAGAAATGTTAAGAAAGAAGAAAATTAAAGAAAATTGTTAAAACGAAATTTTAAAACAATTTTTATGATTGAAAAAATTAATTGAAAAAAGCCGAGAATTTTTTAATATTAAAGAGTTAGTTGAAAATTGTACAAATAATTGAAAATTGAAGAATGTGATTGAAATTAGAAGAATATAATTAAAAATTAAAAAAGTTTTTAATAAAACCCGAGAATTATTAAATGTAGACAAAAAACTTATAAACTGAAAAATGGAATTAAATTTTCTAAAAAATTGAGAATTGAAAGAAATATTTGAACAATTGAATTTAATTTTAAATAAACTTATTAATAATTGAAAAAAAATGATCAATGGCTGAAATTTTTCAATATTATAGTAATAATTGAAAATTAAAAAATGGAATGGAAAATTGAGGAAAGTAATTGAGAATTGAAGAAAATAGTTGTAGAATTGAACAATTGAATTAACATTTTAAAACAATTTTTATGAGTGAAAAAAATAATTAAAAATCTTCGAGAATTATTAAATATTGTAGAATTAATTGATAATCGATGAAAATGCTTGAAAAATAGGAAATAATAAAAAATTGAGGAAAATAATTAAAATTGTAGAAATAAAATGAAAAATAAAGAATTAAATTGAAGCTGTATGATGATAATTGATAATTGAAGGAAAAATGACAAAATGACGAAAGTAATGAAATATTATGGAAAATAATTATCAATTGATAAAAAATTTCATAAATGGCGAGATTAATGGTCATCAGAAAGGAATAATTTTTAAGATTAAAGAACAACTATAAAATTTAGGGATAATAATAAATTATCAATTGAAAACTGTAGATAAGTAAAGAAAAAAATGTAGGCAATAAATCGAAATTGAAGAAATCAATTGGAAATTTCAGAAATGTATTGAAATTTCAAGAAAATAGTAGATAATTGAAAAGAGTTGAGAATTACTGAATATTGAATAAAATAATTAAAAATTAAAGAAAATAATTGATAATCGACTAAAAATTAATAAAAAATAAATTTAAAATTAAAGAATTAAATTTAAATATTAAGAAAATAAGTAATTGATAATTGACAGAAAGATTATAAACTGACGAAAATAATTGAATATTTTATTTATTTTTTTATTTAAATGATAAACGGGTAAATTCACCCAATTACATAAAATGTTCACAAATACTTTGCGACATATAGTATATAAAAATAAGTATCAAATTAATACAAAAACTAAAACTAAATTCTTATGGCTTTCGAACATTGTACTGAAAAATTAAACTACATACTCTGAATAATCAAAAATATTAAAAAAAAATAATTGAGAAATGAGGAAAATTATTGACAATATTGAAAAAAAATTCTAAAACTGACGAGATTAATCGACAACAGAACAAAATAATTAAAAAAATTAAAGAATAATTACAAAATTTAAGGAGAATAATTGTTATTTGAAAACTGTTGACAATTACAGAAAAAATTATAGATTTATGAACCAATGAAATTAAAATTATTTCAACTGATATTTTTAAATTAAAATTGTAATGAATGTTAATACATTTTTTAAAAAGTACACTGAGAAAATAAGTTGACTAAATATAACAACCATTTGATTAATATTAACCGAGTATGGTTGCTAATATAGCACCTGCAAAGCACTTTGTTTATCGTAATCGAATAAATATGGTTATAAGTCTCTGTAGAATCTTGTTAATTTAATCGGTTACGATAGCTTATTCATTAAAAATATCCAAAATGCGTAGTAAATTTCTTGGATTACTTTGTTTGTTAAAAAGTAAATGTATTTTTAAAATAGATACAGAAATTATATTCAAAACACATATTGAGTAAAAGTCCCTAGTTTACGTGTTAGCACAATTCTAATCAAAATATATTATTGTATTTTTGACGTTTTCGCTTGTCACCTCTGAGGTTAGGTTATGGGGCGGTCACAGCTAAGGCCAAGGCAGATGAAATCGTAACACGTAAACTGAAAAATTAAGACTGAGAGAGAGTAGGACAGATATATTGTCTGTCCTACTCTCTCTCAGTTTCATTCTTAAGTTTTAGGTTTTACGTCTTACGATTCTATATGCGTTGCCATAGTAACCTACAGGCAGCCAATAGCTGTGGCCGTACCGTAAGACTGAGAGAGAGTAGGATAGAGATACTATGAATAATACGTATGTATTAAGCCCAAAGCACAACGAATACGGTTACGGGAGCAGGGCATGAGATAATAAAGGACAGAGACTGTTTCTGTCCTTTTCTGTCTCATGCTCTGGTCCCGTAACCGTATTTCTATCTGCTTAGGCCTTTATACAGTATAAGGGTAAAGCCCCAAGCACAATGAAAAATCTTAAATCGTAAGAATGAGAGGAAGTAGCACAGACATATATCTCTGTCCTGCTTCCTCTCATTCTTACGATATGGGATTTCAAGATTAAAGTTTCATTCTGCTTAGGGCTTATAATACCTAATGATTATATTTATGTAATTATGTGAGCAGAAGATCATGGGAGTGAGAGAGACAGTGATATCTACCTACCTCTCTCACTCTCATGATTTCTGCTTTCGGTTTTACGCTTTCTGCTTACATGGGATTTCACCCTTAAACCATGTAATATACATCAGGTAATATACGCACCCACCCCTGGCTGTGGCCGTCAGTTTGTCAAACGTAAAGGCTAGCGCACCAGAATCGTGCTGTTTGTATACAAAAAACCCGGTATGTAGTTTTAACAGTAAAACTTGTTAAAATTGTGCAAACGTCGATTTGGTTACCGCAATATCTTCAAATGGCTACTTTTAGCTATTGGATTTTAACTATTTCAACTCGGATGTGTCAGCAAGTATCATTTATTTTCCGTTAGTCATACCTTATGTGGTTTAACATAATAACCCTTTAGCCGAGATATTAAGCATCTTTGCTAGAGGTTATTTTCTCAGTGTATAGCTGGTTTAAAATAAAAAATATCTAATTGCCAAACTTCAGGTGTGAAAAGACAAAATGAATGAAGGAATGAAAGAATTTGGGAATTATTACTATGTATCCTCCTAAATATGGAGTTGACGACCCCTCGACTTTTTTTTATCTCCCTACATTTGCGTTATACAATTTTTGATTAAAAAAATTTCTTTAATTCCTCTAGGCATCGTCTCAGAACTTTAAACAATACTCATTTACAAGAGAAAATGACAAAAAAAGATGCAGAGAATGCAGCCTACAGAGTTGTGACTTTTTGTGTCGAGCAACACAATCGTGCTATTGAGTTTGTATTTATTTTCATTATAAGTGATTTAAAAAGAAGAAAAAACCTAACTAATGATTTTTATTGATCCAGATTTTGCGACTGTATCGAGTCCTGTTTCTCAATTTGCTTTTTATTCACAATGGGATTAAATTCAATTTTAATCAGCTGCACCCTTTTGCAGGTAAAAACTTTCATAAATGCCAAAATCCTTGGAAATAATGTCTAAGATTATATTTTATATAATTGCAAAGTTTTTGGAATTAGGTTGTTATGAAGACTGATAGACTGAACGAGGCCATAAAATATGGCACCTTTTCTGGCGCTTTAATTATTCATCTTTATTTCAATAGTTTGCCCGCCCAGCGATTAATGGACCATAGTCGAATTCTCGCAGATATAATGTACGTTTGGAAGAAAAAAAACCCCAACGAAGAAGAACTTTATTAATTATTTAATTTCAGGTATGACGGATCTTGGTATCAGTTGCCCCTGAAACCAAAAAAATTATTTTCAATGATTTTAATGCGAACGAGAACACCTTGTACATTAACAGCCGGCAATTTGTGTGTCATGTCCCTTAAAACATTTTGCAAGGTGAGAAATAATTTTCCAATTTGAATTTTAATCGAAAGTTATTGATCAGTCAATCTTAAAAATTGTTCAATTTTTCAATTTTTTCAGATTCTTCAAACATCGTTCTCTTACTTCACTCTGCTTTCCTCTCTCAGATCTTGATTCTTCCGAAGCAATCGACATATTAAAAAAAAGGATAAAATAATATAATGTAATTGTGAATTTGTACGTGAAAATAAAGTTAGACAATAAGATTAAAAACTATTTTGTAAAATAAAAAATGGTCGGTATTGAAATGAATTTTTAATTTTTGTGCAAAATTCTGCAGAAAACTATAGAAATACAAAGTTTGATATATTTTAACTTGGTAGTTGTTATCTCTTTGAAGGTTGAAACAAGACTACTCTCTCGGTATAAAATAAAGTCTCCTGAACCTAGAGACAAGACTTCTATAGAAATAATTGTGTCGATGATTATAAAGTCTAACAAAACTGTCGACAGATAATTGTCGTTTCTTGAGAAAATTCATTAAAAATGTATTCTTTTCTAGAGAAGTGTTCCTGAATTGATAAAGAGTGGCTCTGTTGTTAAAGGATTGTAATGAATTTTTAATTCTCGAGCACACATTTTACAGAAGGGAACTTTTATGGTATAAGGTGAGAGTCGTGTTTTAATTTTCTTAGAGATATGACCGAGCTGTTTGATAATCAATATTTCAATGTCAATAAGTTCTTCTTGTGTTGCATTGGTCAATGGCCATTTGCCTGTACTAGTCGAAATCGTTTCATTCAATGCTCCATACTTATATCTCTTTCAAGTTTTTTAATTATAGCGGTAATTCTTTAAAAATTAGTTTAGGATCTACGACAGTAAAGAGTTGTTTAGACTTTTCAAAATTTCGGAATACGCACCAGTAGTTATTCCGAATTTATTTGTTTCGAAGTCATCATAATAATATAAATAAACATTCATCAAATTTTCATCATTTTCAGGGTGTTCAAGGTGTTCATATTAAATAGACGCACAAACTGTAAAGAAAAATGAAAATCTTCTATTTTTTTAATTAGAAGCTTAATAGTAGTTTAAAAGACCTGTCATTTATTTTTTAACCGTATAAGTTTCTAATCTTTTTGCTGGATGATAGTTTGCGTTAATTTTGATATTTTTAGAATATTTTATATTTATATTAAATTCAAAAAGAATAAAAAAAAATCGTGAAAGAAAATTAATAACCCCTAAAAACTACCTATAAGAAAAATAGTCGAAAAAGTATTTGAAAAAAAATGATCAATTTCCATAAAAAAAATTCTAATCGAGTTGTAAAATGGATAATCCTACTCAGGAATATGGCCCTTACTTTTTCAAAATGAGAGCAAGAATTAACAACCCGTAAAAACAACCCCTAAGTATAATAATCGAATATAATTTTGAAAAAAAAATTAATTTCTGCAAAACAATAATAAAAAAGTTCTAAAATGGTGAAACATACTCGGTAATATACCCTTTAATTTTTTAAATTGATGACAAGAATTAGCAAGCTTTTAAAGACAATCCTTAAAAAAAATAATCGAAAACGAATTTGAAAAAAATTATTAATTTATACAAGAAAATTCTAATCAAGTTTAAAAATGGTGAAACATATTGAGGAAAATGGCCCCTACTTCTTCAAATTAATAACAAAAATTGTCAACCCCTAAAAACGCCCCTAGTAAAATAATTGAAAATAATCTCGAAAGAAATTATCGACTTATACAAAAAAATTATATTTAGGTTCCGAAATGGTGGAAATGAAAGAAAATAAACCCTAATTTTTCCAATTGATAACAAGAAATATTAACCCTTAAAAACCCCCCCTAGGTAGGGTAATTAAAAATAACCTTAAAAAAATTATATTCAAGTTCTAAAATCGTAAAAAAAATTACAGGTATTATTCCGTTGCATGTTTCACCGTTTAAGAAATGGAAAAGAATTTTTTTGTATAAATTGAAATTTTGTTTAAAATCATTTTGATTATTTTACTTAGGTGTGATTGTTAGGTTGTTAAATCTTGTAAAAACTTAGAAATATTAAGAAGCATATTCGTGAGTATGTCAGACCCTTTAAGAACTCGTTTATAATTTTTTTAAGCTAATATTTTTAAAAAAAATTTCAATTATTTTATTTAACAGTGGTTTTTAAGATTTGTTAATTCCTGTTATTAATTTGAAAAATAAAGGGTTCCTTTTGGAACTTGACTAGTATTTTTTTTGCCGAATTTAATAATTTTTTTTTAATTTCTTTTATATTATTGGTCTTAAGGGTTGTTTTTAAGAGTTTTTAATTCTTTTTATTAATTTGAAAAATAAGGTGGCGTTTTCCTAAGTGTGTTTCACCATTTTAAAAATTAATAAGAATTTTTTTGTAGGAAATGACAATTTTTTTGAAATTTTTTTTTATTATTTTCCTAGGGGATGGTTTTTAATGGTTAATAATGTTTGATATCAATTTAAGAAAATAAAGGGCATATTTCTGAGGATGTTTCACTTTTTTGGAACGTGATTAGTATTTTTTTGCCTAATTTAATAATTTTTTTAAAATATTTTTTCCCATTATTTTTCTTGAGGGTTCATTTATAAGATTTTAATTCTTGTTATTAATTTAAAAAATAAGGTGGGGTATTTCTGAGTGTGTTTCACCATTTTAGAAATTAAATAGAATTTTTTTGTTGGAAGTGATAATTTTTTTCGAAATAATTTTCGATTATTTTACTTGGGGGTAATTAATGGTTTATAATGTTTGATAACAATTTGAGAAAATAAAGGGGATATTTCTGAGGATGTTCCACCTTTTTTGAACTTGATAATTTTTCTTTTTGGCTGAATTTAATAATTTTTTTCAATTTTTTTTCCCCATTATTTTTCTTGAGGGTTGTTTTTAAGGGTTTATAATTCTTGTTGTTAATTTTGAAAAATTAGGGGTTATATTCTTGAGTATGTTTCACCATTTTAGAAGTTGATTAGAATTTTTTTGTAAAAATTGAAAATATTTTTCGTAATAATTTTCGATTATTTGACTTGGGGGTGGTTTTTAATGGTTGATAATGTTTGATATCAATTTGCAAAAATAAAGTGTAAATTCCTGAGTATGTTTTACCTTTTTGCAACTTAATTAGTATTTTTTTGCCGAATTTAATAATTTTTTATAAATTTTATTGCCATTATTTTTCTTGAGGGTTATTTTGAAGGGTTTTTAATTCTTGTTATTATTTTGAAAAAATAGGGGTTATATTCCTGAGTATGTTTCACCATTTTAGAAGTTGATTAGAATTTTTTTGTAGAAATCGATAATTTTTTTCGAATAATTTTCCGTTATTTTAGTTGGGGGTCGTTTTTAATGGTTGATAATGTATAATATCAATTTGAGAAAATAAATTGTATATTCCTAAATATGTTCCACCTTTTTGGAACTTGATTAGTATTTTTTGCCGATTTTAATAATATTTTTCAAATTTTTCTTCCCAATATTTTTCTTAACTATTGCTTTTAAGGGTTTTTAATTCTTGTCATTAATTTGAAAAATAAGGGGTTATATTCCTTATTATGTTTTCAGCATTTTAAAAGTTGATTAATATTTTTTTGTAACATAGGTAAGTTTTTAAAAATTTTTTCCCTTTATTTTACTTATGAGTGATTTTTAGGAGTTGTTAATTCTTTTTATTAATTTGAAAAATAAGGTGAAGTTTTACTTTTTCGTAAGGATAAAAATGTGAATCGTAAAAAAATTCCATTTCCATGTCTTTTCAAAAGACCGGAATTTTTCAAATAAAACAAATTATTCCATCTTAATTTGATGCCATAGTCATTTTTTTTTTAAAGACTATTTTTTTTATAATTGCAACTATTTCTTGTCAGGGAATTAATTAAGCAAAATCACCAAAAAACTCTATTTTTCCAATTTCTACGATTGTTTATGCAGAACGGTACCGGTCAAAAAAGTCCGAAATACAAATATTTTCATTTTTTCGACCCGAACTTTTTAAAAATCGTTAAATGGCTGCTGTTGCGATTTTTTCGATAGTCTTTTCACAGTATTACGGGACTATTAAGTGAAAAAAGCAATCTTGGAAACTTGTAATATAATAGATAAAAAAAATTATCGACTGTCGGTAAACGGATCTATACTCTCTACTACTGTTACCAACCGTTTCTTAATATCTCAGAAATCCAGTTCGCGAAATGCAACATAAAAATTAGAGAAGTAGTTTTACTAGAAAAACTAAACTAAACTTGCTTCTAATTAAAAAAATAAATTCATATTCCCACACCGATATATAATTCTAAAAAAGTTTCGTAACATTTTCTAAACAAAGATTTTAATGATCTAAGAATTTTCGATTTTAAATAATCCATTTTCAGGTAAATGGTGTTATAAAAGCTTGGGGCAATACAGATAGAATAATACAATCCATTCCACAAATTTTTTCATTTTCTGGAAGTTTAATTTACTACATTATTTGCTTATATAAAGAAAAGGAGGTAAATAATCCTTTTAACTTTTCATTAACTTTAATATTGTTAGTCATTTTATTGTAATATTTTTTAGTTGATTTGTCTCTTACAAGAAATTAAATATAATTGGGAATTCTGGTCTTTTGGTCCTGAAAGACAGCTTCTTTGTCATCATGCCTATAATGCAAAGATGTATACACTTTTTTATGCAGGTAAAGAGATCCAGCATTTAGTAAAAAATTTAATTACAGTGTTCATATAAAAAAATAATTAACAATTAAGTTTAATCTAAATTTTAGGATGCATATCGGGAACAATTTTGCATTTTTGTTAATGACAGCATCTCCACAAATTCTGGATATTATTTTGCCATTGAATGAATCGCGACCGAAAATTTTGCCAATTGAATTGGACTATTTTGTCAATTATTCAGAAGAATATTTTTTCTGGATCATGTTACACATTGCGTTTATCTCAATTTTACTAACGACTATTTTAATTGGCGTTGAAACACTTTTCGTAGTTTTTACCGAACATGCTTGTGGATTGTTTAAAATTATTGGGTGATTGTTTGTTAAATAAATCTAAAAATATACATATTATAATAGTGTTAAATCTGAAATTTAATATTTTATTTCAGGCTTCAATTAAAGAATATCAGAAATCACAATGAAAAGGAAAACTACAAGGCTGTTATTCTTTGCGTTGAACAACATAATCGAGCCATTGAGTTTGTACATTTGAAAATATGCTTTTTAATCGAAATATCAAGAATTAAGTAACTTTTATGATCATGTTTAATTAGGTTTTGCAATATCATAGAATCTCTTTTTTGTCCCTGCTTTTTCTTTATGATGCTATTGAATACCATTTTTATTTCTACTGCTTTAATAGAGGTGATATTTTTGCTCAAATAATCGTATTATAACCAATCCCATTCTTTTCTACTGCAGTTAAACATTTTTGAAAAATATTCTATTTTAACAGATTGTTTCAAGAGGTGACAAATTGGACAATCTCATTATATTTGGAGTTGCAGCAGCATTTAGAATTTGTCATCTTTTTTTTCACAGTTATCCGGCGCAAAGATTGATCGATCACAGTATTGCTGTTGCTGATAATTTGTATGTTTCTCTGATAAAGGAACTTTTTTTTATTAAAAAATACATTTAATTAAACAATTTGCAGATATGATGAGCCGTGGTATGAAATGTCTGTGGATGTAAAAAGACTATTATTATTTATTATAATGAGAAGAAGAATTCCGTGTAAAATAACGGCTGCAAAAATGATGGACATTTCGTTTAAAAGTGCCTTTTCGGTAAGAATCCTGTAAAATTATAGTTTAAATTTGTTTTTTTTTTACCAATTAACATTAACTCACTAATTAAACTAAAACAGTTTTTGTATACATGATTTTTATTGCTCATGAGAATATTAATTATTATAATTTTTTCAAAATGTTCTTCAGGCCGCCTTCTCTTATTTCACTCTGCTTTCTTCGGTGACGTCATAAAAAAGATTTCTTTACATTTTTTCTCAATTTTAATTGTGGCTGTTGACTGGAAATCAATTTTTCAAAATTTATGTATCATCATATGTACAGATTTTTGTTGTAATTTTCAATTAAAAATCCAAGAAAGGTTGATTTTAATCTATATTGTAATTTCATATTGGAACCGCCATTTTGAATTTTTAAAATCTGATTTCATATTCGTATTCAGCGACCCCAAAAACCCCTTAATAACCAATTTCAAGCAAATCGGATTAATTTTTAATTTTATCGTCCGCCATATTGGATCCGCCATTTTGAATTTTTAACATCTGATTTCATATTCGTAATCAGCGACCCCGAAAACTCCCGAGTAACCAATTTCAAGCCAATCCGATTGATTTTTAATTTTATCATTCGCCATATTGGATCCGCCATATTGAATTTTTAAAATCTGCTTTCATATTCGTAATCAGCGACCCCGAAAACCCCTGAGTGACTATTTCCAAGCAAATTCAATTAATATTTCAATTTAAAAGTCCACTACACAGTGGCAGATACAGACATGGTTTTTGGAGGGGGTATTACATGAGAGAGAAAGAGATAGCGCTATAGTGCTATTTCTTTCTTTCTCATTCTCGAATATAAGCCTAGGGGGGGGGGGGCAAGCACCCGTGCCCCAATGCTACATGCGCAGTAATGATCCAGTGAATTTGGGCATGCGCAATAGTGACCTAGGCATCTTGGACATGAGTAGTAGTAAACCAGTCATCTTGGACATGCGCAGTAATGACCTAGACATCTTGGACATGCGCAGTAGAGATCCAGTCATTTTGGACATGCGCAGTGGTGATCCAGTCATCTTGGACATGCGCAATAAACACCCAGACCTCTTAGACATGCGCAGTAGTGACCCTTGCATCTTGGACATGCGCAGTAGTCACCCAGACGTCTTAGAGATGCGCAGTAGTGACTCTTGCATCTTGGACGTGCGCAGAAGTGACCCTTGCATCTTGAACATGGGCAGTAGTCACCCAGGTCTTTTAGACATGCGCAGTAATAGTGACTCTTGCATCTTGGACATGCGCAGTAGTCACCCAGACGTCTTAGAGATGCGCAGTAGTGACTCTTGCATCTTGGACGTGCGCAGAAGTGACCCTTGAATCTTGAACATGGGCAGTAGTCACCCAGGTCTTTTAGACATGCCCAGTAATCGTGACTCTTGCATCTTGGACATGCGCAGTAGTCACCCAGACGTCTTAGAGATGCGCAGTAGTGACTCTTGCATCTTGGACATGCGCAGTAGTGTCCTAGGCATCTTGGACATGCGCAGTAGTGAACCAGTCATCTTGAAAATGCGCAGTTGTGATCCAGTCATCTTGGACATGCGCAGTAGTCACCCAGACGTCTTAGACATGCGCAGTCGTGACCCTTGCATCTTGGACATGCGCAATATTCACCTAGGCATCTTGGACATGCGCAGTAGTGACTTAAGCATCTTAGACATGCGCAGTAGGGACTTCAGCATTTTTGACATGCGCAGTAGTGACTTAATCATCTAATACATGCGCAGCAGTGTCTCATGCAATTTACAAACGTGCGTTAAGAATTAATATAAGTTAAACATTCACAAAAATGACCCTGTCTATTTAAACACGTTCAGTTTTAACTAATGATAAGTCTTGTTTTAACGACACACTTTCTGGAATCTGGTAGTTATCGCGAAAACTGAAAGAGGCTATGAAATTTCGAATTTTTATTGCTTAAATTTTAATATTTAGTTTTTAGGCGCAGCAAGCGTCTGGTGGACCACAGCATTTTACTAACCTACGTTTAACAAAAATCCAACGACTTGGGTAATTGTTTAATTTTAGGCAAGATGTAACTGTTATTTGGGGAAAAAATTATTAATTATAATGAGAACGATTAAAATATATTAACAAATGCAAAAATATGCTACACGTTCTTCAAAACAATTGGTAAGTTAAGAGTATAAAGATATCTTCTAACTTTAATTCAAATCAAAAGTTGATTATTGATTTGTTATACTTTAATATGATAGTTCTTGTCCTTTCGATGGTTAAAAGAAGACTGATCGCTCGTAAGAAAGTATACCCTCTAACACCTAGAGACGAGAATTCTATAGAAATAATTATCTGAAAGAAAATTATAAAGTCTGGCAAAGATTTTGAAAGGCAATTAAAAGGCAACCGTTTCTGGAGAATATCATTAAAAATGTACACTTTTCTAGGGAATTGTCGCTGAATTAATACAAGAAGCCGCTTCGTAGGTAAAGTGTTGTTATGAATATTTAATTATCATAAATTCGCATTTTACAGAGGGAAGGTGCTTTTAAGTTATAGGGTAACATTCGTTACTTGATTCTCTTAGAAATATGACTGACCTATTTGATAATCAATATTTTCAAGTCAATAAGTTCTTTTTGTGTTGCATTGGACAATGGCCATTTCATAACGGCCGACGAAATCGTTTCATTCAATTTTTTATAATTATAACACTTTCAACTTTTATAATTATATCGGTGATTTCTATTTTATAACAATTTTTAAAACACAACTTTATGGAAACAAGAATTTTCCGTGGTAATTTAGACAACTATTTGAATTAATAAGAATTGCAAATTTTCAGGGAAATGGTTTCTTAAAAGTATGGGGCCATTCAGATAAAATTATGGAATGCCTTCCACCACTTTTTTCAGTAGTTGGAAGTTTAGTTTACTACCTTATTTACCTATACAAAGAAGAAAAGGTAAATATATATATTTCTCTTTTTTTTTAAATTGTCATATAATATAATTTTCCATTTTTAACAGCTGATAATACTTTTTCATGAAATTAAATATAATTGGGAATTATGGTCCTCTGGTCAGGAGAAATTGATTATTTTTCGTCATGCTCGTTACGCAAAGATTTACACTCTTTTTTATGCCGGTAAACGAATTTCAACAACTTTATATAAATAAATAAATTAAATACATAATATAAATTCGAATATAAAATATAATTTAAGAAATTGTTCAGTATAATTTGTTTATAATTTTAGTTTGTATCTGGGGGACAATATTTGTTTTCTGGTTAATGTCTACAGCTCCACAAATTTTGGATATGATTTTACCATTGAATGAATCGCGATCAAAAAGATTGCCCATACAAATGGACTATTTTGTCAATTATTCGGAAGAATATTTTTTCTGGATAATGATACATATCGCGCTTATTACAATTTTAATAACGAGCGTTTTTATGGGCCTTGAACCACTTTTAGCAGTTTTTACCGAACATGCGTGTGGATTGTTTAAAATTATCGGGTGACTTTTTTAAAATTAAAATACACTATAGCTATTAATACAGTAAAAAAAGTAAAATTTTAATTTATCTTGTAGGTTTCAATTGAAAAATATTAGTGAGGGAAGTGAAAAGAAAAAATATCAGGCTGTTATATTTTGCGTAGAACAACATAACCGAGCAATTGAGTTTGTACACTTGAAGTATTTATCTTAAAAAAAATTAATAAAGAAAGAAATAAAAAAAAGAATATTAAAATTAAATAATTTCTTTGATCTTTTTAATTAGGTTTTGCAACACGATTGAATCTCTTTTTTGTCCCTGTTTTTTCTTTATGATGCTAATGAATACGATATTTATTTCTACTGCTCTCATAGAGGTGATATTTTTGTTTTTTTAAATATGTGTATTTTTACTGTTCAGTTTATTGGTACAGTTTATTTTAAATTCCTAAAACCCGCACAATGGAATTGAACATTTTTAGTAAAAGTATGTAAAACAATTTTTTTAACAGGTTGTGTTAAATCTTCACAAACCGAACACTGTCATTAAATTTGGAGCACCGGCAATATTCGGAATTTGCCATCTTTTTCTGAACAGTTTCCCTGCTCAAAGATTAATTGATTACAGTACTGCTCTTGCGGATAATTTGTATGTGTCTTTCATAAATAATGTTAAAAATGTAAAAAAGAAAAGGTAAATCTTTTTTTTTTCTTTGATAGATACGATGAGCCGTGGTATCAAATGCCTGTAAGAGTAAAAAAACTTTTATTACTTATTATAATGAGAAGGAGAATCCCTTGCAAACTAACTGCAGGAAAAATTATTGATATATCTTATAGAAGTGCATTTTCGGTAAGAACCTCATTGAAATGGGGCAATTTTAATTAGTTTTAATATATATATTCCATACAATTAAATTGTTCGGCAGTTAAGAGGTTCTTAATTAAATTTTCAATTTTTTTAAAAGGTACTACATGCGTCCTTCTCTTATTTTACTTTACTTTCTTCAGTGACATCATAAATCATGTATTTCATACTTAAATACAGAATCACAAAAGTTTAAAAATTGTTACAACTGTGCAAAAAGTATTCAACGATAGTATCACATCATCTATCTGCAAATTTCACAATCATGGATCATCGGTAAACTGAATAAGAAATGAGTAAACAGTTTAGATAAACTACATATGAATTTTAGTCAAAAAAACTTTTTATTTTTTAATTTTCAATTGAAAAACAGTTTTGAACATTTTTATGAAATTACTCTGCAAAGTTACTGACAAAATATTAAAAATTATGTAGGGCATGTTTGTTTGTGTACAACATTTGTATTGTATGATGTAGTAAATGTGTTCTGAACACATATATAGTAAATTACATATAATGCTATTATTATTGTATGCGTTGAGAGTAAAAACGTATTCAGAACATATGTAAATATTTGTAGTCCAATTTTGTATCAAGTAGTAATAAACAATTTTTATGAGTAGGAATTTGAGTTTTTATTCTAAGGTTGTCAGTTGCAATAACTAAATTTTTGATTTATTATATTTACCAAAGGATAACGTTTACTTTGTCATTTCTTTAAAAGTGACACATTCTAGTCAGTACATCCATTTAAGAAGATATCATCACTTTAATTTTAATATATCCAAATAATTATAATTATTATACTATTAAATAAAAACTAATTACAGATATGATATTTTTATAATATGATAGTTCTTATCCTTTGCAGGCAAACGGAATTTCTTAAATGTAAAAATCAACGTAGTAGACAAAACGACTATAGTCGTTGTATTGAAGATTTAATTTATCAATGTTTCAATTGTGTGAAAGTGACAAAATTTATCAAAATTTTCCGTAGATGATTGCAGGTGATTTCTGAAGATTATAGTTTAATTTCTTCAACGGAAGATTTTATCAATTTACATAAAGTTGAGTGAAAGGGTCAAGAATATTTAACTTAAAAACTGTTAAAAGAATCGAGTTTTGAATTTTTTAGTGACATGGTTGACATCTTTGACAATAAATATTTCTACGTCAATAAGTTTTTCTTTTGTCTGCTAGGACAATGGCCCTTTGACAGCATTAGGCGAAATCGGTCCATTCAGTGTCTGATAATTGCAATATATTTTAGCTGTTCCATTTTCATGGTAATTTTTTTATTAAACAAATGTCTTAATTTCAAGAGTGTTTTGTACGTTTAATATCGACTCTGAGATTAACTTCTTTCCAAAAAGATATTGCACATCAGTTTTCTTTTTAACAGTCATTTATTTAAACAAATAATAATATATCGTCACTTTTCTATAAACATGTTTCTCTTCAGTAATTACTTCCCACCTAAACATTATATATACATTAAAATTATTTTTTTTATATAAAATCCTTATCACAGAATGTCTCGTAAATATAATAAACAAAATAATAAATAATTTTACTCACATACAATTTCTCTCTCGTACGCGAGAAGATACACGCCGTAAGGTAGGAGCTAGCCGGTCGGTACTCAGGCCAGAGATTACAAGTTACATATTCTTTTTGGAAAGAAATATCTTAATATAAAAAAAAGTCCAGTGAAAAAAGAAGCCCAGTTTTGTAAAGTCTTAGAATTTATGAGTACATCAATGCAGAGAAGTAAGAAATAAAAAAGTACCTGTTTTCTGTTCTACCGCAAATTCTAAAGTTTTTCAAATCTCGTGAAATATATTTAAAAATACTTACAGGTTCATCTTGTGATAAAAGTTTGCAAAATGGCGTTTCCAATTTTAATAATTTTTGTTTAGGGAAGTGCTTGCTGGAAACTAACAGACGGCATGGAAGAACTGATAGAAAGTCTAATACCATTTTTATCAGCAGTTGCAGCCTTATGTTATTATACTATTTACTTAACCAAAAGAAAACAGGTAAAGTTTTTATTTTGCAGTAAACGTCATTGATTTATAACAATCAATTTTATGAAAAAATAGCCTTAAAATTAAACTATGATTGTTCCTTTTTTTACAGTTGAGGAAACTTCTCCAGACAATTGAATATGATTGGCAGTTATGGTCTTCTGATGAGGAAAAATCGATTATTTTTTGTCATGCTAATTACGGCAAGAAGTACACTCTTTTTTATCTGGGTACAAATTGAATTTTTCCTTTCTTAAAAATCAAGAAAAAAATGTTGATTAACAAAAAAAAAAAAACATTTTTTAAATTATTTTGAAACATTGACAGGAAGCATATCGACAACAATATCTATTTACTTTATAATGTCCTTTACGTCACAGTTTTTGGATTTTGTTTCCCCTTTGAATGAAACGCGACCGAGAAAATTGCCTTGCAAAATGAACTATTTTGTTGATTATTCCGACGAATATTATTACTGGATTTTTGCTCACATTGTATTTTGCGCAATTATAGGAGAATTCATTTGCATCGGTCTTGTTTCTTCTTTAGCAATGTTTACCGAACATGCCTGCGGATTGTTTAGAATTATTGAGTAATTATAACAACAATAATTAAAATTAGTTCTTTAGAGCCTTATTATCATTAGGGTACAATTACATTTTATCTTTTAGGATTCAACTGAAAAAAATAAAGAAGGAAAGCAAATGCAAGCAATATAAAACCTTTTCTTTCTGCGTAGAACAGCATAATCGAGTCCTGGAGTTTGTATTTTTTTATTCCGTATAAACAGAAAATAAAAATACATCTAAAAAAAATCGAGTAATGTTCTTTACAACTTTTGTTTAGATTTTGCAATCTTATTGAATCTCTTTACTGTCCATGCTATCTTGTAATGTTAGCATTAAGTGCTTCTCTCGCTGCTACTTCTCTAGTACAGGTGATTTCATCAAGTTGTCAATTTATCTTTTCTTGATTAAAATTATATAAAATTTGTGACAGCATCTTTTTTAATAATATGTTCAAACTGAAAATTCCACTTTTTCAGGTGGTCGTATTTTTGGACAGACCACACCTTGTACTCAAATTTGGAGCCTTCGCAATATTTGCAATGGGTCATATTTTTATTTTAAGTTTTCCTGCACAGAGAATGATGGATTACAGCACAGCTCTTGCTGACAAATTGTCAGTTTCAAAAATTGTTAAACCAAAAATTAATTTTTTTACCTTTTTTTGTAAGTTGAGTTACAATAACTTTTTTTTCTGTGTAGATATGAAGAACCTTGGTATCAGATGTCTTCGAGAGTTAGAAATCTTTTAACACTTATTATAGGAAGAAGTAGAGTCCCTTGCAAATTAACTGCCGGAAAAGTGATTATTATGTCGTACGAAACTGCTTCTGCGGTAAGGATCAATTAATTGGATTTATCATTTATGAGATAGTAGATCATTATTGAACTCTTCGCAAATTGGATTAGATTTTATTATTGGATTTTATGTACTCGATTAATTTTTATAACAAATAAATAAATAAATTAGTGAATTGTAAAATTAACATATTTTTTAATGTCACAGTTTATATGTTTGCTTAAAATCATAATCTTAATCAATTTTTTTATTTCAATTGTTATTAAGAGTTTAATTTTTAAATCTTTTTAACAGGTTCTTCGAGCATCGATTTCTTATTTCACTCTACTTTCCACAGCGACATCTTAAAGGATTTATATTGTCTACTACAAATATCGTCAATTTACCATGTGCACCATGTAGAAATATTGACATCAATAATCACCCGCAACCAAAATATACAGAAAGTTTCTAGGCAATTTATTAAATTTAGATAAATAAAAAATAGATATTTGCAATGATATGATATTTTAGTAATGAAGATAATTTTTCATTTATGTTTATTTGTATATACTTTGAAAATTCATAATATTTATATAGATAATATAATTAATAAAAGAAATAATATTAATAATATATTTGAAAAAATTAAAATTTATAAGTGTTGAATCACGGTAGATATCAGTTTGCTGCCTTTGAATAATAAAAGTTTATAATATTAACATTTAAAATTAAAAAAGCATTTTTATCGTCTCGAAATGTAGTTCTTAAATATATTTTTTACTTTTAATTATTTGTTTATAAATTGTTAATAAAAAACAACGTTCTTTACGCGATATTTTAAATCTAAAAATTTCCTTGGATTGCTTATACTATTATAAGAATAAAAATGTTGAGAGCAAAAAATGGCCCGCTATTGCAACTAAAAGGGTTTGGTACTAAGACAAACGAAGATTGTCTTTCTTGGGTTTCTCGCACGAGACAGACAAGCTCGTCGAGTATCGAGTCCCGTCAGCCAGGAGACTGAAAAACTGCGAGCGCGAACCGTATTTATAAGGAGCCTCTAGTCGCCGCCGCGTGGAAGGGGTAGAGAGCGACGCGCGCGAGTGCGCATTCTTCGCGCGTCGCTCTCTCTATCCCTTCTTCGCAGCGGAAGGTAGAGGCCCCTTATATATAAGGTTCCCGCTCGCTATGTTTCAGTCTCTTGGCTGACGGGACTCGAGGAGCTTCTCGCTCGCCAATTCTTGCTTCTTGTATTTACACTGAGAAGCTCAAGGAAAGCACACGTAGCTTAGCTTCTTATTAGTGAGGCCAAATAAAGGGCGTTTCGCAGAAGAGTATTTTAATGTGGGTAATATTATTTTAATTGTTAACAATTTTAGAATCAGATATATAAGATTCCATATAAATTTAATTTACAGGTTACCAATTTTTTATTACAAATTGAAATATTTTTTTAATATGTTCATGAAAAGCACGTCGTTTACTTTGTCATCGCATCAGTACATCTATTTAGAATCGATTTTCACTTGCTCTCGTTTTAATATCCTAGAATTTAAAAATCAATTATTATTATTGAATATTATTACGATTATAAAAAACAATTTTATAATAAATAATAATTTCGTATTCTGATTAAGAAAAGGTAACTTTTAAATATTGCCGCAAAAAACCACTCAGTTTCAACCGACAGTTCTTGTTTCTATGATAGCACGAAGGAAACTTTTCTGTGCGTAAAAAGTATAATCCTTGCAATTCTAGGAACAAGATTTCGATAGAAATAATAAAAGAGCGAAAATGATAAAATCTAAGAAACGTTCGAAAGACAATTGTAACATAATAATTTCTTGAGAATTCTAGTTAAAAATGTATATTCCTTTTCCGAAAAGTGTTTCTAGAGATATAAGAAGTCGCTCGATTCGCAAAGGGTTCTAATGAATAGTTAATCATCAAATCTACAATTCTACACTTTGTAGAGGGGAAATGTTGGCAATGTGTAAGGTATCAGTCTTCACTCAACTCTCATAGAGAGATGACTAACTTTTTTAATAATCGATATTATTGTATCAATAAATTTTTTTTATCTTGCATTGGCCAGTGGCCGTTTCACAGCACCAGACGTAATCGTTTTATTCGATGTTTTGTATTCACCGCTCTTTTAATTTGTTTAATTACTACGGTAATTTTTAACAAAAATAATCTCTTAAAAATTTTTTACTTTTTCAAAAAAGTACACAGAAAAAAAAATAACCAAGTTATCCTTCTGTGTAGAAGGATAAAATAGTACATTTTGAGAATAATTTTTATTTTAAATTTACAAATTTTAAGGGAGCTGGTTTTTTTCAAGTATGGGGTGATCCTGATAAAATGATTGAATGCCTTGCGACAATTTTTACTGCAACTGGTTGTTTAGTTTATACCATTATTTATATAATGAAGGAAAATAAGGTAACATTTTTACTTAAAATTTTCATTTTTTAAAATTAAAATTAATTCTTTTAAATTATATTTACAATTTTGCAAGTTGAGTCAACTGTTTGATAAAATTAAGAGTGATTGGAAATTATGGTCTTCTGGTGAGGAACAATTTATTATTTTGAATCACGCCAATTACGGAAGAATATATACTATATTTTATACAGGTAAAAATTCATTTTCTCAGATTTTAATAAAGTTCTTTATAATTCAAATTAGAATTTTCTTTTTTAGGATCCTTGGTAGGAACGGTGGTTACTTACATAATAATGACATTAACACCACAAATTCTCGACGTTGTTTTGCCCCTGAATGCATCTCGTCCGAAAACATTACCTTTTCAAATAAACTATTTTGTCAATTATTCCGATGAATATTTTTACTGGATTATGATACATATCTCGTTTAATTGCGTTTTGGAATTGAGCATTCTCATCGGCTCTGAATCGATTTTAGCTGTTTTTACCGAACATGCCTGTGGATTGTTTAGAATCATTGGGTAATTATGAATTTTAATTAATTTTTTTTCCTTTGATAAATATATTTAGATATTTGTAATCCACGTAAAAAACCGAAACGAAAGTTCCTCAGCGAAAATTCAATCGGATAAGAATTTAAAGAGTTATTAACAAATTAAAATCTACTAATAGCGCGCAGTTTACTGGAGTGGGGAGATGGGAAAGAGAGAGACGCGAAGCTTCGCTTCTCTGTCTGCCCCACGCGCAAGCTTCACTCGTTAATAACTTTTAAAATTCTTGTCACATTGAAATTTCGCTCAGGAACTTTTGAATCAGTTTTTTATAAGGAATAAAATAAAGTGGACAGATTAAGATTATATTTTATTAATCAAAAGGTAGATACAATTTTTAATTTTATTTACTTTTTTACCCGTAAAATTGGTATTTTAGGCTTCAATTGAAGAAAATGAGTAGCAACGACACTGAGAAGAAAAACTTACAAGCCGTGATTTTTTGCATAGAACAACATAATCGAGCGATTGAGTTCGTATATTCAAAATCTTCCTTATCAAACAAAAATGTAATTAGTTATCAAGATATTTTAGTTTATCAAACAATGCTCACTCTTTTTCTATCTACTCAGTATTTTCTACAATTTATAAAAATTTTGTCATAATTTAAACAATTTTAAATAGATTCTGCAACATCGTCGAATCTCTTTTCTGTCCCTGTTTTTTCTTTATCATTGGATTGAACACCATAATTATTTCAGTTTCTTTAATTCAGGTACTAGTCTCCCTTTTAAGAAAATTATTTTTAAAAAATATTAAAACCATTGTACTCTAACGTAATTCAAAATTAAACCTTGAATTAAAATTCTAAATTTTTCGTTTTTTAAAAATTAACTTTTCTGATTTTTATCAAATTTATTGAAACTAATGATTTATTTATTATTTTAAGAAAATAATTTTCGTATATTTTTTTAAGTGATAGTAATTTTTTAAAAATTTATTTCTATATGAAATTTGCTATTTTTTCAGTTAGTTTTAAATCTAGACAAATTGGACGTTGTTATTAGATTTGGAACTTTTACTGGAGCTACAATCGCTCATCTTTTTCTCAACAGTTTTCCCGGACAAAGATTACTGGATTACAGTGTTGATCTTGCAGATAATCTGTATGTATATAATATTCTTTTTTTTAATTTTAATAGAAAAAAATAAATATTAAGAAACTATTAAGCAGACTGATAAAGAAAATAGGAAAAATAATAATTAAACTTCTAAATGAATAATAAATATTTTTATTGAGTTTCGAATAATGGATAAATATTTTTCGAATTTTCAGATACGAAGGATCTTGGTATCAAATGCCAACGAAAGTAAGGAAACTTTTATTGCTTATTATGTTAAGAAGCAGAAAGCCTTGCAAAATAACTGCTGGAAAAATGCTAGTATTATCTTTAAGCAGTGTTTGTTCGGTAAGAACTATTTATTCTTTTTTATTACTCCAAGAAAATTTAATAATTTTTATATTTTTTTTCAAGATTCTTCAGGCGTCCTTCTCTTATTTCACTCTAATTTCTTCAGTAACATCCTAAAGACTTTTTTTTATCATTTCTTAAAACAAATTAGAAATTAACATTTCAATTTGATTTTAATTATCATTACTAAATATATACTAGCAAAGATGTAAATATGTAAAGTAATAAAGATGTTAAAACTTGAAATTTACAGTTTTTTGAAAAAAAAAAAATTTTTTACTGTTTATAAAAACGTATTAAAGGTTACTATTAGACATAAAAGATTTCCAAGGTTAACTTTTTTTTAAAGCGTCAGGACTTAATAAAGTCTTGAAATTTTTTTTTTAAATTAAAAATTAATAAAAGGCGTTGATTAGTTTAACTTTTATACCAAACTAATTACTTATTACTAATAAGTAATAATAATAAAAATTGTTTTTTATTTAAAAATAAAAACGGTAATTTTTAAAAAACAGAATTACTGCCGCCAAAATTAATCGACAGTCGGTAAATAGTTCTACACTTTCTACTATAACCAACTGCTCTTAGAACACAGTCTCAAAGGAAATAAGAGGTCAAACCGATATTTTTTTTTTATTAAAAAAAACGACAATTCCATTATTTTCTGGGGTAATAATTCATAAATTAATTCACCAATTAACGGCATTGCTTAGTTTCAATTTTAGACAAAATTAAAAACTTTAATACATAACCTCCAATTCTAGGTAGAAGTAAGTAAATAATAACAGTAAAAAAGTGTAGATTCACTTACCGACAGTCGATTAACTTTAAAGGTAATAATAAAAATTTTAAACTTTACCTTTTTTCCTTGCAAATAAAAATTAGAAAATTATCATTGCTTTAAGTAATAACTTAAATTTTACACTACTATTATAAATTATTGTAATAACTTCTTATAACGCAATAATAATTA
Source organism: Ganaspis brasiliensis (assembly GCA_037103525.1). NCBI lineage: Eukaryota > Metazoa > Arthropoda > Insecta > Hymenoptera > Figitidae > Ganaspis > Ganaspis brasiliensis. Next base: position 6,231,733 of record JAZKLR010000073.1, read on the forward strand.
TTTCATTCTACTTGAAAATAAAACAGGTAATTTTTAAAAACGGAATTATTGCCGCCAAAATTAATCGATTGTCGGTAAATGGTTCTACACTTTCTACTATTACCAATTGTTATTAGAACACAGTCTAAAGGAGAAAAAAAGGTAAATCCAAAATATTTTTGTCTTTTTTTTCATAAAAAAGACGACAATTTTCTAATTTCTGGGATAATAACTCATAAATTAATTCATCAATTAAAGGCATTGGGTAGTTTAACTCACTAGTTGTAACAAAATACTTAGCAATATTAAATATTTATTTTTATATGAAAAAATAAAACAGATAATTTTTAAAAATCGAATTATTGCCGCCAAAGTTAATCGACTGTCGGTAAATGGTTTTATACTTTCTACTATTACCAACTGTCATTAGAACACCGTCTCAAGGGTCATAAAACGTAAAACCAAAATATTTTTCTTTTTTTTATAAAGAAGACAACAATTCCCTTATTCCTGGGATAATAACTCATAAATCAATGCACCAATTAACGGCATTGATTATTTTTAGTTTTAGACAAAATTAAAAACTTTTATACATAGCCTCGAATTCTAAGTAGAAGTAAAGAAATAATAACAGTAAACGTTGTAGATTCACTTACCGACAGTCGATTAATTTTGACGGTAATAATAAAAATATTAAACTTCACCCTTTTTTATTTAAATAAAAATTAGGTTTATCATTGCTGTAAGTAATAATTTAAATTTTATACTTTTAATTGTAATAAATACTTAGCAATAATAATTATTTTTTCCACTTGAAAATAAAACAGGTAATTTTTAAAAACAGAATTATTGCCGCCAAAATTAATCGACAGCCGGTACAATGTTCTACACTTTTTACTATTACCAAATGCTATTAGAACACAGTCTCAAAGGACTGTCAAACTTAACCTTAAATAGGTCAAATTGAAAATTTTTTTTTCATAGAAACAAACGACAATTCCATCATTTCTGGGAATAATAATTTATAAATTAATTCACCAATTAACGGCATTGTTTAGTTTCAATTTTAGACAAAATTATAAACTTTAATACATAACCTCCAATTGTAGGTAGAAGTAAGTAAATAATAACAGTAAAAACTGTAGATCCACTTACCGACAGTCGATTAATTTTGACGGTAATAATTGACATTTTAGATTTTACCTTTTTTCTTGCAAATAAAAATTAGAAAATTTTCATTGCTTCAAGTAATAACTTAAATTTTAAGCTACGTCTATTAATTATTGTAATAACTAGGAACTTAAGTCAATAATAATTATTTATTTTCATTTGAATTTGAAACAGGTAATTTTTAAAAACGGAATTATAGCCGCCAAAACTAATCGACTGTCGGTAAATGGTTCTACACTTTCTACTATTACCAATTGTTATTAAAAGCTGGTCTCAAGGGAAATAAAAGGTAAAACCAAAAGATTTTAGTTTTTTTTTCATTTAAAAAACGACAATTCCCTCATTTCAGGGATAATAACTCATAAATTAATCTATCATTTAAAGGCATTGATTAGTTTGAATTTTAGTCAAAATAAAGAACTTCATAACCTTTAATTCTAGGTAGAAGTAAGTGAATAATAACCGTAGAAAGTGAAGGTCCACTTACCGACAGTCGATTAATTTTGGCGGCAATAATTAAAATTTTTAACTTCACATTTTTTTTGCTAATAAAAATTAGATTTACATTGCTTTAAGTGATAATTTTAATTTTACACTACTAATTGTAATCAATACTAAGCAATAATAATTATTTTTTTCTACTTGAAAATAAAACAGGTACTTTTTAAAAACCGAATTATTGCCGCCAAAATTAATCGACTGTCGGTAAATGGTTCTACACTTTCTACTATTACCAACTGTTACATAAACAGTGTTTTAGGGGAAATAAGAGGTTAAACAGAAAAATTTTGTTTTTTCATAAAAAAGATGACAATTACCTCATCTCTTGGATAATAATTAATAAATATCGTCACTCTAAATAATTTTCCTTACTAATGACAATTTTTTCCAAATAACTTTTTTATCAGATTTAATTTTAACATGTGAAATATAATGTAGTAATATTGCCACTTGACAGTTTCAATCTATTGTTCCTCCTTCTCTGCTATCACAGGAGAAACTGTTCTGTACGTAAAAAATATAATCCTTGAGAACCTAGAGACAAGATTTCGTTAGAAATAATTGAAGAGCGAAAATTATAAAATCTAGGAAACGTCCGGAAGACAATTACGAGAAAATCATTTCCTGAGAATTCTTATTAGAAATGTATATTCCTTTTCTGAAAAGTGTTTCTAAAGGTATAAGAAGTCGCTTGATTCTTAAAGGGTTCTCATAAATAGTTAATCATTGAATCTACACTTTATAGAGGGGAAATGTTGGCAAGGTATAAGGTATCAGTCTTCACTCGACTCTCGTGGAGAGATGACTAGCTTTTTTGATAATCGATATTATTATATCAATAAATTTTTTTTATCCTGCATTGGCCAGTGGCCGTTTCACAGCACCAAACGAAATCGTTTTTTTCGATGTTTCGTATTCACCGTTCTTTTAATTTGTTTAATTTCAACGGTACTTTTGACCAAATCCCTACAGAATTTTTAATTTCTCGAAAAAAATACGAAAATTAAAAATAAATAAACTCGTGTACTATTATGAGAACAATTTTTTATTTTCAATTTATTTTTTTTAAGGTAACTGGTTTTTTTAATGTATGGGGCGATTCTGATAAAATGATTGAATGTCTTCCGACACTTTTCACGGCAATTGGATGTTTAGTTTATTCCATTATTTATATAATGAAGGAAAATAAGGTACATTTGTTATTTAGAATTTTCATTTTTTCATTTTTCTCACAGAAAGATTCATATTATAATTTTAAAAAATGCTAGAATTGCAAGACCGACGAATTTAAACTGGAAAAATTTAAATTTTAAAATTTAGTTACTTTTTGGATATAGTTAAAGTGGTGGTGTAGTGGTGAAGGTAGTCGACTTGTATATTCAAGTTGCGGGGTTCGATTCTTTGCTTCACTGAATTTTTTTCTACACATTCTTTTATATTGACAGTGTGATTACTGTAATTCTTAATTATTTTTAATGAATGACATAAAAAACTATTTTGAAAAATTAATTCTTTTATTATATTTAGCGTGTTTAATAATAATATTAATTATTTAAAAATTAATTTATTTAAGAATTAGTCTTTGTTTGACTAGAAAATTAAAATACATAAATTTTGAATTATTGTTATTAATATTGAACATCCAATTATATTTAAGGAATTAAATATTCAGACTAGGTATTTTTTCATTTTCATTTACTAAAAATAATTAATAATTACTAATATTATAGAATCCCAGTAAGTGGATTTTAAATAAATAACAAAGTGTATGAAAAAAAAATCACCGAGTTAAAGAAACGAACCCTGCACCTCGAACATGCCAGTCAACAGCCATGACCACTACACTACGTTTTAGCTATATCAACATACTGACATAATTTTAAAAATTCAATTTCTAGTAAAATACTGGAATTAATTTCCGAATTTTTAATTTTTATCTAGCCCATTCAATTTTTTACAGCTAAATCAACTCTTTCACGAAATTAAGAGTGATTGGAAATTATGGTCTTCGGGTGAGGAACAATTTATTATTTCCAATCACGCCAATCACGGAAGAATGTATACTATATTCTACGCAGGTAAAAACTCATTCTACAAAATTTAAATAACAATCTTTTAAATAAAAATTAAAACTTTTTGTTTTGTGTAAAAGTGGTTAATAAAAGAAAATTTTTCAGGATGCGTGTCGGGAACGATGGTTACTTATTTAATAATGGCAGTAAGTCCACAAATTCTCGATTTTGTTTTGCCTTTAAATGAATCACGTCCGAAGGAGTTGCCTTTTCAAATGTACTATTTTGTCAATTATTCTGAAAAATATTTTTACTGGATTATGATTCATATATCGTTTAATGCCATTGTGGAAATGAGCATCCTAGTCGGCTCTGAATCCATTTTAGCCGTTTTCACCGAACATGCTTGTGGATTGTTTAAAATCATCGGGTGATTATAAATTGTATTTAAAATATTTTTCCTATTAAAAAAAAAAATCGTGTCTTTAAATTAACTCTGTTGACGTTTATATTTATATAATTGTATTCCACGTGAAAAACCGAATCGAAAGTTCCTGAACGAAAATTAAATCGGATAAGAATTTAAAGAGTTATTTGCAAACGAAAATTAATTAATCGCGCGCGGTGCGGTAGAGTGGGGAGATAGGAAAGAGTGAGAAACGAAGCTTCGTTTCTCTCTCTACCCCATTCGTAGCGTCAGCTTACCGCTTACTCCTGATTAGTGTTTTTTTTTAATTGTTAATAACTTTTAAACCACTCGTCACATATAAATTTCGCTCAGGAACTTTTGATTCAGTTTTTTATAAGGGATCCGATAAATTAGGCACATTTAGATTATATCTTATTTTTCGGAATGTAAATAAAGTTTAGTTTTATTTATTTTAATATCTGTATAATTTGCGTTGTAGGCTGCAGTTGAAGAAAATCGGCAACAACAATACTGAGAAGAGGGATTTAAAAGCCGTAATTTTTTGCATAGAACAACATAATCGAGCGATTGAGTTCGTATATTCAAATTCTTCATTATCAAACAAAAATGTAATTAGTTGTAAAGATATCAAACGATTCTCATCTATTTTCTATTTATTTACTATTTTTAATATTTTATTAAAATTTTAACATTTTTTTTTTAAATTTCAATTAGGTTTTGCAACATTATCGAATCCCTTTTCTCTCCCTGTTTTTTCTTCATAGTAGGATTAAATACCATATTGATTTCTGTTTCTTTAATCCAGGTAATAGTTTCCTTTTAATACAATTATTTTTAAAAAATATTTTAGTAAAACCACTTTATTATAAAAATGAGCTATTTTGATTTTAATCCAGTTTATTGAAAATAAAATTTTTTTTAAATAATTTATATATTTTTGATAATAATATTGTTTGAAATTAATTTTCTTTTCGACGTCAAATTTTTTTTAAGGTTGTTGTAAATCTTGACAAATTTAACACTGCTATTAGATTTGGAGCTTTTTCTGGAGCTTCGATCGCTCATCTTTTTTTAAACAGTTTTCCCGCACAAAGGTTAACGGATTACAGCGCTGATGTTGCTGATGATTTGTATGCTCAATATTTATTTGCTTTAAATAAAAAAAAAGTAAAATACGAAAATTAAATATTAAAAAAGTAATAAGCAGGCTCATAGAAAAATTAATAAAAGTCTTAAATAAACTTTTAAATATTTTCAGATACGATGGATTTTGGTATCAAGTGCCTACGAAAGTGAGAAAACTTTTATTGTTTGTTATGATGAGAAGCAGAAAGCCCTGCAAATTAACTGCTGGAAAAATGCTAAATTTATCTTTACTTAGTGTTTGCTCGGTAAGAATTATTTTTTCTGGTTTAAGGCTCTCAAAAAAATTTATAATAATTTTTATATTTTTTACAAGATTCTCCAGGCCTCCTTCTCTTATTTCACTCTTCTTTCTTCAGTGACGACATAAAATATTTTTTCAACGTTTCTTAAAAAGACTTAGATTTAAGTATATTTATTATATCTTTAGTGTTATATTTACCAAATGCTTGCAAAAATGTAAATATGTAAAGCAATAAAGGAATTGAATCTTGAAAAATCTTCAAAACTAGGCAGCCATAATGGATCGGCCATTTTTGATTTTGGAATTGAGACTCTGGATTCCCGTCGATTTAAAAGTGTCACTCGCCATTTTAAACTTCGATTATCCGATGCTAAATTTTTATTCAGCAACCTCAAAATCTCTTTAGTAGCAAGTTTAGAAAAAAAAAAAAAATGATTTTTTATGCGTGTTGTATATAGCTTTGTAATTTTTATATTACTGTCTTTTTTCACAGGTTGATTTCTTAAAATTTTAATTGCATTTACTCTGTTGACGTTTATATTTATATATTTGTAATCCTCGAAAAAAAACCGAACCAAAAGTTCCTGAGCGAAATTTAAATCGGATAAGAACTTAAGGAGTTATTTGCAAATGAAAATGCACCAATCGCGCACAGTGAGGTAGAGTAGGGAGATGTGAAAGAAAGAAAAACCAAGCTTCGCTTCTCTCTCTACCCCATTCGTAGCGACAGCTTACTGCTCGCTTCTGATTGGTGCTTCTTTAATCGTTAATAACTTTTAAACCCTTCGTCGAATTTGAATTTTGCTCAGGAACTTTTGATTCAGTTTTTTGTAAGGAATACGATAAACTGGTAGATTATTTTTTATTCATTCAAATGTAGATAAATTTGTCAATTTTATTTATTTAAATATCTGTAAAATTTGCATTGTAGGCTACAATTGAAGAAAATTTTCGAAAAATTTTAATTAGGTTTTGCAACATTATAAAATCTCTTTTATCTTCGAAAGTAAGAAAAATTTTACCGCTTGCATAGAAGTTTTTCAGAAAAACGTACTGCGCATAAAAAAATCTCAACGGCAACTACTGCGGAGGCGCATGAATATTCCCTAAATCTCATTTAGCGTAAATCCCATTGAGCCTAAAATCACAAAGCCTAAAATGCATTCAGCCTAAATTACATTTAACCTAAATCTCATTAAACCTAACATCCATTCAACCTAAATTACAATTAACCTAAACTTCATTCAGCCTAAATCCCATTTAACCTAATATGCATTCAGCCTAAATCACATTTAAGCTAAAACGCATATAGTCTAAATTCCATTTAACCTAAATTCCACTTAACCTAAATCCTATTAAACGTAAAACGCATTTGGTCTAAATTCCATTTTACCTAAAATGCATTCAGCCTAAATCCTATTTAACCTAAAACGCATTTAGTCTAAATTCCATTTAACCTAAATTCCACTTAACCTAAATCCCATTTAACCTAAAACGCATTTAGTCTAAATTCCATTTAACCTAAAATGCATTCAGCCTAAATCTCACTTCACCTAAATCCCATATAACCTAAATCTCATTTAACCTAAACTCAACTGAACCTAAATCCCATTTAACCTAAATTTCATTTAACCTAAATTCCATTTAACCTAAATCCCACTTAACCGAAATTCCATTTAACCTAAATTCCATTTAACCTAAATTCCGTTTAACCTAAATTTCATTTAACCTAAACTCCATTTAACCTAAATCCCATTTAACCTAAATTGCATTTAGTCTAAATTCCATTTAACCTAAAATGCATTCAGCCTAAATCTCACTTCACCTAAATCCCATTTAACCTAAATCTCATTTAACCTAAATTCCACTGAACCTAACTCCCATTTAACCTAAAACGCATTCAGTCTAAATACCATTTAACCTAAAATGCATTCAGCCTAAATTCCATTTAACCTAAATTCCGTTTAACCTAAATTTCATTTAACCTAAACTCCATTTAACCTAAATCCCATTTAACCTAAATTGCATTTAGTCTAAATTCCATTTAACCTAAAATGCATTCAGCCTAAATCTCATTCACCTAAATCCCATTTCACCTAAATCCCATTTCACCTAAATCCCATTTAACCTAAATCCCATTTAACCTAAATTCCATTTAACCTAAATTTCATTTAACCTAAACTCCATTTAACCTAAATCCCATTTAACCTAAATTGAATTTAGTCTAAATTCCATTTAACCTAAAATGCATTCAGCCTAAATCTCACTTCACCTAAATCCCATTTAACCTAAATTCCACTGAACCTAAATCCCATTTAACCTAAAACGCATTTAGTCTAAATTCCATTTAACCTAAATTTCACTTAACCTAAATCCCATTTAACCTAAAACGCATTTAGTCTAAATTCCATTTAACCTAAAATGCATTCAGCCTAAATCACACTTCACCTAAATCCCATTTAACCTAAATCTCATTTAACCTAAATTCCATACTTAACCTAAATCCCATTTAACCTAAATTCCATTAAACCTAAAACTTTTTTTAAATTAAGGATAAATATAGTTGAATCAAGAAAAGTTTTAGGTCAAATGGAATTTAGGTTAAATGGGATTTAGGTGAAGTGAGATTTAGGCTGAATGAATTTTAGGTTAAATGGAATTTAGACTAAATGCGTTTTAGGTTAAATGGGATTTAGGTTAAGTGAAATTTAGGTTAAATGGAATTTAGACTAAATGCGTTTTAGGTTAAATGGGATTGAGGTTAAATGAAATTTAGGTTAAATGAGATTTAGGTTAAACGGAATTTACGTTAAATGGGATTTAGGCTGAATGCATTTTAGGTTAAATGGAATTTAGACTAAATGTGTTTTAGGTTAAATGGGATTTAGGTTAAGTGGAATTTAGGTTACATGAGATTTAGGTTAAATGGGATTTAGGTTAAGTGAGATTTATGCTGAGGGCATTTTAGGTTTAATGGAATTTAGACTGAATGCATTTTAGGTTTAATGGGATTTAGGTGAAGTGAGATTTAGGCTGAATGCATTTTAGGTTAAATGGAATTTGGACTAAATGCAATTTAGGTTAAATGGGATTTAGGTTAAATGGAGTTTAGGTTAAATGAAATTTAGGTTAAACGGAATTTAGGTTAAATGGGCTTTAGGTTAAATGAAATTTAGGTTAAATGGGATTTGGGTTTAGTGGAATTTAGGTTAAATGAGATTTAGGTTAAATGGGATTTAGGTGAAGTGAGATTTATGCTGAATGCATTTTAGGTTAAATGGAATTTAGACTAAATGTGTTTTAGGTTAAATGGGATTTAGGTTAAGTGGAATTTAGGTTACATGAGATTTAGGTTAAATGGGATTTAGGTTAAGTGAGATTTATGCTGAGGGCATTTTAGGTTTAATGGAATTTAGACTGAATGCATTTTAGGTTAAATGGGATTTAGGTGAAGTGAGATTTAGGCTGAATGCATTTTAGGTTAAATGGAATTTGGACTAAATGCAATTTAGGTTAAATGGGATTTAGGTTAAATGGAGTTTAGGTTAAATGAAATTTAGGTTAAACGGAATTTAGGTTAAATGGGCTTTAGGTTAAATGAAATTTAGGTTAAATGGGATTTAGGTTAAGTGGAATTTAGGTTAAATGAGATTTAGGTTAAATGGGATTTAGGTGAAGTGAGATTTAGGCTGAATGCATTTTAGGTTAAATGGAATTTAGACTAAATGCGTTTTAGGTTAAATGGGATTTAGGTTAAGTGGAATTTAGGTTACATGAGATTTAGGTTAAATGGGATTTAGGTTAAATGAGATTTAGGTTAAACGGAATTTAGGTTGAATGGGATTTAGGTTAAATGGGATTTAGGTTAAATAGAATTTAGGTTTAATGGGATTTAGGTTAAGTGGAATTTAGGTTACATGAGATTTAGGTTAAATGGGATTTAGGTTAAATGAGATTTAGGTTAAACGGAATTTAGGTTAAATGGAATTTAGGTTAAGTGGAATTTAGGTTAAATGAGATTTAGGTTAAATGGGATTTAGGTTACATAAGATTTAGGTTAAATGGGATTTAGGTGAAGTGAGATTTAGGCTGAATGCATTTTAGGTTAAATGGGATTTAGGTTACATGAGATTTAGGTTAAATGGGATTTAGGTGAAGTGAGATTTAGGCTGAATGCATTTTAGGTTAAATGGAATTTAGACTAAATTCGTTTTAGGTTAAATGGGATTTAGGTTAAATGGGATTTAGGTTACATAAGATTTAGGTTAAATGGGATTTAGGTGAAGTGAGATTTAGGCTGAATGCATTTTAGGTTAAATGGAATTTAGACTAAATTCGTTTTAGGTTAAATGGGATTTAGGTTAAGTGGAATTTAGGTTACATGAGATTTAGGTTAAATGGGATTTAGGTGAAGTGAGATTTAGGCTGAATGCATTTTAGGTTAAATGGAATTTAGGTTAAGTGGAATTTAGGTTAAATGAGATTTAGGTTAAATGGGATTTAGGTTACATGAGATTTAGGTTAAATGGGATTTAGGTGAAGTGAGATTTAGGCTGAATGCATTTTAGGTTAAATGGAATTGAGACTAAATTCGTTTTAGGTTAAATGGGATTTAGGTTAAATGGGATTTAGGTTACATAAGATTTAGGTTAAATGGGATTTAGGTGAAGTGAGATTTAGGCTGAATGCATTTTAGGTTAAATGGAATTTAGACTAAATTCGTTTTAGGTTAAATGGGATTGAGGTTAAATGAAATTTAGGTTAAATGAGATTTAGGTTAAACGGAATTTAGGTTGAATGGGATTTAGGTTAAATGGAATTTAGGTTAAATGAAATTTAGGTTAAATGGAATTTCGGTTAAATGGAATTTAGGTTAAGTGGGATTTAGGTTAAATGGAATTTTGGTTAAATGAAATTTAGGTTAAATGGGATTTAGGTGAAGTGAGATTTAGGCTGAATGCATTTTAGGTTAAATGGAATTTAGACTAAATGCGATTTAGGTTAAATGGGATTTAGGTTAAGTGGAATTTAGGTTACATGAGATTTAGGTTAAATGGGATTTAGGTGAAGTGAGATTTAGGCTAAATGCATTTTAGGTTAAATGGAATTTAGGTTAAGTGGAATTTAGGTTAAATGAGATTTAGGTTAAATGGGATTTAGGTTACATGAGATTTAGGTTAAATGGGATTTAGGTGAAGTGAGATTTAGGCTGAATGCATTTTAGGTTAAATGGAATTTAGACTAAATTCGTTTTAGGTTAAATGGGATTTAGGTTAAATGGGATTTAGGTTACATAAGATTTAGGTTAAATGGGATTTAGGTGAAGTGAGATTTAGGCTGAATGCATTTTAGGTTAAATGGAATTTAGACTAAATTCGTTTTAGGTTAAATGGGATTGAGGTTAAATGAAATTTAGGTTAAATGAGATTTAGGTTAAACGGAATTTAGGTTGAATGGGATTTAGGTTAAATGGAATTTAGGTTAAATGAAATTTAGGTTAAATGGAATTTCGGTTAAATGGAATTTAGGTTAAGTGGGATTTAGGTTAAATGGAATTTTGGTTAAATGAAATTTAGGTTAAATGGGATTTAGGTGAAGTGAGATTTAGGCTGAATGCATTTTAGGTTAAATGGAATTTAGACTAAATGCGATTTAGGTTAAATGGGATTTAGGTTAAGTGGAATTTAGGTTACATGAGATTTAGGTTAAATGGGATTTAGGTGAAGTGAGATTTAGGCTAAATGCATTTTAGGTTAAATGGAATTTAGGTTAAGTGGAATTTAGGTTAAATGAGATTTAGGTTAAATGGGATTTAGGTTACATGAGATTTAGGTTAAATGGGATTTAGGTGAAGTGAGATTTAGGCTGAATGCATTTTAGGTTAAATGGAATTTAGACTAAATTCGTTTTAGGTTAAATGGGATTTAGGTTAAATGGGATTTAGGTTACATAAGATTTAGGTTAAATGGGATTTAGGTGAAGTGAGATTTAGGCTGAATGCATTTTAGGTTAAATGGAATTTAGACTAAATTCGTTTTAGGTTAAATGGGATTGAGGTTAAATGAAATTTAGGTTAAATGAGATTTAGGTTAAACGGAATTTAGGTTGAATGGGATTTAGGTTAAATGGAATTTAGGTTAAATGAAATTTAGGTTAAATGGAATTTCGGTTAAATGGAATTTAGGTTAAGTGGGATTTAGGTTAAGTGGAATTTAGGTTAAATGAGATTTAGGTTAAATGGGATTTAGGTTACATAAGATTTAGGTTAAATGGGATTTAGGTGAAGTGAGATTTAGGCTGAATGCATTTTAGGTTAAATGGGATTTAGGTTACATGAGATTTAGGTTAAATGGGATTTAGGTGAAGTGAGATTTAGGCTGAATGCATTTTAGGTTAAATGGAATTTAGACTAAATTCGTTTTAGGTTAAATGGGATTTAGGTTAAATGGGATTTAGGTTACATAAGATTTAGGTTAAATGGGATTTAGGTGAAGTGAGATTTAGGCTGAATGCATTTTAGGTTAAATGGAATTTAGACTAAATTCGTTTTAGGTTAAATGGGATTTAGGTTAAGTGGAATTTAGGTTACATGAGATTTAGGTTAAATGGGATTTAGGTGAAGTGAGATTTAGGCTGAATGCATTTTAGGTTAAATGGAATTTAGGTTAAGTGGAATTTAGGTTAAATGAGATTTAGGTTAAATGGGATTTAGGTTACATGAGATTTAGGTTAAATGGGATTTAGGTGAAGTGAGATTTAGGCTGAATGCATTTTAGGTTAAATGGAATTGAGACTAAATTCGTTTTAGGTTAAATGGGATTTAGGTTAAATGGGATTTAGGTTACATAAGATTTAGGTTAAATGGGATTTAGGTGAAGTGAGATTTAGGCTGAATGCATTTTAGGTTAAATGGAATTTAGACTAAATTCGTTTTAGGTTAAATGGGATTGAGGTTAAATGAAATTTAGGTTAAATGAGATTTAGGTTAAACGGAATTTAGGTTGAATGGGATTTAGGTTAAATGGAATTTAGGTTAAATGAAATTTAGGTTAAATGGAATTTCGGTTAAATGGAATTTAGGTTAAGTGGGATTTAGGTTAAATGGAATTTTGGTTAAATGAAATTTAGGTTAAATGGGATTTAGGTGAAGTGAGATTTAGGCTGAATGCATTTTAGGTTAAATGGAATTTAGACTAAATGCGATTTAGGTTAAATGGGATTTAGGTTAAGTGGAATTTAGGTTACATGAGATTTAGGTTAAATGGGATTTAGGTGAAGTGAGATTTAGGCTAAATGCATTTTAGGTTAAATGGAATTTAGGTTAAGTGGAATTTAGGTTAAATGAGATTTAGGTTAAATGGGATTTAGGTTACATGAGATTTAGGTTAAATGGGATTTAGGTGAAGTGAGATTTAGGCTGAATGCATTTTAGGTTAAATGGAATTTAGACTAAATTCGTTTTAGGTTAAATGGGATTTAGGTTAAATGGGATTTAGGTTACATAAGATTTAGGTTAAATGGGATTTAGGTGAAGTGAGATTTAGGCTGAATGCATTTTAGGTTAAATGGAATTTAGACTAAATTCGTTTTAGGTTAAATGGGATTGAGGTTAAATGAAATTTAGGTTAAATGAGATTTAGGTTAAACGGAATTTAGGTTGAATGGGATTTAGGTTAAATGGAATTTAGGTTAAATGAAATTTAGGTTAAATGGAATTTCGGTTAAATGGAATTTAGGTTAAGTGGGATTTAGGTTAAATGGAATTTTGGTTAAATGAAATTTAGGTTAAATGGGATTTAGGTGAAGTGAGATTTAGGCTGAATGCATTTTAGGTTAAATGGAATTTAGACTAAATGCGATTTAGGTTAAATGGGATTTAGGTTAAGTGGAATTTAGGTTACATGAGATTTAGGTTAAATGGGATTTAGGTGAAGTGAGATTTAGGCTGAATGCATTTTAGGTTAAATGGAATTTAGGTTAAGTGGAATTTAGGTTAAATGAGATTTAGGTTAAATGGGATTTAGGTTACATGAGATTTAGGTTAAATGGGATTTAGGTGAAGTGAGATTTAGGCTGAATGCATTTTAGGTTAAATGGAATTTAGACTAAATTCGTTTTAGGTTAAATGGGATTTAGGTTAAATGGAATTTAGGTTAAATGAGATTTAGGTTAAACGGAATTTAGGTTGAATTGGATTTAGGTTAAATGGGATTTAGGTTAAATGGAATTTAGGTTAAATGAAATTTAGGTTAAATGGAATTTCGGTTAAATGTGATTTAGGTTAAATGAGATTTAGGTTAAATGGAATTTAGATTGAATGGGATTTAGGTAAATTGAAATTTAGGTTTAATGGAATTTAGGTTAAACGAGAATTAGGTTAAATGGAATTTAGGTTAAATGGAATTTTGGCTGAATACATTTTAGGCTTTTTGATTTTAGGCCAATGGGATTTAGGCTAAATGAGATTTAGGGAATATTCATGCGCCTTTGTCATCGTCGACCCTAAGACGTTTAGACACTAATTTATACAAAAAATTAATTATTTTTCAGCATTCGTCTGCCATACTGGATCCGCCATTTTGAATTTTGAAATTCTGACTTTAGATTTGTAATCAGCGATTCCAAAAACCCATAGATACCAATTTATAAAAAAAAGCAATAATTTCCAAAACATATGTCCGCCATATTGGATCCGCCATTTTGAATTCTGGAATTAATACTTTTTAGATTCATAATCAACGATTTCTAAGAGTTTTCGGTGGTTAAACATTTTTTATGTACTTTAAATTAATTTTGATTCTCAAAAAATAATAAATATAAAATTCTTTGCAAATTATTATATATTTATTTTTTTTATTATTATTTTTTTATGTAGAACTCTAGTGAGAAAACAGAGAAACATGATAAGTCTGTGATGGTACACAGAATTCAATCGATAATGTCTGAATGAAATACACCTATTTTATTAATTCTAGCAGAAAATAATAGATGGCGCCACATAAACGAAGGTAACATTTTCTTTTTATCTCTAAAGATTTAATTATTTAATTAATTAAAATTTTATATTTTTAAAAAATTTTCTATTTAAAATACAATTTAAAAGATGATTGAATTATTTTTCAGTACAATATATATTTTTTATTATTTTATTTCTTTTTTATTTTATTTTTATAAATTATTATTCATCCATTAATTTATCTTAAATTGGAATTTGCCGTTTTTTGAAATTTTAAATTTGTACGTTATAATATTTAGATTTTAAATTATCAACCAATTTAAAACTATAATAAAAATTTCAATTTTTTTTTTAAATAAAAGCAACCAGTTTTTATTTTAAGAATTAATTGCAGATCTTGCAGAGATAAGCACGTGCAATTTACAAGTTTCATTTTCTCGTGTTGTTCATCCGGTCTCACGGTGTATGAATTTTTTAAAATTTAAATACCGGAAGTGGCACAAGTGCCGGCAGACCGGCTGGAGAATTCAATATGGCGCCCAGTCAGTGTTCTTTAAGGCAAGTGGAAGGTCATATTCATTTGTTTTCATTTATTTCGTTCTTTTAGTTCTGTTCTAACGAAATTCTACATTCAACTCAAAATCCAAGTTCTTTTTTCACGAAAATAGTCAATAATAAGTGAGTTTTATTTTGTCAAAGTTTCTATAGTTTGTGCTTTAAAAAAAAAGTGACAAGTGTCAATCAAGTATCAAAATGACAGTTTTTACGGTACTATTATGGTTGTTTAATTGAAATTAATTTACCGAGATAATTATTTCAATTGCTTTTCAATTTATTTATTATTTGTGTCAATTTTTTGTTCCAAAACAATAAGCCGCGATCGCGATTGACTTTAAATTTCGAGGTTATGTTTTGGATACTTCAAAATTTTGTTTTGATCAGAAATTTAAATTCAATGTTTTCAATTAAATTTAAATATCTGTCCTTTCAATTAAACACATTTATTTTTCAAAATTAATAAAATTTACGATACAAATCAAGTGCTTTATATTAAATAGTTTTTTATTTTATTTTTTTAATTTTGTAAAATAAATGTCAATTGTCGAAAATAAACAAATGGATATTTTTCAATAAAATTTACAGGGTGTTTATAACTATAATAAAACAATATTTTTGTGGATTGATATTGAAAAATTTCCAATCCTAGGAGCACTATTTTGGTTAAAAGAAAAAAAAACTACATTTTATTAAATTTTTTAAATCACGTTATTTTTATTTTTCAAGCATTTGGAAAATATATAATTTATATACAATCAAATCCTATTTTTATAGCAAAGATAAAAATTGTATAATTTTTATTTATTGACCTTCCCAAGATCAACTAACTCAAATCTTTTTTATTAATCAAATTTGGAAGGAAACAACTTTTTATTCAAATCCTATTTGTAGGCAGTCAATAGCAGGCAGAATTAATTTATTAATTTCTCTTGTTGTTTTCAGAAGGAAATGAACTCGATAAACGCTTTTTTCCAGTACTGTTTTTCTTCTTTTTCAAAACTCGAGTTTTAACAACAGGAATGTCTTCTGAACTGGAAGAATCTCCGTAAGAATCGACAGTTATTTTTGGCTTTCGTTTCGTCACACTTATTCCTCCTTTTCGAGGCTTTTTCCTCGGTTCCGGTTTTTGTTTTGGTTGTGATTTTTGAACTTTTGTCAAACCAAACAACTTGACTGGATCTTCTTTAAATCTTGAAATATTTGGAATCACATCCGTTTGATGATTCGAATTCCCGACATTTTGCCTCTTTAAACGAGATCTTCTTTTTCTCAATGGTTTCAAGGTTTCTTCGTTTCGTGAATCTTCCACCTGAATATTTATAATTTGCGAGGATTTCTTTTGGGATTTTTTTTTCAATTTTTTTGCCTCTGCTTTCGGGAGATAATTTAGGGCTTCTAGCTTTTTTGAACAGGACCTTGAAAAAAGGATAAAATTTTGGAAGTTTTGAGAAGATTAAAAAATGAGAAATTTATCTAAATAATACGTAATATTGAGACAATATTGCATCAATTATTACTTATTTAGCTTTTTTCATTTATTGAAAATTTCGTCAGAGTTTTGTAAAATTTATAAAAATGTTAATTTATTCCAAATTTAATCTACGCAATTTTACAATTAATTTCTTTATTTTTTATATTTTTTTTTGGCAAATACCAATTATATATTTGGTATTTTCAAGTATTATCTTCTATATTACTTTTTTTTCATGTTTCAATATTAAAAATAAACTGTTTATTGTTTTTAATTACATAATCGAATTTTAATTTAATTTCTTGAAAATGTAAACCATTTTCATCAATTTAAAAATTGTTGTTCAATTTTACAATTCTTTTTTTTAATTTTCAATTATTTTCGTTAACCTTCTATTGTATTCTTTAATTTTTGTTATTTTCTAAGAATGTTACATTTTAACATTATTTTTTTATTGATTTGCTACATTTAAATTTTTTTTCGTAATTTTTCAACGTGTTTGTTTAGAAATTATTTTTTTTAGTTTTTAATTACTTTCTTCAATATTAAATCTATCTCCTCATTTATAAATTTATTCATTTTCAATTATTCTCAACAGATTTCAATTATTTGCTTCAAATTATAATTATACTTTTCAATTTTTAAATTAATATCTTCAAATTTAAATTTTCTTCTTCATTTATCAATTATTTTCACCAAATTTCAATTATTTTGTTCATATTATAATTATATTTTTCATTTCTTACTTAATTTCTTCAATTTTCATTTTTTTCTTCGTTTTTCAATTATTTTTAACACATTTCAATTATTTTCTTTAAATTACAATTATTTTGTTCAAATTACTATTATATTTCTAATTTTTTATTTAATTTCTTCAATTTTCAATTTTTGTCTTCATTTTTCAATAACATTCAACACACCTAAATTATTTTCCTCAAATTACAATCACACTTTTAAATTTTTCAATTAATTTTTTAAATTTACATTTTTTTCTTTATTTTGAAATTATTTTCATTAATTTACAATTATTTTGACAATTTTTAAAAAAAATCCTTGAAATATAAAATTGTATTTTCAATTTTTTTCCACGATGGGCTTCGATTTTAAACTATTTTTTTAAGTTTCAATTATTTTCTTCTATTAATAATTGATTTCATTATTTTGCAAAATTAATTTCCATAACTTTAAATGTTCTACAGAAAATTTTAATTATATTCTTTTCTTTTATCAATTAATTTATGCAATTTTCAATTTTTTCATGTTTCAATTATGTGCATAAATTTTCAATTTTTAAAATATTTTCTGGAAATCTTTAATTTTATTTTCCAATTTTTGCCATGATGAACTTTGATTTTATACTGTTTTTATTTAATTTCTATTATGTTCTTTAATTAAAAATTATTTTCAATATTTTTCAATTAATTTTCTGAATTTTAAATTACCTTCAGAAAATTCTAATTATATTATTTAATTTTTTTCATGACTTTCTTCAATTTTCAATTTTTTATTTCATTTTTCAATTACTTTCAATGCATTTCAATTAGTTTCAACACATTTAAATTATTTTCCTCAAAATACAATTATACTTTTCAATTTTTCAATTTCAATTTCAATTTTTTTCTTGATATATAAAATTGTATTTTCTTGGGCTTCTTTGGGCTTCAATTTTAAACTATTTTTTTTTAAGTTTCAATTATTTTTTTCTATTAATAATTGATTTCATTATAATGCAGTTAATTTCCGGAACTTTAAATTTCTTTCAGAAAATTTTAATTTTAGTCTTTAATTTTATCAATTAATTTCTTCAATTTTCAATTTTGTCTTCATTTTTCAATTGTGTTCATAAATTTTCAATTCTTTTGTCAAATTTTAAAATATTTTCTGGAATTATCAAATTATATTTTTCAATTTTTTCCATTCTTGGCTTTGAGTTTAAACTGTTTTTATTCAATTTCCATTATGTTCTTCAATTAAAAATTATTTTCAATATTTTTCAATTATTTTTCTGAATTTTAAATTACCTTCAGAAAATTTTAATTATATTTAATTTTTTCAATAACTTTCTTAAGTTTTCGATTTTTTTTTCTCCTTTTTTCAATTACTTTCAATGCACTTCAATTATTTTCTTCAAAATACAATTATACTTTTAAAATTTTAAATTAATTTCTTCAATTTTCAATTTTTTCTTTATTTTGAAATTATGTTCATAAATTTTCAATTCTTTTGTCAAATTTCGAAATATTTTCTGGACAGTTTTTATTTAATTTCAATTATGTTATTCAATTAAAAATTATTTCCATTATTTTTTAACTAATTTTCTGAATTTTAAATGACCTTTAGAAAATTGTAATTCTATTCTTAAATTTTTCCAATTACTTTCTTAAATTTTTATTTTTCTCTTCATTTTTTAATTACTTTCAACACAATTCAATTATTTTCTTTAAATTACAATTATTTTTTTTATTTTTCTGTTATTATCTTCAATTTTCTATTTTTTCTTCACTTTGCAATTATGTTAATGAATTTTCAATTATTTGTAAATTTTTTAAAAATTCCTTGAAATATAAAATATTGAATATTTAGTTTTTTGCATGGTGGTCTTTGATTTAAAACTATTTTTATTAGATTCAATTATTTTCTTCAATTAGTAGTTGATTTCATTATTTTTAAATTAATTCTCTGAATTTTACATTACCTTCAGAAAATTTTAATTATATTTTTTAATTTTATTAATTACTTTCTTCAATTACATTTTTTTTTATTATTCAATTATGTTCAATTATTTCCAACATATTTCAATTATTTTTCTCAAATTACAATTAAATTTTTAACTTTTTAACTAATTTCTTCAATTTTGAGTTTTTTTGTTCATATTTCAATTATGTTAATAAATTTTCAATTATTTTGACAATTTTTAAAAAATTTCCTGGAAATATTAAATTGTATTTTTTAATTTCTTCCATAGTGGGTTTCGATTTTAAACCATTTTTATTATGTTTTAATTATTTTTTTCATTTAATAATTGTTTTCATTATTTTTCAATTAATTTTCTGAATTTTAAATTATCTTCAGAAAATTTTAATTATATCATTTAATTTTTTTCATTACTTTCTTCAATTTTCAATTTTTTTCTTCGTTTTTCAATTTCTGTCAATGCATATCAATAATTATTTTTAACACTTTTCAATTTTTTTCCTCAAAATACAATTATACTTTTCAATTTCTCAATTTATGTCTTCAATTTTCTATTTTGAATTTTCTCTTTATTTTGAAATTATGTTCATTAATTTTCAAATTATTTAACATTTTTTAAAAAATTTCCTTGAAATATAAAATTGTATTTTCCAATTTTTCCATGATGGGCTTTGATTTTAAACTGTTTTTATTTAATTTCTATTATGTTCTTTAATTCAAAATTATTTTCATTATTTTTCAATTAATTTTCTAAATTTTAAATTATCTTCAAAACATTTTAATTATATTTTTCAATTATTTCAATGACTTTCTTTAATTTTCAATTATTTTCTTCAATTTTAATTTTTTTTTTAATTTGTACCTATTTTTTTAAAAAATTTTACAATTATATTTTTTACATCTCTTAATTAATTTCGCAAATTTTAAATTATTTTTTATTTAACTTCGTCGTTTCTTAATTATTTTATTTTTTTTTAATTTCTTGAAATTTCAATTATATTTTTAATTTTTTATCCACCTTTAATTTTCAATCATATCCCAGATAAAATTTGTTTTCTTTTAAATGTAATTATTTTCATCAAAGATTGTAACTATTATCTTTATCTGAAAAATATGTTTAGTAAACTGGTATCATTTTTTTTTATCTTGAAAATTTTAATAATGCCTTGAATTACTTTTCAAATGTCGCTGAACAATATTGCCTCAATATTACTCGCTATTTGAGACACTTATTTTTATTTTAAAATTTAAAAAAAAATTTCAATTACTTGAGCAATGCTTCGCTATCAGTTTGATATCCTCGTGCCATACTTGAAAATCCCCAACTCAGAGGACTTTTTGGAATAGAAATACCCGTTCTATTTTTACTTGTATTTTCAAAATTTACCCCAGTCCAAATTTGTTGTCGTAAAGATGATAATTTAAAGGACATGTCTGGATGTCTGGGTAAAATTGGAGACAAATTTTTCAAATTGCTGCAAAAAAAGAAAAGTTAATTTTTCAATCATTGAAATTATCAAAATTTTGATTTTTTCTTCTTCATTTTATTCATTAAAATTTCAAATTCCTCATACCTGGATAAAGTCTGTCGAGAATAAAATCTTCTCTCTCGATAAAACATCATTTCTTCACCAAGGGATAAACTTCTTTGACGAATTATTGTCGGCAATGATAATAATTCTCTTCTTTCTCGTGTCTCTCTATCCAAAAACTGACTCTTTTTCTTGTAACACTTGTTTCTGGAAAATTCTGCAAATTAAAAAATGCAATTGTAAATTTTTGAATCTTCAATTTAATATTTTTACTCAAAAAAAAGAAGTTAAAAAATAATTGCCTTTTTCTTTTCCAGTTCTCAATGTTAACGAGTGAATATAATTTTCGTCTGCAGAGTCAGTGAGATCACAAAGATCACTTCCGGGATCTGTGGTTGGCAAATCCATGGCAGTTTTGTTCACCTTGAAATAAAAAATTAATTTTCTTAATTTAATAATTAAAAGAAAGACGTTTCTTATTTTCAATAAAAAAGGCTCTACAGAGATGTTTCTCATAAACTAATATTTATACCGTTTTCTTTTTTCTCATATTTTTTTGATTTTTTCTTGTTTTTCGAAATTTTCTGGCAGTTTTAAATCTATCATCAAGTGGGGAAGGAGGAGGTACTGATAAAAATTGACAATTTTCGTCACTCTCGATTTGAGTTAAATCCATATTTTCTATTATTTCTTCCGATGAACACTCTGAAGTATCAC
Organism: Ganaspis brasiliensis; assembly: GCA_037103525.1. Taxonomy (NCBI): domain Eukaryota; kingdom Metazoa; phylum Arthropoda; class Insecta; order Hymenoptera; family Figitidae; genus Ganaspis; species Ganaspis brasiliensis. Next base: position 6,253,140 of record JAZKLR010000073.1, read on the forward strand.
CCTCCGCACTATAAAAAACGAGATGATTATAATAATATTGATAATTTTATTTTTTTTTAAATACCTTGAATAGTCAGTAAGATTAATATTCGTCGGTTCATCAGCACTAGAACCTTCTTTCAAAAGTCTCGCGATGATTTTGTTTCTCAGTCTTTCCTAAATTTCTGGAAAAAAAATTAAAAGTGTATTTTTTGTAAATTTGACGTATAGAAGTACACGAAGAATGTGAAATTTAAAAATCTTCGTGTACGTCTTGTTCGATTCTTTTTTAATTTCGATGTTTTGATATCTTACCCAATCGAGCAGGGAAGCAGTAAAAAATTTGAAATTAAATTAATAGACGTAAAATACTTAGTTACATCGTTAATGTTTGATTATTAGGTTAAATCTTTAAATTCGTATTTAAAAAAAAAAGAATTTATTTAAAATAATGTTATCAGAATAACCAATTACTTACAGGCAGTTAAAAAAAGCGAATTTTTCTCTTGAAAAAAAATAATACCTTGGTTGGATCCTCGTCAGAGAAATCGAGTAGAGTTTCGCAGAAAGCTTTTCCAATTTGCTCGTAATCTTGGGAAGAGAAATGGGTGCCAGCTCGGGACCCAATTTGGGAGCCGCCCATTGATGCCTCCATGGTATAACTGTTTGGAACTCCCATCAGCCAAACGACAACTCTTCCCGTGCCCTCTTTTCCTTTCTCAATGTGAAATTTGCAATTCTCGAAGGAGAACTGAGAAAAGAAAAATTCTTCTTGATATTGACGAAAGCTTTTGGTTTAGCTTGAATTTTTCACCTTGTCCGCGGCATTCTTATGCAGCATCAAAGGAAACACTTGCTCGGTCAATTTTCCATAACATCCTGCTCTCTTACTCTCACAGCCGTAAATAAAAATATTGTGCTTTCGGGAATGGGAATGTAGATCACAATACATTGCTATTCCACACTCCTCCATTAATCTTCTAATCATCAATTTTGTGTGCCAAACTGAAGGATAACTTTCTCTCATTACTGTCCGATACTGACGATTCAAATCTTTTCCGGACAATGAACACCTATTGTTCCCAACAATTACTCCGTCTGGATTCAGCATTGGCACTAATTTAAAAATAAATCTTTCTCTGAGTTCCTGTCAATGAAATTCGGGAGGTTTTATTTTATTTGAATGATTTTTTACATTAATATTGTGCAAAAAAAGAATGAGGTAGAATTTATGGTTGAATGGGTTGTTAAGGTGATGGTTACCATGGTAACGGTTGCTATGGTTACGGTTGCTGTGCTGCGGTTGCCATGGTATCGGTTGCAACGGTTACGGTTGCTGTGCTCCCGTTGCCATGGTAACGGTTGCTATGATAACAGTTATTGTGGTAACGGTTGCTATGGTTACGGTTGCTGTGCTGCGGTTGCCATAATAACGGTTGCTATGATAACGGCTGCTATGATAACAGTTATTGTGGTAACGGTTGCTATGGTTACGGTTGCTGTGCTGCCGTTGCCATGGTAACGGCTGCTATGATAACAGTTATTGTGGTAACGGTTGCTATGGTTATGGTTGCTGTGCTGCGGTTGCCATAATAACGGTCGCTATGATAACAGTTATTTTGGTAACGGTTGCTATAGTTACAGTTACTGTGCTGCGGTTGCCATAGTAACGGTTGTTATAGTGACAGTTACCATGGAAACAGTTGCTACGGTTGCGGTTGCCATGGTAACGGTAGCTATGATAACAGTTATTATGGTAACGGTTACATTGGTAACAGTTGCTATAGTTACGGTTGCTGTGCTGCGGTTGTTATGGTAACGGTTGCTATGATAGCAATTATTATGGTAACGGTTACATTGGTAACAGTTTCTATAGTTACGGTTGCTGTGCTGCGGTTGTTATAGTAACGGTTGCTATGGTAACAGTTATTTTGTTAACGGTTGCTATGGTGACAGTTACCATGGTAACAGTTGCTATGGTTACGGTTGCGGTGCTGCGATTGCCATGGTAACTGTTGCTACGATACAATTATTATGGTAAAGGTTACCATGGTAATGGTTGCTATGGTAACGGTTGCTATGGTAACGGTTGTTGTGCTAAGGTTGCTATGGCTACGGTTACCGTCGCAACGATTGCTATTTTCAAAAATTGTATAAAAACCTTGGCTTGATTTGAATCCCCGGTTAAAAAATCGATGATTCCTTTCATCATCCAACTTGATGGGGTTTCTCCCGGATGAACTCGAGCTGTAATGACAATTCCTTTTTTCTTTCTTGATTCCTCATTAAACGCAGGGGCGGTAATTGTCAAATAGTAAACTCCATTTCCCGCCAAAGTTCGACACAAAAGACGAAGTTTTGTGTACCTTGTTTTTGCCGGATTTGAAGCTATTCCCGTCAAGTATTCCTACAAATTTTTAGATTAATTAAGAGATTCGTTTTAAGATTAATTATGAAGAATTAAATACCTGCAAATCTGAATAAGTGTAGGGATAACAATGAGCTAAATATACAGTGTCCTTGTCGTGTGGAAAGTAAATATTAAAAGTAAGAGTGTGTCGATCTTTTTCCTCGTCACTGGGAATCATAAGTAAATTAAATTTTTTTTTAAGTTTTTAATGAAACGAAGTCACGAATTATTTAAAGACTTACGAAGAATCATTTTTGTAATATGTAATATTCTCCCCACATCTTCGCCATCCAATAGAATGCAAATTAGCATCTTTCGTTGAATATAACAGAGGACGAAGACCCTCGTTATAAAGACTAGCCTCTTTGCAAAAATTCACAATTGACAATCTGTTAAAAAAGAAACAATCATCCTAAAAGTTATTTAATCCAAGTGCTAAAGAAATCTTATATTAATCCGTTTTCTAATTTTAGTAATTTTAAAACAATTTACTGTTTAAGTTGAGTTATATTTCAATTTCTTTTTTTAATTTTAGCAATTAAAAACAAAATCATAATAAAAAAAACCTACCTATACATGGTTCCACTTTTAGTGTTTGAAATTCGAAAATAAAACCACTGCATGTGTCGCTGGGTATAAAGATCTTTTCTCAAATGCAACTGATAATACGTGTCCGTGATTTTAATCACTTTTGCCAAATTTCCCGACTCAAATCTCGACTCGAAAGATAAATCTCTTGTGACTGGTTCTGACTCTTCCGAAGAAGATTCCTGAGGATTTAGAATCGAGTCCAGAGATTGAGAAAGGATTGCGCTACCTCCGAAACATGACCTACTAAACTGAAATTAAGGAATTAAATTATTTAATTTACTAATTAGTTAAATTTGTATCATCAAGTTAAAAGAAAATGAAATAAAAATGAAATTAATTCGACTATTAGCATCGTTTTCGAGGCTGACGTGTTTTCCAATTGGTGTCGCGCGTGACGAAGCCAGAAACATGTAAATAATAACCGAGAAATAAAAATCGTAAAGGAATAACAAATCTTAATAATAAAGAAATAAAAAACAGATCTAAATAGGAAAGATAAAAAATGAAAATTGACTGGTTAAGATGTGGATAATGACTCATGGGACTTGACATTTAGGATTGTTACCAAAAAGTTGGTAATTAAACAAACCCTTTCGACATAATGATATCCTTAAATTTGTATCTCGAACTCCTTCTGAACCCTTTGAACAAATGCCTTCAAGCTTTGCATCTACTTCTTAGACATGATAAATGATACTTTTTTTACTGGTGTTACACTAAGTTCTTCTGGACTAGAAAAGGCAGAAGCTAGTTCTGTCTAGCTATGTCTGCAAGACACAATGGGCCAACTTCTAAAAGTTATGGTACTGCAGAGTCTCTGGTGAGAACAGACAGCGCATGTAAAAAGTAATCCGTAAAATTGTCAGGAGAAGATTAGTTAAAGAATGTCAGGTGAGATGGAATGGGGAATCTACCGGAACACTGAAAAACTTGAGAAATTAATTTTAACTACCATGATTTTTAATATGGGATACTCGCGTAAAGCGAGAATTATTTTCATCGTAGATAATAATTTTATTGCAAAAATGAATGCCAGAACTATAATAATAATTACTTTCTAAAATCTTTGCAGGTGGACGTAAGTCCATATTTCCCATCTTGATACATGTTCAGGAAGACCACATAGGCAGGTTGACTACTACAAGACGTAGGCGTTAATGCTTTAAGGAGATTTTTAAAAGTTTTAAACTACGAGAGGAGGAATCGTGCTTCTATTGCGAAGTACTAGTAGATGACGCAGAGCATGTCTTCTTCTTTTGTGTTCAGTGCAATGAAAAAAGGCAAAAGATGTTTTGAGTGGTGGGCACTGAAGTCATCCCCGATAACATCATTGAGCTTATGTTAAGAAATTTCAACTTGTGGCAGCACATTGAATCCTTCATTATTATTTTGTGCCGTGGGCACTGAAGTCGCCCCCGATAACATCTTTGACCTTATGTTAAGTAATATGAACTTGTGGCAGCACATTGAATCCTTTATTATTATTTCAAGCGGTGGCCATTAAAGTCACCCCCGATAACATCTTTGACCTTATGTTAAGTAATATGAACTTGTGGCAGCACATTGAATCCTTTATTATTATTTCAAGCGGTGGCCATTAAAGTCACCCCCGATAACACGATTAAGGCGCATGAATATTCACTAAAACCCATTTAGCCTAAATCCTATTCAGCCTAAAACCCTACAGCCTAAAAGCCTAAAACGCATTTAGCCGAAATCTCATTTACCCTAAAATGCATTCATCCTAAATCCCATTTTACCTAAAATGCATTCAGCCTACATTCCAATTAATCTAAATTGCATCCAGTATAAATTCTATTTAACCTAATATGCACTCAGCCTAAAACCTAATTAACCTAAAATGCATGAGGCCTAAATCCAATGTTACCTAAAATAAAGACAGCCTAAATCCCATTATACCTAAAACACATTCAGCCCAAAACCCATTTAACCTAAAAGTCTTTCAGACTAAATTCCATTTTATATTGCATTCAGCCTAAAACCCAATTAACCTAAAATACATGAGGCCTAAATCCCATTTTACCTAAAATGAAATTAGCCTAAATCTCATTATACCTAAAATACATTCAGCCCAAAACACATTTAACACAAAAGTCTTTCAGACTAAATCCCATATAACCTAAAATGCATTCAGCCTAAATCCACTTAACCTAAAATGCATTCTACCATAATACCCAATTAATCTAAAACCCATTTAACCTAAAAGACATTTTACCTAAAATACATTCAGCCTAAATCCCATTTTACCTAAAATGCATTAAACCTAAAACCCATTTAACCTAAAAGTCATTTAGCCTTAATTTTATTTAGGCTAATTTGCATTCAGTCTAATTCCCATTCTACACAAAATGCATTCAGCCTGAAACCCATTTGCCCTAAAATGCATGCATCTTAAATCCCATTTTACCTAAAATCATTCAAACTGAATCCTACTTAACCTGAAATATATTCAGCCTAAATCCCATTTCACCTAAAATTCATTTAGCCTGAATCCCATTTAACCTAAAAAGCATTAAGCCTTAATTTCAATATACCTAAATTGCATTTAACCTAAATCCCATTTTACCAGAAATTCATTTAGCCTAAACCCCCTTTAACCTAAAATGCATTCGGCCTAAATTCCATTAAACCTAAATTGCATTCAGCCTAAATCCCATTTTACCTAAATTTTGCATTATAAATAGGTAAAATGGTTTTAAGCTATATGCATTTTAGGTATAATGGGATTTAGTCTAACAATAAGTGACTTTTAGGTTAAATGGGGTTTAGGCTGAATGCATTTTAGGTAAAATGAAATTTAGTTTGAATGCATTTTATTTAAAATTGGATTTAGGATGAATGCGTTTTAGGTTAAGTGGAATGTAGGCTGAATGTATTTTAGGTTGAGTGGGTTTTAGGCTGAATTCATATTTGGTAAAATGGGATTAAGGATAAATTTATTATAGGTTAAATGCATTTTAGGCTAAATACATTTTAGTCTTAATGCATTTTAGGTTAAATAGGTTTTAGGCTAAAAGTATTTTAGGTAAAATGGGATTTAGGCTGAATGCATTTTAGGTTTTATAAGATTTAGGCTATATGCATTTTAGGTAAAATCTGATTTAGGCTGAATTCATTTTAGGTTAAAAAAGATTTAGGCTTTATGGTTTTAGGCTGAATTGATTTTAGATTAAATGGGATTTAGGTTGAATGTATTTTAGGTAAAATGAGATTTAGGCTGAATGCATTTTATGTTCAATGAACTGTAGGCTGAATACAATTTAGGCTTAATGATTTTTAGGTTAAATGGGTTTTAGGCTGTATGCATTTAGATGTAATTGGATTTAGGCTTAATGTGTTTTAAGTAAAATGAAATTTAAGCTGAATGTAATTTAGGCTAAATGACATTAAGGTTTAGGTTTTATGCTAAATGCATTTTAGGTAAAATGGGATTTAGGCTGAATGTATTTTAGATAAAATAATATTTGGGCTTAATGCATTTTATGTTAATTGGGTTGTAGGCTAAAAGCATTTTAGGTTTAGTGAGATTTAAGCTGAATGCATTTAAGGTTTAGTGAGATTTAGACTGAATGCATTTTAGGTTAAATGGGCTTTAGGCTGAATGCATTTTAGGCTGAATGGGATTTAGGCTAAATGAGTTTTAGGGAATATTCATGCGCCTTACACGATTGACCTCATGTTATTTAAGAAATATGAACTTGTGGCAGCACATTGAAAACCTTTATTAATCGGTCTTGTTATTTAAAGTTTTATTTCGAATTAAATAACTTCTTTGTTTTTTTCTTTCTTAATTAGTTTTGTTTTTCTTTCATTGTCTATTTTCTTTAGATTTAATTCTTTCGTTTACTAATTTTTCTCCATATTCTTGCTATTTAGATTTGTTTTTATTCTTTGTTATTTTTATTTATCTCTTATCACTTCCCTGTTCGTAGCTTGATCCCGCATGACGCCAATCGGAAATTAAAATTAAATAAAAAATTAATTTTATTAATCAATTTATAAAATTCAATTATTTATTTATTCCTTGAAAGTAGAATTGTTTTGAACAGTTAAAACTTTTTTTCTTATATCCAAATCAGTCATTTTTAATTTATAATATTTTTCATTAATAATTTTTACTGTTTTTAACTTTAGTATTTTTAATTAAAAATTTTGAGTTTCTCACGTAATTTGTGGCACTTGCGGGACAATATCGAAAAATAACAGTTCCAGTTTCTTCTCCTACGAGTTTTGGTTTTGGTTCTTTTCCCGAAGGCACATAATAAGGCTCCGGAGTCGCTGGTGTGTATTCGATGTGACGAACTCGTTCTGTGATCACCTGTTGTTGCAAAAAGGTTAGAAATTGACGTTTTTATTCTATTTTTAAAGTCTGTTGCCAATTTGTACTCATCGAAATATAATATTTATGTGTGCCAGAAGTTAGAAAATACAAAATAATATAAAAAAAAAAGTTTTTGGTAATTTTTTTTTTATGTTGAATATCTGCAATTCTTAAAAATGTAGAAATAAATTTACAGATAAATAGTTTTATAAGTCAAAACTATAGCTACGGGCTTAAAAAAATCGAGTAAAATTTGAGACGCTCTATCTGCGAAAAGGCTAATTACAAATAAATAAAAAAAATCGAAAAAGTTAATAATTTTTTTAACCTGACACTCGGTGGGCCATCTTGCTTCCTGGCTTATTCCGTCTACATTGATTAAACTCGTGTCAATAATTGATTGAAAAGTTTCCTTCGTGTCTCGATATTTTACAAATCCCGGAGTTAAAGAAAAAACCGAATCGATGTCCCTTCGAAAATTTCCAAATCGATTTTGGAGGCATTGGTTCGTTAAAATACTGCCTGTAATTTAAACCTTATAATTAGAGTCTTTAAAAAAGCGGAAAAACTAATTTTTTCGAATTAAATGTTTAAATAAATATAATAAAAGAACAAAATAAAAAAGTAAAAAACAAATGTAATTTCTTTTTTTTGTATAATTTAAAAAATAAAAATACAAACTGTTTTTTTGAAATAAAAAATAATTTAATACACTTTAAATCAAAATAATGGATAAGAAAACAGAAAGAACAAATTTTTTAATAAATATACTTTCTATTTGCATTAGTGAAGATGATTCCAATTAATGTCGGGTGCAGGTGTTTTAGAATTTTAAAATTACTGAAAAATTGAGTTACTGGAGAGTCCCATTTTGTCCTGAGTGAAAAAGTTGATCTAAATCAGAATGATGCAGAAAATTTGCTGAGATTGTGTGAATTTTTAATTACATTTTTCAATTTTGATCATGTGTTGGTTAATTGAATAAAATGAAAAATAGTTGATGACAAGCAACTAATAAACATGATTTCTAGGCTCTCTAGAGAACAATGAGCTTGGTGAGTGCACTAATCGATTGTGGCTCAAGGTGAATTTTCATTCAGGTCTCGTGGAAGTTGAGGCTTTCATTGATTAGAAACTAGAAAAAATATAGAACACAATGGCAGCAAAATTCACTAGATTTTAAATTTCAATCTCTAAACGCACCCATTTTTAAAAAATTCTGTTATTTCTTATTTTTTACACGATGTTTAAATTTAGTTTTTTTTTAATTTAATTTTTTCATTTACTATTTGTCGAAATTGTAATTTTCAAAAATATAAAGTTAGCTTTATTTTTAATAATTTTTTTAAATTTGAAAAATCTTGTTGAAATAGTGTCTCACTGATATCGATTCTCCCCCTTTTTCCCTCAAATTACATGTAATATTGCTGTGTAAAATTTAAATTATTTTCTCTAAATGATAATGATATTTTTTAATTTTTCAATTATTTTTCTTAAATTTCAATTATTTTGTTCAATTTTCAATAACTCTGACAGAACCATTAAATTATTTTCTTTAATTTTCAATTATTTCCTCCGATTTTCAATTGTTTTCTTCTATTTCAAATACATTCTTCCATTTTTTTCAATTATTTTTCTCAAATTTCAATTACTTTCTTCAATTTTGTCAATTATTTTCCTCTGATTTTCAATTATTTGGTTCAATTTTTAATAATGTTGTTTAATCGTTCAATTATTTTCTTGAATTTTCAATTCTATCCTTTCAAATTTTTCAATTTTTGAATATTAATTTTTTTATTTATCAATTATTATTGTCTATAATTTTTTCAACATTTTTCAATCAATTTCTTCTTCTTCCTCTGATTTTCAATTGTTTTCTTCTATTTCAAATACATTCTTCCATTTTTTCCATTATTTTTCTCAAATTTCAATTACTTTCTTCAATTTTGTCAATTATTTTCCTCTGATTTTCAATTATTTGGTTCAATTTTGAATAATGTTGTTTAATCGTTCAATTATTTTCTTGAATTTTCAATTCTATCCTTTCAAATTTTTCAATTTTTGAATATTAATTTTTTCGACATTTTTCAATCAATTTCTTCAAATTGTAGTTATATTCTTCAATGGTTTCAATTATTTTATCAATTCTTAATTATTTTTTTCCAATTTTTTGGTGCCGTAATTTAAATTGTTTTTTTTTTAATGAACTTTTTTAACTTTTACTTCTTAATGCAGATTTCAATTATCCATTTCAATAATTTCAATTATTGTCTTCCATTTTCAATTATATCTTCATTTTCCAATTTTAAATTTAATCGTTATTATGTCCCAATTGTTTTAATTATTTTTTTTAAATTCATTTTTATGTTTTAATTGTCAATTATTCTTTTCTGATAAATAAGGTCCTTAACATTTTCAATTACTTTAGTTAAAAATATTTATTTTCTTAAAATGTCAATTTTTTCTATACTGTCCTTCGATTTTCAATTATTTTAAATTTATTCTTTATTTTTCCAATTATTTTTCTCATACTTAAATTATTTTCTCTAATTTTTAATTCTTTTCTTTAATACTCAATTGCATTCTTCAATTTTTAATTTATTTTTTAAATTCCAGTTAAATTCTTCAATTTTTTTTTTCTAATGCTCAATTATTTTTAGCAGTTTTTATTTAGTGCCGCTATTTAAATTGTTTTCTGTTTTCAATAAACTTCTTTGATTTTTAATTCTCAATGAAGATTTCAATTATGTTTTTCAATATTTTCAATTATTGTCTTTGATATTCAATTATATTTTTATTTTTCAATTTTAAATTTCATCGTTCTTATGCTTTATTTGTTTTAATTAATTTTTTATTTCATTTCATTTTTCCATTATTTTCTTCAAATTTAAATTATATTTTTCCACAAAAAATTGGCATTTATTAATATCTTTTAAAATTTTTAATTCTTTTTTTCAATATACTACAATATTGCCTCAATATTACGCGTCGTTGGGATTAATTTATTTCTTTAAAAAAAAATGAATAAATTTTCAATACTAATTATTAAATTTACTAAAATATAAATCACTAAATAAAATAAATATTTCAATTTTTTTTCCGAATTTTATTATTTTCATTTTAAACCTCATCTGCCACGAGTTTCCTCGAGATCTCCCACTTGATTAGCTTCGCAAAAATAAATCATTATTACTAGAATTTTTCTTGCAATTAAAATCGATTTGAAATTTAATTACGAAGCTATTCATTTGCAGAAGCCAAATCTGTGCTGGCATTTTGTAAAAATATTCACCAAGTCTCGGAGATTGTTCAGACTCATCCTCGCAAAATTCTGGCGTTTTTATCTTCAGGCTGGTCGTTTCATTGCCAGACAATTCTGAAAAACAAGCTCAGAAATCTTCAATTTTTTGTTTCATTTTTAATCAATTTTCACAAAAACTGTTGGCGATCTTCTGAATTTTTTCAAATTTATTTTTCGAATTCTCATTTTTTTTCAATTCTTAACAATTTTAAATATTTTTATTTTATTTTTTAAAAATTATTTTTATTCAATATTTTTTCTACAATTTACAAAAATAATTTCCCGAATATTAAAAATATTTTTTTACAATCTAATATTTTTAATTCGAATTTTGAAATATTTTGTTTTACGACTTAACTACTTTGTAATTTTCAAAAGTTCAAAAATACGTTTTTGAAAATTTTTTTGTTAGAAAAAAATGACAGTGAAAGTGGAATATCTCAAGTTAAGAAAAATGAAACTAAAAGCATCAAGGTCTTTTTTGAAAAAAAAAAAAAAAAAACTTTAATCACTATCTTGATGAAGTTGTTGAAAACTTTTTGGTGAAAATACTAAGTTTATGAAGGAATACACGTGAAGATTAATCAATAGGTCGTTTGAGTACAACGACCGAACTTGGTCAGCTTTTTAACAAACTAATTAAACTGATTAAGAATGTCATTTAAAAAAAATTTCTTCTCATATTTTTCCGAGAAAAATATTTTTTTTATTTTTTTTTATTTTTTAAAATCAGTAAAATATTGAAAATCTGGGGAAAATAAAATTTAAGCGTGAATGAAATAATTTGATAATTATCTTACCAGGGATGGGCTGAATTGGAAATAGGGCAGCTTGCAATTCTCTGACTCTGCTGCTCGTGACAAAATCCATTTTTATTCGCTAGAATGCCAAACAATTGGAACAACCTTGTCTGCATCGTACTTTCTCGAACTGGTACCTTTTTCTTGTCCCTTTCTTCGTCTCTTTGAAATTTTATTATTTCACCAATTCATCTTGATCTGTAAAAAAAAAATTTTCAGCACATTCAAACATTTTTCGATAATTTTTAATATTTTTTATTTGTATTTATATTTTATAGTTTAATATTTTGTTACTTATTGCTCTGTTTAGATTAATTATTTGTAAGTGTTGAAAATTCCAAAATGTTCAAATCAAATGAAATTCGAGTCAAATAAATATTAATAAAAATTAAATAATTGCAATTTTAGTAAAAGTAAAATTGAATTTTTTTGTGAAATTAAAGTTTGTACAGATAGTAATTTTAATCGAGAAAAATCTAGGCGAATTGAAATTGAATCTAAATTCACAAAAATGTAGATCAATTGAATTTTAGAATAATTGAAATCTAGATCAGTTAAAATCTTGATAAATTGTGAACTAGAACAATATTGTAATCTATGTTAATTGTAATCAAAATTATTTGTGACCTAGGTTAATATAAAAAAAACTTAATAATAATTTAGATCAATGTAATTTAAATAAATCAATTAAAATTTGGATTAACTAATTCAATTTTAAAAATTTTAATTTAAAATCCTTTTTGTTTTTTAATTGTATTGAACTATCAATTAATAAATTGATTTTTTTTTTAAATGTAGAGAATTTTAGAAAAAGTTGTATTTATTTTTCATATTTTTACAAAATTTAGTTTTAACATTTTAATTATAAATTAAAATTATTTCATAAAATCTTGAAATCAAATTACCTAATTAATCACAAAAATTTGTCACTTTTCTGACTCATTTTCCTTCAATTTTTCCCATTTCGTTTTAACCAAATCAAAAAGTTTCCATATTCTCGATTTTTTTAAAAACATTTTCGTCACCAAACATCTTTTTTTTAAAAAAAATCTGAGAATCTTTTTTAGTTATTTTGTTCTCTCTATTTTCTTTTATATTTGTTCTATTTTTTCTTCTGTTTAATTTATTATATTTTTTATTTAATCCATTTTACTTACTCTTTTATATTTTTCTTTCTTTGTTATCTACTTATTTAATTGTATTTATTATCTATATTTTAAATATTTTATATACTTTACATACATATTTGTAAATTTAATTATATAATGAATAATAAATCGTTTTTTGCTTTCTGTTTATTAATTCAATTTAATGTTTCCCATTTTATTATTCTATTTTCTTGATTTAATTTTTGTTATTCAATCTTTTTGATACAATTCAATTTTCTCAATATCACTATATTTCTTCAACTTTTTTTTTCAATTTTATATCTTCATTTTTATTTATTCCTATCTATACATTTTTTCAACCTTATTTTTTATATTTTTTAAACCTTATTTTTTTTATCTTCAATTTTACTTACTTCACTAAAAAATCTTTAATTTCATTATATCAATTTTCTTTCTCTACTTTTATTTATTGAATTTCAATTATTCGGCTTTATTTCTTCAGTTTCTTGATTCGATTTCATTTATTCAACTTGATTTGTTCAATTTTATTTTTTCTATTTTATCTTTTCAATTATAATTCTTTAATTTCATTTTTTCACTTTTCTTTCTTTACTTTTAATTCTTCAATTTTATTCACTGATTCAATTTTATGAATTTAATTTTTTGCTTCAATTTTAATTATACAAGCAATTTTTCTTCAATTTTCTTACTTTAATTTTCTTTCTTCACTTTTCTATCTTCAATTTTTTTAAATCTACTTTATATCTTTAATTTTTTCCCTTCAATCTAATTTCTTCAATTTTACTAATTCCACATTATTTCTTCTCAATTTTGTCCCTTCTATTTTATTCACCCCACTTTATTTCTTCAATTTTCTTTTTTCGCTTTTATTTCTTCAATTTTATTCACTTATTCCACTTTATACCTTTAACTTTTTGCTTTAATTTCAATTAATTAGTTTTTCTTCAATTTTCTTTAATTTTCTCTCTTCAATTTTCTTCTTAATTTTATTTGATCCAATTTATATCTTCAATTCTTTCCTTTCAATCAAATTTCTTCAATTTTATTAATTCTATTATATTTCTTCATTTATTCTCAATTTTGTATCTTCAATTTTATTCATTCCACTTTATTTCTTCAATTTTCTTTCTTCCCCTTCACTTACTCAATTTTTTTCCGACTACACTTTATGTATTTTCTTTAAATTATTCGATTAAATTTTCTTCAATTTTCTCTCTTCACTTTTCTTTTTTCAGTTTTAATTAATCTACTTTATATCCTCAACTTTTTTTCTTCAATTTTACTAATTCCACTTTATTTCTTTATTTTCATCTCAATTTTGTATCTTCAATTTTATTTATACAACTTTATTTTTTCAATTTTATTTACCGATTCCACTTAATGTTTTTAATTTTTTTACTTCAATTCCAATTATTCAAGCAATTTTTCTTCAATTTTATTTCGTTAATTTTCTTTCTTCACTTTTCTTTCTTCAATTTTATTTAATCTACTTTATACCCGCAACTTTTTTCCTTTAATCTAATTTCTTCAATTATACTAATTGCCCTTTATTTCTTCACTTTTTTCAATTTTATATCTTCAGTTTAATTCAATCCACTTTATTTCTTCAATTTTATTTCTTCACTTTTACTTCTTCAATTTTATTCAGCGTCTCCACTTAATGTCTTTAATTTTTTGCTTCAATTTCAATTATTCAATTAACTTTTCTTCAATTTTCTTTCTTTAATTTTCTCTCTTCAATTTTATTTAACCTAGTTTATTCCCTCAACTTTTATCCTTCAACCTTATTTCTTCAATTTTACTAATTCCACTTTATTTCTTCATTTCTTCTCAATTTTAAATCTTCAATTTGATTCATTTCACTTTATTTCTTCAATTTTATCTCTTCACTTTTTTCTCAATTTTATATTATCTTCAACTTTATTCATTCTATTTTATTTCTTCAATTTTGTTTCTTCACTTTTACTTCTTCAATTTTATTTACTGATTCAACTTTGTCTTTAATTTTTTGCTTCAATTTCACTTATTCAATTAATTTTTTTTTATTTTCTTTCTTTAATTCTCTCTCTTCACTTTTATTTAATCTACTTTATATTCGCAACTTTTTTCCTTTAATCTAATTTCTTCAATTTTACTAATCTTATCTTCACTTTTACTCATTCCACTTTATTTCTTCAATTTTATTTCTTCACTTTTACTTTTTCAATTGTATTCCTTCACTTTTACTTCTTCAATTTTATTTACTGTTTCAACTTTGTCTTTAATTTTTTGCTTCAATTTCAATTATTCATTCAATTTTTCTTCAATTTTCTTTAATTAATTTTCTTTCTTCAATTTCATTTAATCTACTTTATACTCGCAACTTTTTTCCTTTAATCAAATTTCTTCAATTTTACTAATTTTATCTTCAATTTTACTCATTCCACTTTATTTCTTCAATTTTATTCGCCGTTTCCACTTTATGTCTTTAATTTTTTGCTTCAATTTCAATTATTCAAGCAATTTTTCTTCAATTTTCTTTCTTTAATTTTCTCTCTTCACTTTTATTACCTTAATTTTATTTAATCTACTTTATATCTTCGATTTTTTTCTTCAATCTAATTTCTTCAAATTTACTAATTCCACTTTATTTCTTCACTTTTTTTCTCATTTTATAACTTCAATTTTATTTATTCCACTCTATTTCTTCACTTTTTTCTCAATTTTATATCTTCAATTTAATTCAATCCACTTTATTTCTTCAATTTTATTTCTTCACTTTTACTTCTTCAATTTTATTCACCGTTTCCACTTTATGTCTTTAATTTTTGTCTTCAATTTCAATTATTCAATTAACATTTCTTCAATTTTCTTTCTTTAATTTTCTCTCTTCACTTTTATTTCATCAATTTTATTTAATCTACTTTATACCTTCAACTTTTTTCCTTCAATCTTATTTCTTCAGTTTTACTAATTCCACTTTATTTCTTCATTTCTTCTCAATTTTATATCTTCATTTTTATTCACCCCACTTTATTTCTTCAATTTTCTTTCTTCACTTCATTTATTCCAATTTATCCATTTCACCTAATTTATTTCTTTTTATTTACTCGTAATTATTTTCCTAACTTTTTAATTTAATTTTATTTGTTTTACTTTATTTACTCTAGTTTTAATAACCGGAATTTATAGATTTTTGTTTAAAAACAAACAACTCCCTTTATTATTGAACTTTTAATTTGCAGCTTCGTGATTCTAATTGGCGAGTGTGGAATCGTTTAAATTTTCGACTCTGCATGTCGAAAGGAAGCAGTGTGTTTAGCAAAATTTTCCTCGGCTGGAATTCGTTCGTTAAACCTGGTGCCTGGTGTTTGCTTGACAACGAAAAGTGGGGGCGGAGCTCACGAGTTGCTCATGATTATTTATCGATATTCCAAATGTCTTCCCATTAAATACATTCATAATAATATTTTTAAAAAATTACCAAACATTTCCTAAAAACAAAACTTAAACAAAACTAAAACAAAAATTAGTAAAACTAGTAATAAAAAAAAAAAAAATTCTTAAAAATTTCCTCTTTTTAGTTTTATTAACCTTAAAATTGTATTTAATTAATTTTTCAATACTAACAACTCTTTAAATTATCTCTATCCGTTTTTATATTTAAATCTCCTCTTTTACACCGATTTTATTAATAAAATTGATTTTTCTAACCTAGAAAAAAAAAAAAAAAATTCATTTAATTTACCTGAATTATTTGTTTATTTACTTATTTATTTATTTATATTTTATTTATTATATTGTTTTTTATTTTTTAAATAAAATAGTTCAATTTTTCTTAATTAAAATTGTGGTTCGAATTTCAAGAATGAAATTTTTCGACCCGTGGCTCATTGTTCAGCCGACAGTCAATTAGACAAGTTTGTTGCCTTGGCTGCTTTGGAGATATTGATCAATCAACAACTTCGCAGAATTTGAATTAGATTTAGAGGCTTATTATCGAAAATTGCGCATTGAAAATTCCCTTACTCACACAACTGTTTTTTCGTTCCAGGAATCGTTGCCGAAGTTAAATTATTAAACCAAAGAGAGAAGAAAAAAAAAAAAAATCTCAAGAATGGGGAGAACTGTGACAGTCGCCGTTTGTACCTTAAATCAATGGGCAATGGATTTCGATGGTAATTCACGACGAATTTTACAAAGTATCCAAAATGCAAAGGAAGCTGGAGCCACGTACAGAAGTGGTCCAGAGCTCGAAATTTGGTAAATAAATTTTAAATTTATAAATAACAAATTTTATCATTTTTCTATTTCTTGCAAAAGTTGCCCATTCTCTAAAACGTGTTTTTTTAGGTTTTTCTTGCATTTGTTTTTGCTTTCGTTGACATAACCTCAAATTACAAAATTTGCAGATTTTTTTTATTTTTATTTTATTTAAGAGATTCTCCCCTTTGACATAACCTTAAACTAGAAAGTGGGGCAATTTTTTTTAAGGGAGTTGACCCTGTTCTTAACCTCAAACAGAAAGTGGTTTTTTACACTAAATACAAATATTAGACCGAATTTTGAAAAATTCAGTTGTACATTTTTTAGAAGAAGTAGACCCAAAAATTTTGAAATTATGATTTATTTAACGTTTTGTGTTTTTATTATATTATAATAATAATTTGTTTAAAAATAAATAAAAATTAAATTTTATTTGTTTAAAAATATAGAAATCAAATATTAATTGTTTAGTAAATTTTGAATTAGATATTATTTAACAAAATTCGATGAATAAAATTGTAGAAAATGTTTATTATTATTTGTCAAAATTTGATTAAAATCAAAATTTATTGTTTACTAAAAGAAAAAGAACACATAAAGTGTCAAATTATTGTGATTTGACATTTGACAACAAGTTTTGATCCAATTTTATTTTTCATGAAAATTGTACAATTGCGAATTTCAAAGTTAGGTGAAATTAATTTTTATTTGAAATAAAAAACCACTTTCTAGTTTGAGGTTATGTCAATTCGTTGAACGCCCTTAAAATTCTTTAAATACATCTCTTCTTTAATTTCAGAATTATAAAAATAATTTTCTTTTTTTTTTATTTTAAAAGAATTTTGTAGTCTCACTTTTTTTGTTCACTTTTTCTCACTAGTTAGAAAGATTATTTTTATAATATTTTATTATTATTTAAATAATAATTTAATAATTTAAATATAACTTAAATAATAATATAATAAATGTATAATAAATGACAATTCTTATTTTTGCATTCATTGCAATATTTATAATTTTATATTTCTCATTTTTCTTTTTTAAGTTTATGTTTTCTTTTTATTTTTCCATAAATTTTATAATATTTCAAGATTTTTTCATATTTTTAACATTTTTTCTAATTTTTCTCATTTTTTCAATAATATTTTTGAATTTAACGAATGTTTTTAATTATTTCGTAGATTTTTAGGATTTTTTCCAAAATTTTGTTATTTTTTTTTTATCCTTCCATTCTCTGAAAGTTACTTTTAATTTCTCTTTTTTTGAATAATTTCTTTAACTTTTTTTATTTTTAAACAATTTTTTCATTTTTTTGGAGGCTTTTAACTTATTTTTTTATTTTTTACTTTTCCTAATTTTTTATTAGAATTTTTAGTATTTCTTCCAATTTTTTTTCCATTCTCTGAAAGTTACTTTTAATTTCTCTTTTTTTGAATAATTTCTTTAACTTTTTTTATTTTTAAACAATTTCTTCATTTTTTTTTTTAGAGGCGTTTAACTTATCTTTTTATTTTTTACATTTTCTCATTTTTTAACAGAATTTCTTCCGTTTTCTTATTCTCGCACTCATTCCGAGATTTAAAAATATTTTTTTTAAATTTTCCTATTTTTTTCTATTTTTCCCTATTTAATTTGAATCTTAGAAACTATTTCTCTGTTTATTTAGTTTCTTATTAGTATTTTTTATTTTTACTTAATTACTCTATTTCTCACTTTTTCTTAATTTTAAAGATTTTTAGAAATACATCTCTTCTTTAATTTTAGCATTTTAAAAATAATTTTCTTCTCTTTTTTATTTTAAAAGAATCTTTTTTAGTCATTTCACTCTTTTTGTATACTTTTTGTCATTACATAGTTTAAGATTCTTTATATAATAATTTATTGCTTTTTTAAATAGTAAATTAATAATTCAAACATTATAATTTAAATAATAATATAATAAATGATAATTCTTAATTTTTGCACTCATTATAATATTTATAATTTTATATTTCTCATTTTTATTTTTTAAAATTTAATCTTTCTTTTTATTTTTGCATAAATTTTATAATATTTGAATATTTTTTTCATATTTTTAACATTTTTTGTATATTTCTAATTTTTCTCATTTTCTAAATCATATTTTTGATTTTTACCAATGTTTTTATGCATATCCTACATTTTTTCGATTTTTCCAAAATTTAGTTATTTTTTTGTATTCTTCCGTTCTTTAAAAGTTGCTTTTAATTTCTCATTTTTCTTAGTAATTTTTTGAAACTTGTTTATTTTTAAACAATTTCTTCATTTCTTTTGGAGGCTTTTAATTTATATTTTATTTTTTAACATTTTCTCATTTTTTAAATATAATTTCCTCGATTTTCATATTCTCGCACTCATTTCGAGATTTAAAAATATATTTTTGAAATTTTGCTATTTTTTCCTATTTTATTAGAATTTTACAAACATTTTCTCTATTTATTCAGTTTCTTATTAGTATTTTTTATTTTTCTTCATTACTCTATTTCTCACTTTTTCTTATTTTTAAAGATTTTTAGAAATAAATCTCTTCTTTAATTTGAGTATTTTAAAAATAATTTTCTTCTCTTTTTTATTTTAAAAGAATTTTTTATTCATTTACTCTTTGTGTTTACTTTTTCCCATTAGTTTAAGATTATTTATATAATAATTTATTACTATTTAAATAGTAATTTAATAATTTAAATGTAACTTAAACAATAATATAATAAATGTATAATAAATGATAATTCTTATTTTTGCATTAATTGCAATATTTATAATTTTATATTTCTCATTTTTCTTTTTTAAGTTTACGTTTTCATCTTATTTTTCCATAAATTTTATAATATTTGAACATTTTTTCATTTTTTAAATCAAGTTTTCAATTATAACGAATTTTTTTTTATGTACTTCGTAGATTTTTAGGATTTTTTCTAAAATTTTAATTTTTTTATTCTTCCGTTCTTTGAAAATTATTTAAATATATTTTATTAATTTTCTCATGTTTTGAATAATTGCTTCAACATTTTTTATTTTAAAACAATTTCTTCATGTTTTTTTTTTTGGAGGCTTTTAACTTATCTCTTTATTTTTTTTTTTGACATTTTCTCATTTTTTATTAGAAATTCCTCGATTTTCTTGTTGCACTCATTCCTAGATTTCAATATATTTTTTGAAATTTTCTTATTTTTCCCCATTTTGCTAGACTTTTAGAAACAATTTCTCTGTTTTTTTTCTTCAATTTCTTTTCAGTATTTTTTATTTTTTTACTCTTTTTCTCACTTTATCTTATTTTAAAACTTTTTTGAGTTTCTAATCCCTCTTTCTAATTCTTCTACTAAATCCTGTTATATTTCTAAATAGATTTATTTTCTAAAATTAATAATTAAAAAAAAAAAAAAACAAATCCGACAGTTTATTTATTTATTTTATTAATTTTATCTTATCGCAAAGTTTTTTTTTTTTTTTTTTTGTTGACTCAGGGAAAAATTCTGTAAATTAAACAAAATCACGTAATGGGCTCCTTGAAATTATTGTTAAAAAATATATATATAATTATTTAATTTTAATAATAATAAATTAAATAAAAAAAATCATGTTTACTTGGATTAATAATAAATTTATTTTTCAGTGGATACAGTTGCGAGGACCATTTTTACGAATCGGATACTTTGCTTCATAGTTGGGAAGTCATGGCGACACTTTTAAATTCTTCTATTTGTACTGATATTTTAATAGATGTGGGAATGCCCGTTATGCACAAAAATGTTACCTACAATTGTCGAGTTGCATTTTTAAATAAAAGAATTTTGCTAATTAGGCCAAAAATGCTTTTGTGCGAAGATGGAAATTACCGAGAAACCAGGTGGTTTTCTCCTTGGACAAAGGTAACTTTTTTCATAATAATTTAATTTTTCTCATTTTTAAAAGATTTTTAAGCTTTTTTTTTAGAATTTTCTATCATTATTTAAAATTTGAATTAACTTTTATTATAATTATAATAAATATTATCATTTTTCTCAAAAAAATTTTCCCTTCTTTCAGCTTGTTTAATTTTAATCTTACAATTTCTAATTTATTAAAAAAATGTATTCAGCATTTCTTTTTTTTATTTAAAAAATGCTTTCTTACCGAATTTTTCAAATAATTTCTTAATATTTTAAGATTTATCCCTTAATTAAAACAAGCATTTTTTAAATTTATTTTCTTGGTTTAAAAAAAAGTATAAATAATTATAATTTTTTAAAAGAATTTTCTCTTTTTTCGAATAATATTCATAAATTCCCAAGTTTAGATTAATTTTAATCAGATCAACTTTTTTGTTTTCAGGAACGCACAGTCGAGGATTATTTTCTTCCAAGAATGATTTCACAAATAACGGGCCAAAGTGTAGTTCCTTTCGGCGATGCGGTAATTTCCACAAGAGATACTTGTATAGGTTTTGAAATTTGCGAGGAACTTTGGAATCCTTCCAGCAATCATATTCCAATGGGATTGGATGGAGTGGAAATTTTTACAAACGGTAAATATAAAAAATTAAAAAAAAAAGTTTATAAAATTTGAATTAAAAATTTGAAATTGACATTATAAATAAATAAATAAATAAAAATTAGTGTAAATTGAAACTTGAACAAATCGATTTTTATGATGCGTTACGAAGAAAGGGACCTAAGAAGCTAAAAATTATGTTTGTGATTTTTGGAGGGTAGAAACTGTCACTGAACATAACCTAAAATTTTTTGCTTCTTAGGTCCCTTTCTTCGTAATAAGCCACATTTGGATATAATTTTTTATACAGTAATACTTGAAAATTTACTTTAAAATACTTTGGATATAATTTAAATGAATTTAAATTCTGATAAAGTTGAAATTTTTAGGCAGCGGGTCATATTTTGAACTGAGGAAAGCTTATGTGACGGTCGATTTGGTGAAATCGGCTACATTTAAATCAGGAGGATGTTACATGTTCAGTAATTTACGAGGCTGCGACGGAGGCAGAATTTATTTCAACGGAGGCTCCAGTATTACGTTAAATGGCCAAATTCTCAATCGCGGGAAACAATTTGCTTTGGAAGAAGTCGAAGTGACCGTTGCGACTATTGACTTGGAAGATATAAGGTTAATTGAAATTAATTTCTGATTTAATTTATATTTTGTTTTATTTATATTTTATTATTTTTTTATTTCTAAATTATTTCATTTATCATTTGTGACGCGTTATGAAGAAAGGGACAAGGGATGTGGAGGGGGGAGGGGGATGAAAAATAAAAGAAAAATAAATTAAAGAGTTTCTTAATTAATGTAATTAATTTAACGCAAAAGTTAACAATCTTATTTGATTTCGAATAATAAATTCATTTATAATTATTTATAAGTAGATTATACAAAGCAAGAAAATTATTAATTTCTACAGCTTGTATTATTAACAATTACAAATATTTAAAAATAAATAAAACAAGAGTGAAAAAAAATTGAGTGAAATAATTGAAAGATGAGATAAATAATTGAAAATTTAGGAATTTAATTGAGGAGTAGTAAAAATAATTAAAAATTGAAGAAAATCATTAAAATTTGGGAATAATATTTTAAAATCTAGGAAATTAATTGAAGAATAATAAAAATAATAAAAAATTCGAGAAAATGTTTGCAAAGTAATAAAAATAATTTAAAATTGAAGAATAAAAATAATTAAAAATTGAAGAATATAATTTTAATTTGTGGAAAATAATTGAAAAAATTACAATATATATTTGTAATAAAAGAAAATAATTGCAGAATGATAAAAATAATTGTAAATTGAAAAAATATCTGGAATTCGAGAAAAATAATAAAAAAAGTAAAAAATTCATTAAACAATAATTAAAAATGTCAAAAAGGAATTGAAAAATGATAAAAATAATTGAAAATCAAAGAAAGAAATAAAAATTTGTAAAAAATAATTGAAAATGTTACTGAATATATTTAAAGTAAAAGAAAGTACCTAATTTTTACGAAATGATTTCAAGAATTTTAAATTGAGAAAAATAATTAAAACATTGTAGAAATAAATAATTAATTATAGAAATAATCGAAAATTGATGAAAATAATGGAAATTTGAGATAAATAATTGAAATTTTCGGAATTAATCAACAAATAATATAAAATTTGTGAAAATCATTGCAAATTAAAAAAAAAAAATTAAAAATTGATGAACGTAATTAAAATTTCAGAAAAATAATTGAAGAATGATTAAAACATTGAAAAGTAGATACAATAACCTTAATTTGAGATAATAAAAGAAAATTTAGGAAATTAGTTAAAAAATAATTCATGTATCTAATTAAAAGGTGGAGATAATAATTGCAAAAAGATAAAAGAAATTAAAATTGAAAAAAAAATAATTGAAAAATGAGATAAGTAATTGAAAATTTAGAAATTTAGTTGAGTAATATAATTAAAAGTTGAAGAAATTTATTGCAAAATGATAACAATAATAAATAAAAATTGAAGAAAATAATTAAAATTTGTGAAAAATAATTGTAAATTGAAGAAATAACTGGAATTTGAGATAAATAATAAAAAAAATTAGAAAATTAATTTAAAAAAAATTAAGAATGACAAAAAGTAATTGAAAAATGATAGAAATATTTGGGGAATAGTAAAGATAATTAAAAATTGAAGAAATTGATTGCAAACCTTAAAAATGGAAAATTGAAGAAAATCATTAAAATTTGGGGAAAATATTTTAAAATCTAGGAAATTAATTAAAGAATAATGAAAATAATAAAAAATTCGGGAAATATTTGCAAATTAATAAAAATAATTCAAATTGAAGAAAATATTTTTAATTTGTGAAAAATAATTGCAAAAATTTCAACGCAAGCAAATTATTAATTTCTACAGCTTGTATTATCAACAATTATAAAGATTTTAAATACAATACTTAAAGATAAATAAAACAAGATTTATTTGTATAAAGCAAAATTTATAAAATTTTCAAATTGAATCAAAATTTAAAAAATAATTGAAATTTGAGAAAAAAAAATACTTAAAATTTTGAGAAATGATTGGATAAAAATGAGAGAAATTAAAATAGAGTGAAATAATTAAAAAATGATTTTAAAAAATGGAAAATTAAAGAATATAACAAATATAAAAAATAATTGAAAAAATTACAGAATATATTTGAAGTAAAAAAAAAGTATATAATTACAAAATGATTTCAAGAATTTTAAATTGAGGAAAACAATTGAAACATTTTAGAAATAATTGAAAATTGAAGAAAATAATGGAAATTTGAGATAAATGATTGAAATTTTCGGAATTAATCAATAAATAATGAAAATAATATAAAAATTTGTGAATAGCATTGCAAATTAAAAGAAATAATTAAAAATCGACGAACGTAATTAAATTTAGAGGAAAATAATTAAAGAATGATTAAAACATTGAATAGTGGATAAAATAACTTAGATTTGAGATAATAAATGACTAAATTAATTGAAAAATAATTAATGTATCTAATCAAAAGGTGATAAATATAATTGTTAATTGAAAAAGGAACTGAAATTTGAGATAAATAATAAAAAAAATTAGAAAATTATTTAAAAAGTAATTAAAAATGACAAAAAGTAATAACTAAAAGGGGGAGAAAATAATTGCAAAAAGATAAAAGAAAATGAAAATTGAAAGAAACAATTGAAAAATGAGATAACTCACTTAAAATTTAGAAATTCAATTAAGCAATAGTCAAAATAATTAAAAATTGAAGAAATTGATTGCAAAATGATAATAATAATAATAATTGGAAATTGAAAAAAATTATTAAAATTTGAGAAAAAATATTTTAAAATCTAGGAAATTAATTGAGGAATAATAAAAATAATAAAAAATTCGAGAAAATGTTTGCAAAGTAATAAAAATAATTAAAAAATGAAGAAAATAATTTTAATTTATGGAAAATAGTTGGAAAAACTACAACATATATTTGTAAAAAAAGAAAATAATTGCACAATGATACAGATAATTGTAATTTGAAAAATTACTGAAACTTGAGATAAATAATAAAAAAAATTAGAAAATTAATTCAGAGATTAATTGAAATCCTACTTGAAAATGACACAAAGTAATTAAAAAATAAGAAAAATAATTGAAAATGAAAAAAAATAATAAAACTTTGTAAAAAATTATTGAAATAAATACAGAATATATGTGAAGTAAAAGAAAGTACCTAATTACAAAATGATTTCAAGAATTTTAAATTGATTAAAATAATTAAAATTTTATAAAAATAATCAAAAATTGAAGAAAATAATTGAAATTTGAGATAAATAATTGAAATTTTCGGAATCAGTCAAAAAATAATCAAAATAATATAATATTTGTAAAAATCATTGCAAATTAAAAAAATAAATAAATAAAAATTGACGAACATAATTGAAATTTGAGAAAAATAATTGAAGAATGATTAAAGTAAATAAATAAAACATTGAAATATGGATACAATAACTTTAGGAAATTAATTAAAAAATAATTAATAAATTTGTCTAATTATAAGATGGAGAAAATAATTGAAAAAATGTAAAAGTAAATGGAAATTGAAAAATGAAATATAGAAAATCAATTGAGAAATCGTTAAAATAATTGAAAATTGAAGAAATTGATCTCAAAATCATAACAATAATAATTGAAAATTGAAGAAAATTATTAGAATGTGTAAAAAATAATTGAAAAAATTACAGAATATATTTGAGATAAACAAGAATACTTGAAAAATGATAAAAATAATTGGAAATTAAAGATACCTAATTATGGAAATTTAAGAAAAAAAAATTGAGAAAATTACAGAATTAATTTGATATAGATGAAAGTGATTGAAAATCGAAAAGCATCATTTAAATACTTGAAAAATACAACTAAAAATTTAAAACAATTAAGAAAAATTTAATAATTTTATTTTTTTAATAAAAATTGATGAAGTATGAAACAGGTTTTTTAATATTGAAAATTATTTGGAAAACGATTATGGAAAACGATGAAAGTAGTGAAATTAGTAATTAAATTATCAAATTTGATGATTTATGTTCTTGCATTATTTAATTGATATTACAAATTGACATTAAGAATTCGATATTGAAGAAATTACTTGTAATTGGAGAAAAAAATTACAATTTAGAAAACAAAAATTACATTTTATAAAAATAATTGAAAAATGAAGAAAGAAATTGAAAAATAATGAAACAAATTTCATATTAAAGGAAATAATTAAAACTGAAAAGATTTTATTTGAAAGAATTAAAGAAAATTAATTTAAACTTGCGGAAATTGAATTTAAAATTTAAGTGAAAATTTGAAAAATAATGAAAATAATTAGAAATTGAATAAAATTTTTGAGAAATGATAAAAATAGTTGAAAATTGTAGAAATTAATATAATAGAAAAGAACTGTTAAAGATTGAAGAAATTTTTAAATAATTTCAAATTTACTATTCTCGAAGCGTGGATTAATTAAATTTTTAATCAATGAAATTTCAATTTAATTAAAGTTCAAAGAAATAAACATTTTCATAAGTCGCCGCCCCTGAAAGGGACCTAAGAAGCAAAAACTCGTAGGTTATGTTCAGTGATAAATTCACAAGTTTTTTTATTTTTAATGTAGAATAATCAGAATCAGTTTTTATTGAATATTTTTGATGTAATGAAGACTTAAACAACAATAGTCTGCATTGAGTATTGATCCTCTTTGTGTATTTTCATTCATTGAATCATAAATATAACCTAAAAATTTTTGCTTCTTAGGTCCCATTCCTCATTTGCATTCTATTAATCATTTTCTTATTATTCCACTATTAATACTGACAGGTGAAAAATCTACATACTAGAAAACATATATAGATTTTAATTAAAATAAACTTTTTTTGAAATATATTACTAAAGAATTATAATTTTTCAGGAGTTACCGAAACAACATTCGTTCGAGATCGCATTGTGCGGCAAAATCAAATCCTTATCCTCGAGTGAAAATTGATTTTGCCTTAACATCCGAAAGTCTTCTTTCCGATCCGCCGGATCAGCCACTTGAATCCAATTCTTCCGCTGATGACGAAGATCATTCTGATAAAGTCAAATATCATTCGCCAGAGGAAGAAATTTCACTCGCACCCGCTTGCTGGATGTGGGACTATCTCAGGTACTTTTTATTAAACAAATTCTAAATATTTTTAAGGAGGTTCTCTCCATTTATATAACCTCAAACTAGAAAATCGTTTTTCACCCCAAATAAAAATATTATATTAATTAATAACAAATAAGGTTAGGTTTTCTTAAATAATATTCTGTTTAAAAAAATACGTAAAGAACAAATTTTATTTGTTTAATATAACTTTCAAACAAAATGTTATTTAATACTAAATCCATACTAGTATGGATCTTTCAAAATTTGGTGAAGTAAATTTTAATAATATTTTATGGGAACAGAAATTTTTTAGTTTGAGGTTATGTCAATGGAGAGAACCTTCTTAAGTAAAATAAATAAATTCTTTAAGCGAAGACACCGGTGAAATTTTTTTTAGCAATAGTTTGGATTTAAAATTATCCTACAGTGATAAAAATAAAAAAAAATTGTTGGTGGTTTTTAGAATTTTCAATTTTTTTTTTAATCAAAAGTTTTTTAGATTCACGTGTAATTTTGTTCAAAAATGTAAAAAAAATTGGGGATAGAAAATAGTAAGAATTGTGGAATGAATTAGATTTTCAAAAATGGGTGAATATTCTTATTTTACGTGGAAAACCATTTTCTAGTTTGAGGTTAATTTTCATATTTTTGGTAACTCTATCACCTTTTTCATAATTTGGTACATTTTTTAAAGATATTTTCCATTGTTAAAAAATTTTATTGACTTTATTTTTCCAATTTTAGACGATCCTGTCAAGGAGGATTTTTTCTGCCACTCAGCGGAGGTGTGGATTCTTCATCGACAGCTTGTTTAGTCTATTCCATGTGTGATTTAATTGTAAATGCGGTAAAAAAAGGAGGTATTAAAAATTTATTTCTGAATTAATATTTTATTTAATTGATCCAACTATTAATTTATTCAACTATGGATTTATTAATTTATTTATTTAGCAATAAGTCGAATTAATTTTGAACAAAACTCAATGACAATTGGAATATCATATTAATTATTTAAATATTCAGATGCACAGGTTCTCTCGGATATCAGAAAAATTGTCGGGGATTGCGATTATGTTCCAAAGGATCCTAAGCAACTCTGCAACACTCTCCTAGTCACTTGCTATATGGGTACGGAAAATTCTTCCACGGACACAAAAGCCAAAGCTGCAGAACTTGCCAAAGAAATTGGCTCCTATCATCACTCGATTGTCATCGATACCGCAATTACTGCGATTTTGGCAATATTTCAGCAAATTACAAAACTCACGCCTAGATTTAAAGTCCAGGGTGGATCTCCAAGAGAGAATCTAGCTCTGCAAAATATCCAGGTTCTTAATTTTTATACGTTCTTCTTTCTATTTATTAAAAAGAAAACAAAATTGCACCCTTATTTCAAAATTTTATTCTTTTAAATCTGTTTCGATTCATATATCACAAAAAAATGCATTTAAATTGATTAAAAATTTAAATTTACAAATATCAGTTCAAATAATTTTAATTTATTATAATAAAACTATAATTTTTTCTATAATTTTCAACAGTTTTCAATGTACAATTATTCTCTAATTTTTATTAATTATTCTGTTCTGTTTTCGATTATTCTCGACAGTTATCGAAATTTATTTCGATTGCTAATTATTATCCTCATTTCTCAATTATGTTCTATAATATTTAATTATTTTAGTCAATTTGTAAATTTTCTTTCAATTATCAACTATTTTCTTAAAATTTCCATTTAATTCTGTAATCTTCAATTTATTTACTCCATTTTTAATTATTTTCTTAAATTTTTTCCATATTTTTCACCAATTTTCAATTGACAATTTATTATTCTCCTTCAATTTTATGATTATTCATTAATTAAAAAAAAAAAATTTTGTTTGAATGCCGATTATTCTCATCGTTTTTCGAATTTTGTTTTTAATTGTTAATTACTTTTTTTAATAGTTAATTATTTAGGTCAATATTTAATTATTATCTTCATATTGTAATTTTTCCTTTAATTATCAATTATTTTCTTGAATTAATCTTTAATTTTCAAATTGTTTCATTAATTTTTTCAATTATTTTCTTCAATTCTCAAATATTTTCTTTAATTTTCAATTATTTTTATCGATTTTCAATTACTTCCTCAATATTTAATAATTATCAGATTTTTTCAATTATTTTTTTCACTCCTAAAAATTGTTTTAAAATTTCAATTCAATTATTTAATTCTAAAACTATTCTCTTCAATTCTTAGTTATTTTCTTCAAATTTAAATTCCACTTTCAAATTTTAAATTATTATTTTTTTTTTATTAAAAAGTTATCTCCTTTTTTCTATTTTTTTGCAATTATCATTAAGTTACTTCAATTTTAAATACAACTGTTCAATTATTTTCTTCAATTTTTAATTCCATTCTTTAATTTTCATTTCCATTCTTCAATTTTTATTTCCATTCTTCAGTTTTCAAATATTTTTTACAATTATCAATTTGCATTCTTCGTTTTTCAATTACTTTATTCAATATTGAATAATTCTTGCATTTTTCCAATTATCAATTATTTTCGTTGAAATTCCAATACAATTCTTTAATTTCCAATTGGTTTCTTCTTTTTTAATTTATTTTCTACAATTTTTTTCATAATTTTCATCAGTTTACAATTAAAAATTTACTATTTTCTTTTAATTTTTATGATTATGCATTAATTTTACAAAAAAATTGTGTTCGAATGCCGATTATTCTCACCATTTTTTGAACTTTCTTTTCAATTGTGAATTTTTTATTAGTTAGTTATTTTCCTCATATTGTAATTTTTCTTTTCATTATCAATTATTTTCTTGAAATTTCTATTTAATTCTTTAATTTCCAATTTATTTTTTTAATTCTTAATTATTTTCTTCAATTCTCAAAAATTTTGTTTAATTTTCAATTATTTTTATCGATTTTCAATTAATTCCTCAATATTCAATAATTCTTGGATTTTTTCAATTATTTCACTCCTGTTTCCATTCTTAAGTTTTCAATTGCTTTATTCTATATTAATAAATTTTCGGCTTTTTTCAATTACCTTTTTTTAATTTTTAATTATTCTTTATATGTTAATTCCATTTTTAAAATTTTTACTATACTTTTTTTATTTAAATATTTCTTGTTTAATTTTTTGAATTATTTTTTTCAGTTAATTATTAATCTAATCATTTTTTATATTTTGTTTTCAATAGACAATTATTTTCTTCATTTTTTACATATTTTTTTCAATTTTTCAAATTAACTTCGGATTTTTTAACATATTTTATTCAATTATTAATTATTTTTAGCAATTTTTAATTATTCCTACAATTTTTTCAATTTTCAGTTATTATCTTAAAATTGTATGATTATTCTTTGATTTTTAAATTATTTTTGCAGTTGTGTATTAATCTAGACATTTTTTGAATTTTGTTTTCAATTGTCGAATATTTTCATTATTTTGTAACTTCTGTGTTGAATATTGTTGTTGTTGAATATTTTTTTACATTTTTAATTAGATTCTTTAATTTTTAATTCCATTCTTTATTTTTCAATTTTTTTCTTCTATATTCATTAATTCTCGGCTTTCTTCAATTACTCTTTTTAATTTTTAAGTACATTTTTTAAATTTCAATTCCATTCTTTAATTTTTAATTGCTTTCTTCAATTTTCAATGATTTCCTACAATTTTTTCAATTTTCAATAAATATCTTAAAATTTTATAATTATTCTTTAATTTTTCAAAATAATTTTGTTCTGTTGTCGATTATTAT
The DNA here is from genome assembly GCA_037103525.1 of Ganaspis brasiliensis. Lineage (NCBI taxonomy): Eukaryota > Metazoa > Arthropoda > Insecta > Hymenoptera > Figitidae > Ganaspis > Ganaspis brasiliensis. Next base: position 6,283,857 of record JAZKLR010000073.1, read on the forward strand.
TAACAGTTTTCGAATTCCCCTTTCAATTCTCATTAATTTTCTTATTTCTCAATTATTTTCTTTAATATTTAATTATTTTAGTAAATTTGTAATTCTTCTTTCAATTATCAACTATTTTCTCAAAATTTCAATTTAATTCTTTCATCTTCAATTTATTTATTTAATTTTTCATTATTTTCTTTAATGTTCAATTATTTTATTCAATTATCAAATGCATTCTTCGTTTTTCAATTACTTTATTCAATATTCAATAATTCTCGCATTTTTTCAATTATAAATTTTTTTCTTGAAATTTCAATACTATTCTTCAATTTCCAATAAATTTTTAAATTTTCATTTTTTTTACCATTTTTTTCATAATTTTCATCAGTTTTCAATTGACAATTTACTATTTTCCTTCAATTTTATGATTATTCATTAATTTAAATTTTTTTTGGTCGAATGCCAATTATTCTCACTATTTTGTTAATTTTGTTTTCAATTGTGAATTATTTTTTTTAATAGTTAATTATTTTTGTCAATATTTAATTATTTTCTTCATATTGTAAATTTTCTTCTCATTATCAAATAATTTCTTAAAATTTCTATTTAATTCTTTAATTTCCAATTTATTTCTTTAATTCTTAATTATTTTCTTCAAATCTCAAATATTTTCTTTTATTTTCAATTATTTTTATCGATTTTCAATTAATTCCTCAATATTCAATAATTCTCGGATGTGTTCAATTATTTCACTCCTGTTTCCATTCTTAAGTTTCCAATTGTTTTCTTCTGTATTAATAAATTCTCGGCTTTTTTCAATTACGTTTTTTCAAATTTTAACTATATTCTTGAATTTTTATTTCCATTTATCAGTTCTTAATTGTTTTATCCAATATTTAATTATTCATTAATTTTCTGTTTTTTTTTCAATTACTTTTTTGCAATTTTTAAATCTATTCTTTAAATTTCAATTCCATTTTTCAATTTTTAATCGCTTTCTTGAATTTTCAATTATTTTTTTCAATTTTCAATTCAGTTGTTAAATGTGCAATTATTTCCAACAATTATTCCTATAATTTTCTTAATTTTTCAATTAGCAATTATTTTCTTTAAATTGAATATTTCTTGCTTAACTTTTGCAGTTATTCTTTTTAGTTGTCTATTAATCTAATCATTTTTCTAATTTTTTTTTCAAATGTTTTTAAGATAAATTATTGTCAAAAAATTTAGATTTTTATTTTTTCTGTTAATAAGATTATAAGAATGTGTAAATCAAATCGGAAATTTACATTTTACAGAAAACGGAACATGTTTGTTTTCCTCTATTTATTGAAATTTTGTTTTTCAGGCACGACTACGAATGGTGATTGCGTACCTTTTCGCACAATTGATGCTCTGGGTTCGAGGAAGACCCGGAGGTCTTTTAGTTTTAGGCACCAGTAACGTTGACGAAGCTCTGAGAGGATATTTTACAAAATACGATTGCAGCAGCGCTGACATTAATCCAATTGGTGGAATTGCAAAAAATGATTTGAAAAAGTTTCTCAAATTCTTCGGGTATATTTCTTTTAATTATAGTTTCATGCAAATTATTCCCGAGTTCTTAATTATTTAAATATTAATTTCCAGGAAGAAGCACGGAATTAAAAGTTTAACGGGAATTTTGGAAGCTCAACCAACCGCGGAATTGGAACCTTTACAAGACGGACACTATGCTCAATTGGACGAAGTTGACATGGGAATGACTTACGTTGAATTGGGAATTTTTGGCCGACTCAGAAAGCAAAATTGTGCCGGTCCTTTTTCCATGTTTTGTAAACTCGTTCATACCTGGGATAATTCCTCGCCAAAAGAGGTATTTTAAAAAAATGTTCTCTCCTTTTTTCTCCTTTTTTTTTAAAGTGAAACTGCATAATTTTGTGAGGATCCAGAGGGTCTTTTTAAAAAAGTTATCGCGACGTCATTGGAAATGTTCTGTAAGGCTAAATGATTAAAAGTGTTTTATTAAATTAATTTCTAAACTCTCTTTTAGGTTGCAGATAAAGTGAAACATTTCTATCGATGCTACGCAATCAATCGGCACAAAATGACAATTTTGACGCCATCTTGTCATGCGGAAACTTATAGTCCGGATGACAATCGATTTGATCATCGGCCTTTTCTTTATAATCATACTTGGAAGTGGCAATTTAATGCCATTGATTATCAGGTAGGTTTTTTTTAGTGTTTTTGTAATTTTTAGAAAATTGGATTCAGCAAAATTTTCCACTTACAATTCTATTAAAATACAAAATGAAAAAAAGTAATCCTTAACATTGATTCTATAAAAACAGAGAATAAAAACAAAGAATGGAAAGAAATTTTCAAGATTTTAAGGAGGTTCTCTCCTTTGACATAACCTCAAACTAAAAAATGTCTTTTCCCATCAAATTAATAAATTAAAAATTGGGAAAAGTAATTTAAAATATCATAGAAATGTTTTAAAAATAAAGAAAATAATTTAAATTTAGCGAAATACTTGAAAATCTTAATAATAAATTGAAAAAAAATTGAATAATGATAAATTAATGAAAAGAATTGAAAATTGAGATAAATAATTTAAAATTGAAAAAATTAATTAAAATTTGAGAAAATTATTGAAAAAAATTAAGTAATATATTTTTGAGAAAGGATATTTAAAAAAAATATCAGAAAAATACTTAAAACTTTCAGAAGTTCATTGAAAAAAAAAGAAAATAATTAAACATTAGAGAAAAAAAAATGAAAAAAGATGAACATAATTTAAAATTGAAGAAATCAATTTTTAATTAAAGAGAAATAATTAAAAACTTTTTGGAATTTATGAAAAAGAACAAAAGTAATTGAAAATTGAAGAAAATAATATAAAATATAATATAGATAATTGAAAATTGAACGAAACAAAAAAAAATGATTTTAAAACGTTTAATAATAATTATTATTTGACAACAAATTTTAGCTTAATTCAATTTTTTCTAAAAAATCTACAACTGGATTTTTCAAAATTTGTTAAGGTTAATTTGAATAATATTTTTATTTGAGATGAAAAACGACTTTCTAGTTTGAGGTTATGTAAATGGAGAAAACCTTCCTTTTATGATTTAGTGAATGAGACAACAGCTAAAAGACATTATTTATTTATTTAGAAACTTATTTTTTAAAAAAAAATTCTTATTTATTTTATTGTATTTTTTTTATTCCATTTATTGAAAATAAACCAAAAAATAAAAAATGATCACAAAAAATAACAATTTTTATAATATATTTATTATTTTTTGACCTTTTAATATATGTTCTAATTTTTTCATCATTTTCCCATTTTTTAAAAAGTTTTTCCGTTCTGGAAACTGCTTTAGTTTCCCTGTCAATTAGTATTTTTCGAAAAACATTTAATTCGTATTTTTCCTAAAATTTTCATTAATTTATAATTGTTCTCATTTTTAAAGATTTTTTTCTTTTTTAAAAGTGTTTTTTGTAGATTAACAGAATCAATTATTTTCTTCAATTTTCAATTATTAATTCTATACATTACTTTTTCATTAATTTTCTAAACTTTTAATTACTCTTTGCAAATTTTAATTATAATCTTAAAGTTTTTCAATTTTTTTTTAAGTTTTAATTATTTTCTTCAATTTTCAATTATTTTCTTCAAAGTACAATTACATTGCTATTTTTTTCAATTAATTTTTCAATTCTCAATTATTTTTATTATCTTTTATTTAACTTGGTCATTTTTTAAGCATATCTTTTTTTAATTACTTTATTTAATTGTAATTATTTTCTGCAAATTTCAATTATATATTTAATACTTTTACTCATTATTGTCTTCCATATTCTTTTTTTTCATTTTTCAATATTAAATGTAAACTTTCTTATTGCCTCATTTATTTAATTTAAAATATGTATTTATCTTCTTTAAATGTCAATTAATTTTTTCAAATTATAATTATGTTTTTCAATTTTTCAATTAATTTCTTCAATAGATAATTAATTATTTTTATCATTTTATTTTTTGTCATGTATTTTTTTAATTATTTTGTTCATTACTAGGCTTATTTCTTCAAATTTTAATTATTTTCTGTAATATAAATTATATTCTTTAATTTTTTTCATTTAATTTCTTCTTTTTTCAGTAAATAAATGGAGATTTTTATTATTTTCTGAAAAATTCAATTACTATTTATTATTTTCATTCAATGCCGTACATACTATTTTTTATTTTTATTTTTCAATTTTAAGAGTATTATTTTATTTCAGTTTTGTTTTATTTTTTAAAATGTCAATTATGTTATTCAATTAACAAAAATGTAATTCAGTTATTCAATTATTTTCTCTAATTTTCGATTATTTTCGTTACTGTTCAATTGTATTTTAAAATTTTTAATTATACCCTTCAAAATTACATTTCAATTCAATTATTTTCCAATCTGCAATTATTTCCTTCAAAATTACATTTATTTCTTCATTTTTCGATTTTTGTATTTCACCTTGAATTTTTTTCTTCATTTTCAATTATTTTCTTCAATTTTTAGAAAACGTCCATTAATTTTAATTGCATTTATAAATTTTTTCAATGATTTTTTTCAATTTTTATCTTTTTTTCATAAATTTCAATGATTTTTTTCAATTTTTATCTTTTTTTCATAAATTTCAATTATTTTCAACATGATCAATTCTTTTCCTCACGTTTTCAATTATTTTTTGAAATTGACTAAAATGATGTTCAATTTTCAATTATTTTCTTCAATTTTTAGAAAACGTCCTTCAAATTTAACTGTATTTTTCAATTTTTTCAATATTTTTTTCAATTTTTTTTTTTTTTTTCATATATTTCAATTATTTTCTTTAACTTAACCAATTCTTTTCCACCTTTTTTTAATTATTTTCTTAAACTATCAAAAATGTGTTTCAATTCTCAATTATTCCTTCAATATTACATTGAATTCTTCATTTATCGATTTTTGTTTTTAAACTTCCAATTATTTTCCTAATTTTTTCAATTATTTTCTGTAATTTTCAATTATTTTCCTTAATGTTAGATTGCATTTTTCAATTTTTCACTATTTCCTTCAATATTACCTTATTTCTTCATTTATCGATTTTTCTTTTTCATTTTCAAATCTTTCTTCAGTTTCAATTATATTCTTCAATTTTTAGAAAACGTCATTCACTTTTAATTGTATTATTAAATTTTATTCAATGATTTTGTTTGATTTTAAACTATTTTCCCTAAATTTTAATTATTTTCTTCAATTTGATCAATAATTTTCTCATTTTCACAATTATTTTCATTACAGTTCAATTTTTTTTCAATCTTCAAATATTCCCTTCAAAATAACATTTATTTCTTCCTTCTTCGATTCTTGTTGTTCACTTTCAATTTTTTTTCAATTTTCAATTATTTTCTTCAATATTACATTTATTTTTTCATTTATCGATTTTTGTTTCTCACTTTCAATTATTTGCCTAATTTTTTCCATTTTTTTCTGTAATTTTCAATTATTTTCGTTAATGTTAGATTGTATTTTTCAATTTTAAATTAATTCCTTCAATATTACATTATTGCTTCATTTATCTATTTTTCTTTTTCACATTCAATTTTTTCTTTATTTTCAATTATTTTCTTCAATTTTTAGAAAACGTCCTTCAATTTTAATTGCATTTTAAAATTTTTTCAATGATTTTTTTCAATTTTTATCTTTTTTTCATAAATTTCAATTATTTTCTTCAACTTGATCAATTCTTTTCCTCACGTTTGCAATTATTTTCTTAAATTTTTTAAAAATGTTCAATTATTTTCCTAATTTTTTTAAATTATTTTCGTTCATGTTAGATTATATTTTTTAATTTTTATTTATTTTCTTCAATATTACATTTATTTCTTAATTTATCGATTCATTTTTTCACTTCCAAATTTTTGTCTTCAGTTTCAATTATTTTTTTCAATCTTCAATTATTTTCTTCGGCATTACATTTATTTCTTCATTTATCGATTTTTGTTTTTAACTTTTAATTATTTTCCTAATTTTTTCAATTATTTTCTGTAATTTTCAATTATTTTCCTTAATGTTAGATTGTATTTTTCAATTTTAAATTAATGCCTTCAATATTACATTATTTCTTCATTTATCGATTTTTCTTTATCACTTTCAATTATTTTCTTCATTTTCAATTAATTTCTTCAATTTTTAGAAAACGTCCTTTCAATTTTAGTTGTATTTTTTACTTTTTTCAATTATTTTTTTCAATTTTTATCTTTTTTTCATAAATTTCCATAATTTTCTTCAACTTGATCAATTCTTTTCCTCATTTTTACAATTATTTTTTTAAACTGTCCAAAATGTGTTTCAATTTTCAATTATTCCTTCAATATTACATTTATTTCTTTATTTATCGATTTTTGTTTTGGGGTCGTTCACATATCACGTGATATCTTAAGGGGTGGGAGGGGGGTAGTCAAAATATCACGGTCCATGGAAATTAATTTTTTTAGCAATAGAAAAAGTATCATGAGGAGGGGGGAGGGGGTTCAAAATAGCTCAAATTTGTATCACGTGATATGTGAATGATCCCTTTCCACTTTCAATTTTTTTCTTTAGTTTCAATTATTTTCTTAAATTTTCAAAAATATTGTGTAATTATTTAATTATTTTCGTTACTGTTCTATTTTTTTTTCATTTTTTAATTATTTGCTTCAATATTACATTTATTTATTCATTTATCAATTTTTGTTTTTGGACTTTTTTCTTCACTTTTAATTATTTTCTTTAATTTTCAAATAATTTCTTTAATAGTAAATGTAATTCCAATTTTATCTGTCCTTTATTTGCAGTTTCTTTCTTAATTTTTCAATTAGTTTCATTAATTTTTAGAAAACATCCTTCAATTTTAATTGTATTTTTCAATTTTTCCAATGATGTTCTTAGATTTTTAACTATTTTTCCCAAATTTCAATTACTTTTTTCAATTTTCAATTATGAGATTTAATGAGATGTTGTTGAATTTTTTAAAGTGTTTTTTTTTAAATACAGATGTGGAGGGCACTCTGATAATATTCAGACAACCTTGTCACAAAATTACACTTCAATTTTGGAAATCTAGTGGAAAATAAAAACAAAATATTTTTTTCTTTTAGGTACAACAATTGAACGGTGATGACAAATCGCCGAGAAGACGAAAAAATCCTCCACAAGTGCCTCCAAAAATAAGACAGTTACCAATGACCTCAGTTATTAGTAGTGAGTAGATCGGAGTGTTGAAAAAAACGAATTTTTAAATTTTATTCATTTCCAGAGTCATTATTTCAAAAGACACTAGACAGAAGAAAAATGAAAATAATAGTTAAATAAGAAAAATAGAAAACAAAGTGTAATATAGAAAATGAAAAAGATTTCCGTGAGAAAATCTCTAAATTTTAATATGTGACTATATGCCATTAATTTATATCAAATTGTATTTATTTAATGAGTCTCTGAATATTAAAATATTCTCATCTCTAATCTGAATATTCGATTAAAAATACAATTTTTTTCAAAATTAATTATTCTGTTGCAGATAAGAAACATCCGGGCGTTGTAGTTTAATCAATTTGCCGAGGACATAAATTGTATATAAATTATTTGTCAAAATTATATCGACAAGATTTTTACTCTTTTTCAACATGTTTGTCAAACAATTGTGATAATTCTCAAATCGACGATTCTGGGAAAAGACAATAATAAATACGAAAGGTTGTTTAATTGTAACATAATTTTTATTATCTCTTCAATTTCTACATGCACAAAAGTGTGAAAACCACGATTTACCATCGATTAATGATCGGAGTCTAGAGACTAAAAATATTCTCGGAAATTCCGAGCTGATATATAATATAATACAAAAAAAAAACAGTCGTTCATTGTTAATCGTATTTTTTTTTTATTTTTCTCATTCGCATACAAAATTTAGGTACAAATTAAAATCTCTCACAGTAAAAACACTCACTCATCATTATCATCATCTCTCAGCGAATAAACTCGCATCTGTTAAAAATTAACGTTGATAAATATTTTTCATAATATCCATAATATATAATTATAATATATAATAATTATAATATTCAATAATTATAATAATATATAATAATTAGAATAACTATTAATTTTACTATTCTTAAAAGGTAGCAATAGAGCTGGAATGTCGTGATAATAAAGGAGCAGCGGTTTTTTTTGTTTATTTTTTTTCATTTTTAATCAGAGGAGCGATAATATTAATAATCAATTACGACAACAATAGTTTATATCGGACAATACTGGACGTAAATTAAATAATAACGAGATACACAGTTTAAATTCTCATCTTTCTCCTCGTCCTCTTGTTTTTTGTTTGTTCTTTGTATGAGTATTGCTGAGACTGGGACGTACAATTCTCACCTTTTCTTTCTATACATTTCCTTATTCTTTAAATCCAAGGTACAAATAGTTACAGACTAAAAATTGGACCCGCGTTCAAAAATTATTTACAGTCACCTGCACTAGACAATTCTAAACTATTTCAAATTCAGATCCAGTGCAGTTCTTTTCTTAATTACTATTTACAAAAATATTCCGAAAAAAGTTTAGCTATTCAACCAAAAAAAAAGAAGAGTGAAAAAAAATAGTTGAAAAGAAAGCACCAAACTCTACTTTAAAAGCACCTCAAGCTTTTTTTATTCGATTAACTTATATTCTATTTAGCGGATTAACCACAAAAAAACTCTTCTCAAGAAAATTTTGTGTAAGAAAATCTTAATAAATCAACCCGAGGTTGATTTTTGTTAATAATAAGCATCAAAAGATGGTTATTTTACGCGGAAATATTATCTAGAAGATTTTTTTTAATTGGAGGTTAGTTTTGAGAAGAGTTATCAGTGGAGAGACCCATTTAAAAAAAGTTTTCGTGATGTTTGCCAAAATGACAGAAAAAAATTATAGGTTATGTTTATATCACTTTCAGAATTTTTCATCTGAAATTTACATTTTACTTCTCAATGTTGTATTAAACTTATTAAGCAAATTATATTGTATCATAGCATTTACTTTTTTGTCCAATTTTAATTGTGTTTTTTTCAATATTCAACAGAAAACCGTGATTCGATTGAAACAAAATTCTTAACTTGTGGAAAAGGCGCCAATTAAGTCTTGTTTCCATGAGAGCCAAGATTGTCGATTATGATTGGCTGTCAGTCTATTTTCATGAGATTTCACCACAAATCGTTTGACGTTCTACATAAATTAATCAAAGTTAAGAAAACTGTGTTTTCTTAAATGAAACCAGTCACGAATAAAATTCAAGGTGCTAAGTTTTCTACTTGAGTATTAGGTTTAATATTTCAAACGCAAATAAAAACAATATTTTCCAATTCTGAACCATTTAAAGTTGCAATTGAATCGAGATATCAAAAAACAGTTATATCCAAGTCAATCTTAACCTCAAATTATCAAACGTTTCGAAATGTAGTTTTTAAAAAAAGTTCATTTAATTACAACTCTTAATGGCACATTGTCTGCAAAATATTTTCATTGCAAATTTAATAAAATGTTTAGAATTCTAAAATATATGCAGAAAACTTATTTTTTCTGTCATTTTTTTCTGTCATATCGAGCAAATTTACTGTCAGCTTTTTTCGAATGGGTAATTTACGCTTTCTTGTAAGTTTCCCTACCACCGCAAAACATTGCACGGAACCCCGTTTTGTGTAGTGTGTGTATTTGTGACGTGTGATCGCGAACATCAGTAATTGAAATTTAATAGAATGCGCGTGATGTGCGATGACGGGATGTGATGTGTACAAAGAAGAATTCGTCTTTTTATATCACAGTTACCCTAACTAACAAGGTGCTTAAGGCTCCTATCGACAGAAACCCAGCCTATACATTTATACGTCTATTGTTCCTCATCAGTCGAAGTGAACACGTCCCAAAATTTCAAGGCTCGTCCACTTTATTTACGATTAAAAAGAATTTTATCAGGAATCAGAAATTCCGAGGATCGAGTCTTCACGGACTTGTCAGAGTTTCTAAAAATCTCCAAACGTTGCGGGAATCCTGTTACATCATCAAGAAAAATTTTCTCGTCTGTAAACTCTTACTGATGATCTCCCAAAACCCCTTGATCTAGCTTCTATTTAAAATGATGTTTACACTGGACTCAAATTTTTACCGATTCTCTAGGTTCTAATTGATAGATTGATGCTAGGTCGTTATTTCTATTAATAAAATGTAGACGGAACTTGAAATCCCCGCATTCTAAATGAGAAACTCAATTCGCTAAGTCACTCATTTTTGTCAGTCTGTTTTGTTTTTTACGTGCGCACCTGGAGCAACATGTTGGCGAAGTTGCTGTTCGTGAACTTAAAGTGCCGCTTGTCGTAGAACTTGAGCAGTGCAGGACTGTACGGGTGCTTTTCTTTTAGGTGAAGATAGTGGACCTCAGGTTCCTGAGTCGTGTGTCCGCACTCCTCGCAAACGTAGACCTGAAAGAATTTTGAAATTAGGATCCAGAGGAGACAAATAATCATTTCGGACCAAGTGGTGGTTTTAGAATGTGTTCTAGTGTGCCTGTTTACAAAAATGTAATACCTTTGTGCGCCGTTCTTTGTAGGCATATTGATGCTGAACTCCGTGGACCTTGAGACAGTGGCTTTCAAGAGAGCATCTTTGGGTGAAGCTCTTCTCGCAGAGATTGCACTTGTAGGGTCTGACTCCAGTGTGTGTTCTCGTGTGCCTCTTGAGGTCAAAGGTGTCGTTGAATCCTTTCCCACAGAAGGTGCAGAGGTATCGTTTCACGTCGCTGTGGCACTTCATGTGGCGGTTCAGAAGTCTCTGGAGACTGAAGTTCTTGCTGCATACTCGACAGGAGAACCTGCTGGGGTCATCGTCCTGTTGGAAATAATATAAATTAAATTTTTATTCGACATTAAACCCCATTAGGTTAGTTCCCGACAATTATAATTTGATTTTCACCCACCTTTCCTGACGGAGGTCTAGTTGTTCTGTCTTCATCCCGAATGGTGGAAGTTTGTCTCTGTCCGTCGATTGCGAGGGGATTCTTGATTCCGTGCCCACCGTTGACGAACTCGATGGGAACATCTCCAGGAAGACCCAGCTGTAAAGAAGGAGAATTTTATAAGTACTATTGGTTGCAGTGCAAAACGAATTTGCAACAGGAATCATAGGTGAACTTACAGTCGCTGAGACACTAGAAGGACTCGGCGCGTGTTCCATTAAGGCACAGGAAGGTGATGTACTAGTCGAGGCAGCGTCCAGCGAACAAGAAGCTGCTCCCGGACTCGGCAAACTGCCTCCTGCACTGCTGCCGGAATCAAGCTCCAAACCTAAAATTCCAAACACTCGTTTAAACAACCATCATCATATAAATCTACCTAACTTTATTCTCCATATAAAAAATTCTCACCACTTCCGGTAAAGCTCAAGCTAGGACTGAGCAGACCTTGATGGTGCTGATGAGGGGAATTCTGCGGCTGGTGTTGTTGCTGCAGCTGCACCTGGATTTGCAACTGCTGCAGTTGCGGCTCAGATTGGTGCTGGTTTTGGTTAATATGGAGCGCCAATTCCGTGCGCTCTTTGGGTAGAGGTTGATAGCTGGATTCCCCACTAGGATAGGTGATTCCTGAGAGTTTCGGCGACAGGTGTTGAGGTATCGTGTAATGCCTACAAACAAGATAAAAAATTAAATACCTTTTCATTTCTCAACCACTTAACCACACTCATGTGAAAAACTTCTCCTACCTAGAGTTATCGAATCCCCTCGTGAGAGTTATACTATGTTCCGGGAAAGGATCCACACTCGGTTCTACGGGACTCGTCATCTGTCCGTCTTGATCAATAACACTTTCGGCTGAGGCAGGAGAGTGCAAAGTCTCTTCCAGGAGGTCGTTGCCTCCTTCTTCGGCGGGTAGTTTCGGCAAGAAGAGGTCCTCTGCGTCGTTCAGACTTTCCAGAAACGCGTTATGATCCGGAGGGGAATTGAAGGTAAAGCTCGACGCGAATTGCATCGGGTCAACGACCGATCCAGTCACCATATCCACGATCATGGCTGAATCTGTCATATCGTAGGGTCCGTACTGGCCTGACAACAGGTCGTTCGGTTGGATCTTATAAGCCCCTAGTTCATCTTCTTCTTTGAAGGCGATGCCATAGGAGGCGCACACATTCTGCAGAAGGGAGTACTGTTTCCCCTCTTGAGCACCGAAAGAGTGTTGGGAATTAACGTCATGCTGGCCCGTGTCGCAGTCCATTCCAACGGCTGGTGACGCCGTCAGGTATCCGTTTCCGTTGTACTGATTCGCAAAATTGGCGAGGTTGTTTCCTCCTTTCAGGGACTCGTAGAAGGGAGGTAGGGATCCGGTCGGTGGAGAACTCGGTCCATAGTTTCCCCGGCCACCATTACCACCAGGATTCATCCCACCTCCACCGGCCCCTCCACCAATCGCGCCACCACCTCCACTGTTTCCTCCCCCGGAACTAAAACCTCCCCCGGAGCCTCCAGAATTTCCTCCACTGGATGAACCACCCCCTGAGGAACTACCACTTCCCCCAGCGCTACTTCCCGAATTCGACGTTCGTCCGTGACCAGCTGCTGCGTGAATCGCCTGGGGTCCCGACAATCTCATCGCCAAAAGAGGCCTCGCTATTGAATTTCCCATTGTCCTCGAGTTTTTCGCGCCTTCCCGACCCTTCTCCTCGTCCTCTTTCCGCTTAGGTACTGCGTAATCTATCGGCTGGTCCTAAAGTAAAAATTTTGAATTAGCTCTCCACATTATTAAACTAGGATATGCAATTATTTTTATGGTTTTTACCTGCTCGGGCTCTTGGGTGCATGGGACCTCAATCTTGGTATCTTCTCGCCTTGGATTTTGGGCCTGAGGCGGCACCCTCTGGATGACTGATACTCTCGTGGGAGGTTCGACACTAGCCTTGGGTGGGGTCAGTGGCCTCGGTAGTTCGACTCTATCCGACTTGGAGAGAAATTTAGGGTCCGTAGATGGTGCGATGGGCGGGCTGCTGTATTCTTTCCGCTCCGCCCTTGTCAGAACGTGACCTCTGCTCCCGTAGGGAACGTCTCCACCTAGAATACTCGAGATGAATCTTCTTGGAGGTCCGTGACTCTGGCTGGAGTTGGAAGCAGGAGATCCTTGCCACTGGATCGATGGTGGAGGTGAAGCTGCAGGACTACTGCTGCGAAGGGACTCTGGAGTAGTTGCTCGGTCATCATCCAATTTGTCTCGATCTGCAAAAAATCATTTTCATTAGGTCAATTGCAATAAGCCTATTTTCCCAAAGTTTTCTATTATACAATTTTTGGTCAATTCTGGTCTGTTTCAATAATCCGTTATTTATTTCTGGGAGGTTTCTGCTCTCTCTTCGGGAGTACAAGGTCTAATGTAAATTTCGAGGTCGCGTGAACGGACGGAGATTTTGAATCAGAGTCGCGAAGATTATTCTAAGCGTTGAGCTGTTTTTGACGTCATACATGTCCCTTTCGTTTCGGCCCCACCGCTGCTACAGAAACCCCCGAAAAGGGAACGAGCCTGGAATTTGAAACTCCAGGTCGTTGCTCTCTCTCCCGGAGTACGTTGATATTCAAATTGAGTTCTCGTCTTGGCACTGAGCCTTCGAATTTTTAATACAAGGCTAAGCCTCCACTCAAACAGTTTATCACAGTAAAAACTTCCTTTGACAAAACTTTGCCATTTTCTCTGGAAAAATAGAGTTATGTAATTAGTTTTACGTATCTCGGTTATTATAAACTGAATCGTTTTCTTCTCTCTCAAAATCCGAGAATCGTTTTGAATCGCGGACAAGGTTTATGTTCTTTTGCATATTCTTGTCTGATTCACGTTTAGCGGATTTCCCAAGAAGATTCCTCGAGGACGAGTAACTCGAAAAGTATTTTTCTTTTGTCATTCGTTGAGCTTTTTATAACTCATGAGTACAGTTACGGGAATAATTTGAGGGATTTTTGTACATTTGGAGGTTAAGTAGTAATTAAGTTCAAGTTTGAATCAAGCTGTATAACGGCGACGATCGGTGTCGGATACGTTCTCTTGACTTTGACTTAGGGCGATTCTTGAAAGAGGACGAGGACGCCGCCGACGTTGTTGCTGAAGCGGAAACCAGGAAGCCACTGACGCTGTCGAGGACGTATTTTTTTGCAAGGTTCTGAAGAAAGCTTACGAGTTTCATTCCCCCACCAGAGAATCAAGGAAAGAACAATGGAAGGACAAGTGAATTGATTAAAATAAATTATGGTTATAAATAACAGTAATAACAAATAATTGCAATAATTAATTTTAACTGGTAGTTTTGCAGAAAACTTTCAATTCGAGTTTCATCTCAAAATGTGTACTAGAAAAAAAAAAAAAATTTGGTGCAAGCGGTTGCGTCACAAGGAACGAAATACGTCATATAAGCGTGTGAGCTGAAGATGATCCAAAATGGCGGCGGGCTTGTTAGGCAACCTTTGGACAAAGTACAGTATTATAAGGAGACTAACTAAATTCTCAAGTGCTTGTGTCTTGCTATAAATATAAACTCGCCTCGTGACCGGTATACTAAGATCTTTCGTGCAAGAAGGAGGGAAAAACAAAGAAGTGTGTTGCCCTCGGCGAGAAAGAAAGATGGAGAATGAACAGTGAAACGGGGAACCGGTACTTCGACAACAGGACCGTACTCTGCATCTTACAAAAACTGGCGGCAAGGAGCTAACTTTGTTGAATTTTCGATATAATGGTAAATAGTGTATCGAGAGGAATCTCAAAAAGGAGTAGTCAAGGGATTAAAGATAAAAGTATCTATTTTCTTAAGAAATGGTTTTTTGTAATTGATTTCTGAACTTTGTGTTTGTTTTCAGTACTAACATAACCTCCAAATTTTTTTCAGGTATACAAATGGAGAGACAAATCAGGTGCAGGAAAACAGAAGACGAAATGGATTTTGCAGAAGAGACACCACATCGAGTGTTATAAAAAGAGTTATTTGCAGTTCTAAAAAGACATAATATCCATAACCTTTTAGGAAAATGGATTTAGCTATGAAACGAGACCACATCGAGTGTTATAAAAAAAAGTTCTTTGCAGTTCTAAAAAGACATAATATCCATAACCTCTTCTATGAGACCACAGATCAAAACAGACATTATCGAGATTCTATTTTAAAAGCATTCGAGTTAAATTTAATTTTTAATATCATAAGCGTATGGTAAATTAAAAGAATATTATTTTAAAGACTTAGAAAAGAGCTCTTATGAAATTTTGGTATTCAACTCGATTACGATCCTGGGTTGTGGTTAGTGTGAGGGCGGTATTATGTTCGAGAGGAAGAGAGTAAAATACGTTCAAGTGTCTTGAAAGAATCAAGAATGCGAGGGAAAGAAGGAGGAAGAAAATAAAATTTGAGAGAGACAGAAGCCTTCGGAGAGATTCAAATGCTCGTCGAGAAACAAGTCAAGCAACCAATGAAGCAGAAGGGAACCGTTCAGTGACTTTAACTAAAGATTCACCTCCCAGCATCCCTGCTTCTTTCAAGTCATTCAACTCTAATTCCTATTTTATCTCTTACTATTAGCTCCTTTTCTCTTGCTATTTTTTTTATTCTATTCTGTCACTTAAAAATTAATTTGTCATCTCTGATAAAAATCACCAACAATTAAATTGTCTCTCCGTTGACTCGCTCATTTAAATTCGAAAAACGGCTTTTATAAACTTGTAAAGGTCGTCACGACAATTTTCATAAATTTCCATTTAAACTCAAGTCCCTTGATCTGGTTAACAATATTATTATAATTAAAGACGAGATTCCATTGAAGAAATTTCAAGCGAGTTATGGAATGCCGTTAATTAAATCCAATAAAATTACACCTTTGGGTTATTTTTAATCGGGAATTGAATTCAAGGTCATTTGAAATGTCTATCGCGCGCTACTGTCGAAAATTTCGAATAATTTGATATTACATGTGGTCCTCTTTTTTTTTACATAATACCACCGCATTTATTATAAAAGCCGCTTCTCGGAAGCAGGTATACGTGAAAATATAAGCACCGGATGCGGGATCACATACATCCGGAAATGAGGGGTCTATCGATCGGATGACAATGAAAACACAAACGCGACAACAATAGCAAAACAACAATATTCCCATTCAAAAAAATAAAATAACTCGCACAACTTCCATCTGCATATTCATCTATAATGTGCACCTTCTTGAACAATGCGCACTTTGTGTATTAATTAAAACGATTAAACAATCAGATTACGATAGGTGTGCAGTAATGAAGAATTGTGATAATCAAAAATCTGTAGTCTAGTCGGTGATTGAGAAAAATTCAGGTCAATGCCGATGAAGCGTCCGTTGCTGGACACTGTAAATAAAGTTTCTATCGACGCCGTTTGCATAAAATTAATAACCTGTGGAAAAAGACTCGTTTTATTGCCAACAAGGTAAATAGCTGCAGCGCGTTTATTTTTAGGGTTCGCAATCGCGTTTGACATTGACTGCAAATTGTAATTTGTACTTTCCACGAATACCTTCAGTATAATGACTTATCCGCGACCTTATTCGGGAAATTAAAACAAATAGCAAAAAAAAAGAAAAAAACGTATAATTTGCCGGCATTTTTTTTTAATTTTTAATTTAAGACAGTTTCAACTCGCTTTTTATCCCATTCTCTGTTATACTTGAAACCTCATTAAAAAAATCCGATCAACATTTAAAATCTTGCAATTCGTTCGACATTTAAAATCTTGTAATTCAATCGACATCTTGTAATTGTTTCAATTGGAGGAGATTTTCGATGATTTGAGAATGGAGAGGCCGAATAATTATCCTTATCGGCCTTTACTCCCGGTCGGTCCGATCGAACAAAACTCGCTTATAGTCGACCTACTTCCAAGTAACCACTCCCAGGAATCGTTTTTATGTTTTTTCCCGCCTTGCGAGACATGAAGCACCAACATAACAAATGCTGCATCTGTAAATCCATTGAATTTCTTAGAAATGGCATTCAAAAGGACCTCAATGTCGTAAAAAGATCCTTTCAATTCGTCCATTTTATCCCACGTTCAATAAAAAAAAAAAAAAAAAAACTTTATGTTACAATGAAAGTTTGCAATGGGTGTATTTCTGATGTATGTACTGTATGAAATGTAATGTACATGGATTTAATGTAGATAATTGATATGTGATGGAATGTATGTAACATGGAATGTGTATTGTGAAATGTGTGTTACGGAATTTATGTGATGGAACGTATGCTAGACACATTGTCGAAAATTTAAATTGGCCCAGTATTAAAATTTCCCGAATTGAAAACACTATTATTCGACACAAAAGAATAACAAAAAAAAATTAATTTTTTAACAGTTGAAAAAAATGTAAAAAATAAAAAATTTTTTTAGTAAAAAGTAATATGGTGTAATCAGGGTGGCGAATTGATCGAAAAAAAACTGGGAAATGACCGGAAAATTTGTTACTAAAACGGAAATTTCTTCGTGGATCTAAAAATTTTGAGAAATTTGATCGAAAATCAATTTTTTATCATATATCACAAATCTATAATAATAATAATAATAATCCGCAAATTTTTTTATTCCTTGATTTAATTTTTGTCTGTTTACAACTGAAGTTTGGCACATAGATATCTTTTGTTTTAAATTAGATAATTTTTAAAAAATGGATTTAAATTGATTAAAATTAAAATTTATCAGTTTAAATAATTTTAGTTTCATTAATAAATAAATATGTAATTTTTCTATAATTAATCTATAATTTAATATACAATAAATTCTAAAATTTTCAACAGTTTTCAATATACAATTATCCTTTTTAAATTTTATAATTATTTTATAATTTTTTTAAATTAATTTGTTCTGCTTTCGACTATTCTCGACAGTTTTCGAATTTTTCTTTCGCTTGACAATCATTTTCCTCACTTCTTAATTATTTTCTTTAATATTTAATTATTTTAGTCATCTTGTAATTTTTCTTTCAATTATCAACTATATTTTCTTAAAATTTCAATTTAATTTTTTAATCTTCAATTTATTTCTTTAATTTATTTTTTCTCTCTAAATCTGAATTAGTAGTTTTCTACTATGAATTAGTCAAATTCATGGCTCATTTTTCTCTAATTCATATAGTAGAAAACTACTAATTCTTAGTAAAAAACTACTAATTCTTAGTAGAAAACTACTAATTGAAATAATGAAACTTTACTTTTAAAAAAAGTAGATTTTTTTACTAATTTAATTAGTAGTTTTCTACTACAAAATTAGTAGAAATTCTTACTATTTTAATAGTAGCTCACTTTTCGCTAATTCATTAGTAGAAAACCACTAATTCAGATTTAGAGAGTTAATTATTTTATTTAATTCTCAATTATTTTCTTCAATTTTCAATTGCATTCTTCATTTTTCATTTATTTTATACAATATTCAATAATTCTCGCATTTTCTCAATTATCAATTATTTTCTTGTAATTTCAATACAATTTATGATTATTCATGAATTTTAAAAAAAATATTGTTTGAATGCTGATGATTCTCACCATTAATTAAATTTTTTTTAACTACTAATTGTTTTTTTAATAGTTAATTATTTTCGTCAATATTTAATTATCATCGTCATATTGTAATTTTACCTTTAATTATCAATTATTTTCTTAAATTTACATTTAAATCCTGAATTTTCAATTTATTTCTTAATGTTTTCAATTAATTTCTTCAATTTTCAATTATTTTTAAAAATTTTTAATTATATTTATCGATTTTCAATCAATTTTGTAATATCATATAATTCTATGATTTTTCGTTTTTTTTTCACTATCCTAAAAATTGATTTAAAAATTCAATTCTTCAATTCTAGAACAATTCTCTTCAATTCTTAGTTATTTTCTTCTATTTAAATTGCACTTTTCAATTTTCAATTACTTTCATAATATTTAAAAATTATCGCTTTTTTCTATTATTTTTTTTAAATTTTAAATACGATTTATTTAATTTATTTAATTATTTTCTTTAATTTTTAATTATATTCTTCAATTTTTATTTCCATTCCTCAGTTTTCAATTGTTTTCTTCTATATTCATTAATTCTCGGCTTTTTTCAATTTTAAAGTATATTCTTTAAATTTCAATTTCATTCTCCAATTTTTAATTGAATTCTTCAAATTTCAATACTTTCAAATTTTTTTTTTGTTTTTTCGATTTCTAATCCAGTTGTTAAATGTGCATATATTTCCAACCAATTATTGGAATAAATTTCCTAATTTTTCAATTTGCAATTATTTTCTTTAAATTTAATATTTCTTGTTCAATTTATTCAATTATTTTTTTCAGTTGTTTATGAAGCTAGACAGTTTTCGAATTTTGTTTTCAATTGTCAATTATTTTCGTCATTTTACAAATATTTTCACCAATTTTTCAATTATTCTCGTCATTTTTCAATTACTTCCTTCAATTATTAAATATCTTCAGCAATTTTCAATGATTTTCTACAATTTTGTCAACTTGCAATTATTATCTTAAAAATTTATAATTATTCTTGAATTTTTTAAAATTATTTTGTCCTATTGTCAATTAATTTTCGCCAGTTTTCAATTTTTCCTTTCGATTGTCAATTATTTTCTTAATTTTTTAATTGTTCTCTTTAATATTTAATTATTTTAGTAAATTTTGAATTTTTTTTTTAATTATCAACTGTTTTCTTAAAATTTCAATTTATTTCTTTAATCTGTAATTTTTTTCTTTAAATTTTAATTATTTTTTCAATTCTCAATTATTTTCTTCAATTTTCAATTGCATTCTTCCTTTTTTAATTATTTAATTCAATATGCAATAGTTCTCGCATTTTCTCAAATTATGCAATTTTCATTTATTTTCTACAATTTTTTCTCATAATTTACATCAGTTTTCAATTGACTATATTTATTATTCTCCTTCAATTTTAAGATTATTCATTAATTGTAAAAAAAAAAAAATTTGTTTGAATGCCGATGATTCTCACCAGTTTTTGATTTTTTTTCATTTGTTATTTATTGTTTGTAATAGTTAATTATATTCGTCAATATTAACGTATTTTTGTTATATTGTAATTTTCCTTTTAATTATCAATTATTTTCTTGAAATTTCCATTAATTCTTTAATTTCTTATTTATTTCTTTATTTTTTAAAATTATTTTCTTCAATTTTCAAATATATATATTTTTTAATCTTCAATTATTTTTATCAATTTTCAATTAATTCCTCAATATTCAACAATATTTACCTTCAATTATTAATAATCTTCCGACATTTTTAATTATTTCCTAATAAAAGTTTTTCAATTTTCAATTATTATCTTAAAATTTTATAATTATACTTAAATTCTTAAAATTATTTTGTCCTGTTGTGTATTAATCTAGCCATTTTTTGAATTTTGTTTTCAATTG
The DNA here is from genome assembly GCA_037103525.1 of Ganaspis brasiliensis. NCBI lineage: Eukaryota > Metazoa > Arthropoda > Insecta > Hymenoptera > Figitidae > Ganaspis > Ganaspis brasiliensis. The sequence continues at coordinate 6,304,320 of JAZKLR010000073.1, forward strand.
TCAATCATTTTCGTCATTTTGTAATTTTTTCCCCCATTATCAATTATTTTTTCAAATTTGAATTTAATTCTTAAATTTTTATTTTATTTCCTCAATTTTTATTATTTTTCTTCAATTTTAATTATTTTTTTTTGATTTTCAATCCAATTGTTCAATTTGCAGTTATTTCTAACAGTTACTCCTATAATTTTTCAACTATTTCGTTTAAATTGAAGATTTATTGTTTATTAACAATTGATAAACTATTCTTTTCAATTGTGTAATTTTATTATAAAGGCATTTTTCGAATTTTGTTTTCAACTGTCAAATTATTTTCGTCATTTTTCAGATATATTCTTCAATTTCGTAATTTGCGTTAACCTTGCTAGTAAAATTATAATACATAATTCTTTTTAAACGTTTTAGATAAATTATTGTCCAAAAATTTAGATTTTAATATTTTCCGATAATAAAACTGTGTAACCTTTAATTACAATTAATAAGATTATAAGAATGTGTAAATTTTTAATTTCAGTACAAAGTTACATTTTAAAGCCGAATTTTACAAAATTAAAAATACCGTTTTAATTGTTCGAAAATTTGTGACCGGGAATTTAATTTCATACAAAAAATGGCCACCCTGACCATAAATGTATAGGTTGGTGTGTAAATATTGAATAAGATATAAAATATTTGCACTACTAATTATTTAACTTCGTCAAGGACACGAGTACAATGACGAAATTATTTATTTGCCGAAAGATTTGAGAGGCCCAACTACATAATTTCCTGTCGGTTTGTTCAAACGACTCATAAAAAGAGAGTTTCGTAATGTATCTAACGAAATTTTGTCTTTGTAGTAGGTCCAGCAACTTTTCGCGTCAAGTTTAATGGATTTGAATTACGTGAAGAGTGACATAGGAGTCTAACATTTTTTTTTTTTTCATTACGAGAGCTGACAAATTGAATAGGTAAAAGATTCTATGATTAAGAAACAAAAAATTTCTGTGAGAAAATATATTTTTGCAAGCCTCCGCCAATGACTGTTCGTTTTAAAGTGCCGCCTTTCTTTACTTGGCAAACATTACATTATACGAGTATAACGTTTCGTCACGAGCAGGGATACCACTTGGGATCTTCTTCTTCAACACCTGCAGCACTGGAAGCCACCATCCGTAAAAGAAGCACCAGCTCCCGTTGCTCGAAGGGTGCATATATTTTATTAAAATGTTACAATTGGATTAACAGGTATATTTTTCAAAGTAACAGGTAATTTTTTCAGGAAAATACTACAAAAAATTATGAGAATTTTTATGTTACTTTGATACATTTGATCATGTATTGAAAATGGGTTAAAAATATTATCAACAAGAATGACAAAATTTATGTTTGTAGGTCAGAAATGCAAGGAAATCTGTGGCTTTGTGGTAAAAAGTATTTGTTGGACTAGGAGGAAATACAACATAAAAAACATTGAAACCCATTCAATTTTGTTATTTAGTTATATTGTCAGTGTCATAAACATTTTTCTGACTCTCATTAACGGAGCAGATATGCATGAAGATAGATTTGAATGAGGCATGTGTGCCCGCATGTCTGCTCTTCGCCACATTGTTCACAGTCTATGTGTGAGAAAGCCAGACAGATATTTTCATTACCGGCTGCTATTCATTTATTAGAATTCATTTCTCTGTAATTCGATTGAACCAAATCATAAAGATTCTGCAGAAATTAACAAAAAGCAGCAGGATTAAATTGTGAAGAAGTATCGGGACCAAATCGTAAAACTCGAACAACTCCAGGTCGCTAAAATTTAAACGACCAAATCGTTAAATGTTAAAGAGCCGAGTCGCAAAAATTGAACAAGACAGATCGTAAAATTGCAAGAAGATCGAATCGTAAAAATTGAAAACAACCGGGTCGTAAAAAAATCAGTACCGGCAACATTATCGGTGATGAAATCGTTATAATTGGATTTATCGAAAGATCGTGTTTAATATCGTAAAAGTCGTTATTTAGTTACAGTCATTAACATGTATAATTCTGTAAATGATATAATCGTAATAATGCGCTTTTTCTTGACAAAACACCTTTCCCCGTGTGGAAATTGCCAAGCTTATGGTGAGTTTGAAGTTGGGCCCCATCTTGGCAAAGTATTTTGTGGCTGTAAGGTGTTTTTTATCGTGGCTCTAGCTCGAGCCTGTCTTGTTTGGTTTCATTATGTAGTTCGTGCTTGTGGCGCTATCTATCATGGCTAGGACTTTAATTTTATCTTGGCTCAATGTGGAAACTGGGTTGACAGACAAAATATTCGAATCAGCTGATCGAATAAGCAATCAATATTTTAAAAAGTGTAAGTTAATGTGCTCCTGTGTAATTGCAATATCATAGGTTTGTTGAAAGTAATGAAATGAATAAAGAGAACAGTACAAAACGTGTGAGAAGGCATCGTTTCATTCAAAAGAATACTGTGATTCATCTCGAAGAAAATGAAGGTAAGTTGAAATAGCATATTCGCTATGTTTTTACCTCTTATTATTGAATTTAGATATTGCTACAATAATTGAGAAATAAAAAAATTCTCTAAAAAGAAATAAAGTTTTAAATTAAGTGGAATTTTAATACTTCCTCAAATTTAAATATTTAAAAATAAATTCATGTATTCAATACATAACCTCAAAATGTCATTTACTCTGGTATATCTTAATATATTTTATTTTCAAAGGTGTCCTGATTAGTCTTACAAAAACTATTTAGAGATAAATATTGCCAATATTCTTAATTAAAATTTAGCGTTTACTTAGTACTATAAAACAAAAATAAAGTCATGCATAGACCAAATTAATATAAAGACTACAAAAATTTCATCTCCAAAGCCTTTTTGTAATGTACATCTCTAACATGACTCCTGTCATTTTATTAGATGTTTGAATGTATTTTTTTTTATTTTTCTTAATTTTTGAAAATTAATTTCAGTAATGTTAATGTTTCTCGTATTCTATTTGAATGTTTAAAGTTTTATCCTGCATCTTCCTAGATAATAAAAATTTTAAAGTTTTGGCTCCCAATTTAGGTTAGAATTGATTCGCGATGTATAATAATATTTTAACATACTATATAAATGAGGCAGTTGGTGCAGAAACCGCACAAGTCCATTTTTTTCGAAAATCAGTTTTTTATGGAAAATTTATCTTTAAGTGAAGCTCTACGATCTAGTAAAATATTACATAAGTTACAAAACTCTAAACCCTTATAAAAAAAAATAAGCAAATTTATGTTTCATGCAGAAACAACACAATTCCATGATTCCAAGTTGCACACAAAGATGCGCAATGGATAAAATAATATTAACTTATGGTATTTTTTTACATATTTTAGACGTTGTTAAATAATTTATATTAAACTGTCTATATTATAGATAAAATCCACTCAAAACTGACATCATTTTAAATGATGTCAGAGATCATTCTCCAAAACAAAATGACAAAACATCTTCAAGTATTACAACTTCATTATCCCCAAAATCTGTCGCTCCAAATCCCAAAAGTTCAAATACAGGTGAGAAAATTATAATTTTTTTTAATTTATTAGAGATTAGAGATGTGCGAAACAAGAGTTTCAGGCTTCGAAGCGATTCTAATCAAAACTTTTCGAATTAAGTACGATTTGAAATCGTTTTAAATCAATTTAGATGTTTAATTTTTTCATAAATATAGCTCCTTATTATATTGTTAATAAAGTTAATAATTCTATTTTAAGGTTCTTTATCATCAAATGATATTTCGCGGGATATACAGCGAATTAAATCTGACATTAAGAAAATAAAAGATAATCAGACAACTATAATAACGATGCTTGAAAATTGCATTCAGTACAAAGAAGGTATAAAAATTAGCTTCTCAGAAAAATTTAATCTCAACATACCACTGAAGAATGTCACTGATTTAACAGAATTAGAAAAACTGCTTAAAACATATGAAGACTGCTGCAAGAGTTTCGTAAGTTTTTTTCATTATCGATCATTAAAATATATTTTATTATATAAATAACTGAAACGTTATCACATTATGAATACATATTTTTGCTTACAGAAAGCTTCGCTATGCCTGCTGTTTGACAAAGATAATATCATAAGAAAATCTCTAACAAACATGATTAAAAAGTTTATGGTCAGAGAATTGGCAATGATATTTACTGCGACAAAAAAAATAACAGGAAAACTTCTTTTTAAAGAATATATCACATGTGTTCATGCATAGTAGGTAAGTAAACTCCATTAAATGTATCCATGATGGACTTTTTTAATAGACTTAGATTAATTGAATAGAATTACATTTTTAACTTTTTTTTGTGACAGATGTTGTTTGTGAAAGATATGGAACAGTCGAAGGAAATGTATTGTCTCATCTGGGGTCTATTTTCACCAATTCCAAAGATTGGGATGGACATAAAAAACAACGAGGAGGCGACACGGATAAATAGTTTTTAAAAACATATTATTTTAAATTATATTTCATTAAATTCTATTAAATTTTATTTTATTATATAGTTTTATCAACTTCTATATTAGTAAAATACATCAAAGTTAATTCTAAAATTTTATCAATTTATTTTTCTCCCTTTTATATATTCTCACAGAAAAGTATAGACAACATATGGTTAAAATTTACATAATTTTCAGTGATTCTGACACAATTATGTATATTTCAACCATATTTTGGCTGTTACTTCAAAGTAGATTTTATTTTGGCTAGCAATAAAAAACTAGTTAGGCTCGAGCTGGGACCAGGCTATCCTATCCTGCGGGAAAACATTCTTGGTTCAAGGTTAGGTAGGCGTTTCATTGCGAGCGTGGTTCTGTCTACACTATCGAGAAGGGGCCAAGTTTCATCAAGTTTGGGCCTAACTCGCGCCTATCGGCAATTTCCACACGGGTCGTTGTTTCTATTCACAAATTTAGAGAACTATTCGTATTACAAAAGACTTGACCCAGTGGATAAAATAGCAATGCATAAATTATCAACAAATTGCCACCGACATTAACCGTTCTTAGTGTTCGAAAAGAACGATATTCATTCGTGTCATATTCATTAGCAAGTCGAACAAAGAAGATAGAAAAGGGCTAGTCATACATAGCGTTTTAGCGTCATTTCAAGTGTCTGGGACGTTTGTGTAGCGGTACCGTGCGTGGGTTGGAAGCAAGGTTGACAACGCGTAGAGCGCGTTAGGACTTGGCCATTACGTAAGGTCCTCTATGAAACGGACTCTTCTTTCTTCTCCAAGATTCCGTGTTCGTTCGCGGATGTCTAAAGCATTGCGTAATTTTCCATGAATATATATCCTCACTGTCATGAGAAATTCAATTACTCGAAATTACTCCTTTCACGGAATCCAGTTAAAAATTATAAATAGCCAACAGAAACTTCCACTCATCAATTGAATAAAAGGGGTCCCCCAATAAATGTTAAATTTTTTTCATTTTTCGTTCAATGAAAATAAGTAACACAATTTTTTACCGGACCTAGTGGAGGTTGTAGGTAATGAAAAACTAAAAAGAATGGTATATATTAAATCTTTCATGACCCTTCAAAATCTTGTTTTAGAGCCAAAAAACCGTTTTCAGGTATACATTCATGTACACATTACTTTGAAAAGTCGCCATTTTTTATCCGAATTAAAAAGTTTTTTATTGGTTATAAAGCTTAAAATATATGCTTCTAGGCTATACAAGAATTATTTTATTATCATCTAAATTCATGAAGATATAGACCAAAATCTTGCTTTAGAGCCAAGAACTAAAAATTGAAAATGGAATAACTTTGACAATTGTAAGTGAATTTTATTCGTTTTCGGGTCATTTGAAACTCGATTTACTAAGCTTCTGATATGCATTGAGAGAAAATATAATTTTAATAAGATAAGAGATTTAAATTAGCTTCAAAATTGAAAAATCAATGAAAAATGAATTTTTTTGATGATTTTTGGTCTATATCTTCATATGAAGTTAAATGATAAAAAAATACTTGTATAGCCTGGAAACGTATATTTCAAGCTTGCAAACAAATAAAAAACTTTTTGATTCCGATAAAACATGGCAAAGTTTCAAAGTATGATGTACATTATGTATACCTGAAAACGGTTTCTTGGCTCTAAATCAAGATTTTGAGGGGTTAACAAAAATTTAAAATATACCATTCTTTTCAGTTTTTTATTACCTACAACTTCTACTAGGTCTGGTAAGCAGCTATGTTAGTTTTTTTTGTAAAACAGTGATAATGAGCTAAGTATTGACCGAAAAATGTAAAATAATTTATCGTTCTTTGGTGACAATTTAAATTCAATGGCGAAACTACTGTGTGACTTGACAGAAACTTCCACACATCAATTGAATCAAAAGCGTCACCATAGAATGATAAATTTTTTTCATTTTTTGTTTAATAATAAAAAGTAACACAACTTCTTACGAGACTTAGTGGAGGTTGTAGGTAATGAAAAACTAAAAAGAATGATATTAAATCTTTCATGACCCTTCAAAATCTTGTTCTAGAGCCAAAAAACCGTTTTCAGGTATATATTCGTATACTCATTACTTTGAAACTTTGCCATTTTTTATCCGAATCAAAAAGATTTCTTTTGTTTTAGCGCTTAAAATATACGCTTCTAGGCTATACAAGAATTATTTTATTATCATCTAAATTGATGAAGATATAGACCAAAATCTTGCTTTAGAGCCAAGAACTAAAAATGGAATAACTTTGACAATTGTAATCGAATTTTATTCGTTTTCGGGTCATTTGAAACTGGATTTACTAAGCTTCTAATATGCATTGAGAGAAAATATAATTTTAATAAGATAAGAGACTTAAATTAGCTTCAAAATTGAAAAAACAATGAAAAATGAATTTTTTAAAATGATTTTTGGTCCTTATCATCATGAATTTAAATGATAATAAAGAAATTCTTGTATAGCCTGGAAATGTATATTTTAAGCTTGCAAACAAATAACAAACTTTTTGATTCCGATAAAAAATGGCGAAGTTTCAAAGTCTTATGTACATGAATTCATACCTGAAAACGGTTTTTTGGCTCTAAATCAAGATATTGAGGAGTTAACAAAGATTTGATATATACCATTCTTTTTAGTTTTTTATTACCTACAACCTCCACTAGGTCTGGTAAGAACTTCTGTTACTTATTTTTTATTTTGTAACACAGTGGAATGTGCTTGAAAACGGTTTTTGGCTCTAAAAGAAGATTTTGCCCATATCTTCATGAATTAATATGATAAAAAAGAAAGTCTAGTATAGCCTAAAAGCGTATATTTTAAGCTTTAAAACAACAAAAAAACTTTTTGAATCGGAAAGAAAATGGTGAAGTATCAGAGTATTATGTACATAAATGTACCTGAAGACGGTTTTTTGGCTCTAAATCAAGATTTTGAGGGGTTAACAAAGATTTAATATATACCATTCTTTTTAGTTTTCGATTATCTACAACCTCCACTAGGTATTTTGAGAAGTACTGTTACGTTTTTTTTATTTTGAAACACAGTGTCAAATAAAAAATCATAATTAGATTAAAATGAAAAATTAAAATACACGAATAACGAAAGCTCGCCGACGTTTTTCATGATTTACGATACACTGGGAATTATTACATTATACTATTATGTCTGCGGTCGGGAAAAGAAGCGAGATTTCGCAGGCTCCTGCACTTGGCCCTCTTGGTCCGCAAGAATTTCGGTCACGGCCCTCTTGCGCCACATTATAGTCTCGTGGCATTGCCTCGACGTTTTATACGCAAGCGAGCTGTATAGCAACAGGTACGGATCTTTTATTCTCGATACCTGCCTCGGTGCTTTACAAACTTTTTTACTCCACGGGCCCATTAAATCAGATCCTTTGTTCAATTAACGAACGCGATTTCCATCAATATCTTACTGTATTCACATTGACATCACTTTAAATCCTTCTTAATTCATCAATCTTATTAAATACCCTTTAAACACGAAAATCAGTGATTCAATGCTTGTATAAGCACAGTCATACAAAAAAAATATAAAGTACCATGATCTGGGTATGAGGCATATTTTTCTGTGTACTTTTATGCTTTGAATCTGAATCCGCCATCAGAATTGAGTTTGGACATAACTTCAAAAATACCGAAAAATGAATAAAATATATAGGAAAATATGGGTCTCATACCTAGATCAGGGAACTTTATTTTTCTCTGTCTATGTATAATTATACAGACACAGAAAAATAAATTATAATTGTTCAAGAAATAAGTGATAAGTATTTTAAGAAATAAGTTCTGTAATGAACAATAGAGCTTTGGAATGAAGAAGCGTTTGAATTCATTGATTGGAATTGGGTTAGGTTTGCTATTTTTCGTTAATGTATGTATGTATGTATATATGTATATATGTGTGTGTGTGTAAGATCAACGAGCAGTGCATTGTAATTCGTCACAATGACTGCACATCCTGGTATACTGGCCTTTGGCACAGGTGCACGTCACCGCTTGATTTCCTATGTGTCAACGACAGGTACCTCTATAAGTGACGATGTGCACGCTACGACACCCGCTACAATCATCTGACCCCAATGGGAAACTAACGATTGGCGCATTAATGGACCAGTATTGGGAGCCAATGGTGCCAATATTGGCGCATTAATGGAAACCAAGATTGGACCACAGTTGGTCAATCCTTGGGATGATAACGGGTTTGCCAGTCATTGGCAGCCATCATTGGTTCAATATTGGTTGCCAATGATAATGCCAATAAATAAAATTTTTTAAATTAACAATATTAAAATCTATATTTTTATATTGTTAATTTATTTATTGTTTAAAAAAATTTTTTTTTTAATAAATATTTTAATTTATTTATTAATGCATGTCAAGTATTGGTACAATAATTGGCTTTCAATATTGGTCCATCCTTGGGAGCCAATGAATAACCAACAATCTTATTTTTACAACTCTATATGGAAACAGAGTTGTTAAATTAATCTTCAGCCAATATTTGACAATGAAGACTTGAGTGTTGGTCACATTAGAAATGTATTTTTAGAGGTACGGGATCAGGCCTTATATAAAAGAGCTGAAGAAACTCGATCGTGAGAGAGGCTGACCGATGCGCGCCCTATGCCAGTTTCCGAAACCACAAACGCGTGAGAATCCTCGGCGCGCAGACGCGGCATAGATGCGGCGGGAAACTTCCACTATTTGAATTTGAATTTTTTATGCATTTAATCAAAAACAAGAAAAGAAATATAATAATACAAAAATTATACAAATTCTTAAATTTGTATAGTTTTCTGATTGATATTAAAAAGAAATACGCTTAATTATAAAGAAATACTTATAATAAATATCCTCCATAAATAATTGTTCAATTCTTGAAGATTTGAAAAACTCTTAAAGGTGTGTCCTAAGGTTAAAAATTATTGTTCTAAATCTACTTTAATCGATTTTCATGTTGTAGAAATTATTTAAATAAATTAATTAGTTTTAAAGAAATCAGAAAGAAATTAAATTGATGAAAAAATAAACATTTAATATTAAAAATAATATTAATAAAAATAATCACATTAAAACTTTGCTTGTAAAATAAACAGAACGAAAAATTTAAAATTAAAAAATTAATGAACAATTACAAAATATTAAAGAAGACTTTAATTTTATTAAAATGTAAACTTAAGTCACATAAATACAAATATTCATGTAAGTATTTAAATTTTAAATTCACCATTTTTTCTGTTTAAATTTAAAGTAAAATTTAACAAATTGTAAAGAATGATAGTTAATAAATATTTAACTTTATTTGTTATTCTTTTCGTTTTTCACATGCAAAAAATAATCATTTTTTTTTATAAAACTAAGAAACAAATTCTCTAAATTTGAATACAAATTAAAAATGAAAGAAATTTAATATATGTAAAAAAATTTTAAATTTGAATCATTTAATTAAATAATTTATTTTAACAAAATGACTTTCTAAATATAACTATCCAGAATATATAAAAAATATGAGCAAAAAAAATCAAAATTGGTTTTTAAAAATAAAAAAATAAACTTTTTAAAGTTCAAAATAAATTAAATTTTTTTTTAAATTTTGTTATTCTAAAATTAGTATTAAACTTGAATAATAATTTTCAATACAATTACTTAAAGTTAGTTTTCAAAAAATTCAATTATCATTAAAATGAGTCTTTCCAAATAATAAAACTTAAACAGAAAGAATTAATGGTTTCTTTTAAATTAAAGAAATAATAGAGCATTAAACATAGTTAATTTAATATTTTGAATACTATTAAAAAAAATTTAACTTTAAAAAAATTAATGATATCAAAAATATTATTTTTCGATCGTAATTTAAAAAAAAAATTCATTTTAATTTAGCTTTATTGAACAGTGTTGATTTTTAAATTTTAAAATTTGTGTCTAGGTATTAAGCTTTAAATTAGATTACATCTTATTTTTTTTCATGTCCATATCTTTTATTAAAATTAAATTAAAATTTGTTTTTAAAAATAAAATATAAACATTTTAAAGTTTAAAGTTGAATTGAAAATTTTTTAAAATTCGTTATATTAAAATTATAATATTAATCTTAAATAATAATTTCAAATATAATTACTTAAAGTTAGTTTCCAAAAACTTGAATTAATTTTAAAACGAATCTTTACAAATAGTAAAACTTGAACAGAAAAAATTAAAGGTTTCTTTAAAATTAAAGAAATAATAAAGCATTAAACATGGTTAATTTAATGTTTTGAATATTATTAAAAAAAAATTAAGTTTAAAAAATTTAATGACATCAAAAATATTATTTTTTATCTTAATTTTAAAAAAAAATTCATATTAATTTAACTTTATAAAACAGTGTTGATTTTTAAATTTAAAATTTTTAAATTTGAGTCTAGGTATTAAGCTTTAAATTAGTTTACATCTTATTTTCTTTTTTGTCCATATCTTTTATTAAAATTAAATTAAAATTTGTTTTTAAAAATAAAATATAAACTTTTTAAAATTTAAAGTTGAATTGAAAATTATTTAAAATTCGTTATATTAAAATTAAGATTAATCTTAAATAATAATTTCAAATATAATTTTTTAAAGTTAGTTTCCAAAAACTTGAATTAATTTTAAAATTACGAATCTTTACAAATAGTAAAACTTGAACAGAAAAAATTAAAGGTTTTAAATACTATTAAAAAAAATTTAAGTTTAAAAAAATTAATGACATCAGAAATATTATTTTTCGATCTTAATTTAAAAAAAAAATTCATATTAATTTAGCTTTATAAAACAGTATTGATTTTTAAATTTAAAATTTTAAAATTTGTGTCTAGAGATTAAGCTTTAAATTAGTTTACATCCTATTTTCTTTTATGTCCATATCTTTTATTAAAATTAAATTAAAATTTGTTTTTAAAAATAAAATATAAATTTTTTAAAGTTTAAAGTTGAATTAAAAATATTTTAAAATTCGTTATATTAAAATTAATATTAATCTTAAATAATATTTTCAAATATAATTACTTAAAGTTAGTTTCCAAAAACTTAAATTAATTTTAAAACGAATCTTTACAAATAGTAAAACTTGAACAGAAAAAATTAAAGGTTTCTTTTAAATTAAAGAAATAATAGAGCATTAAACATGGTTAATTAAAATTTTGGAATAAAATTAAAAAAAAATTAAGTTTAAAAAAATTAATAATATCAAAAATTTAAAAATTTTAAAGTAAACATTTCGAATATTATTAAAAATGTGCTCAGAAAGTAAAAACTTTGTTTAAAATTTTTTAAACTTTTAAGTTAAACTGGAAATAAGATGTGAACTAAATTAAACCTTTCTATACAAATTTAAATTTTAAAACTCAATGCCGTTTTGTAATAGCTAAATTGAAATAAGTTACATTTTTTAATTAGGATCGAAAAATAATATTTTTGATATCATTAATTTTTTTAAAGTTAAATTTTTTTTAATAGTATTCAAAATATTAAATTAACTATGTTTAATGCTCTATTATTTCTTTAATTTAAAAGAAACCATTAATTCTTTCTGTTTAAGTTTTATTATTTGGAAAGATTCATTTTAATGATAATTGAATTTTTTGAAAACTAACTTTAAGTAATTGTATTGAAAATTATTATTCAAGTTTAATATTAATTTTAGAATAACAAAATTTAAAAAAAATTTAATTTATTTTGAACTTTAAAAAGTTTATTTTTTTATTTTTAAAAACCAATTTTGATTTTTTTTGCTCATATTTTTTATATATTCTGGATAGTTATATTTAGAAAGTCATTTTGTTAAAATAAATTATTTAATTAAATGATTCAAATTTAAAATTTTTTTACATATATTAAATTTTTTTCAATTTTTAATTTGTATTCAAATTTAGAGAATTTGTTTCTTAGTTTTATAAAAAAAATGATTATTTTTTGCATGTGAAAAACGAAAAGAATAACAAATAAAGTTAAATATTTATTAACTATCATTCTTTACAATTTGTTAAATTTTACTTTAAATTTAAACAGAAAAAATGGTGAATTTAAAATTTAAATACTTACATGAATATTTGTATTTATGTGACTTAAGTTTACATTTTAATAAAATTAAAGTCTTCTTTAATATTTTGTAATTGTTCATTAATTTTTTAATTTTAAATTTTTCGTTCTGTTTATTTTACAAGCAAAGTTTTAATGTGATTATTTTTATTAATATTATTTTTAATATTAAATGTTTATTTTTTCATCAATTTAATTTCTTTCTGATTTCTTTAAAACTAATTAATTTATTTAAATAATTTCTATAACATGAAAATCGATTAAAGTAGATTTAGAACAATAATTTTTAACCTTAGGACACACCTTTAAGAGTTTTTCAAATCTTCAAGAATTGAACAATTATTTATGGAGGATATTTATTATAAGTATTTCTTTATAATTAAGCGTATTTCTTTTTAATATCAATCAGAAAACTATACAAATTTAAGAATTTGTATAATTTTTGTATTATTATATTTCTTTTCTTGTTTTTGATTAAATGCATAAAAAATTCAAATTCAAATAGTGGAAGTTTCCCGCCGCATCTATGCCGCGTCTGCGCGCCGAGGATTCTCACGCGTTTGTGGTTTCGGAAACTGGCATAGGGCGCGCATCGGTCAGCCTCTCTCACGATCGAGTTTCTTCAGCTCTTTTATATAAGGCCTGATCCCGTACCTCTAAAAATACATTTCTAATGTGACCAACACTCAAGTCTTCATTGTCAAATATTGGCTGAAGATTAATTTAACAACTCTGTTTCCATATAGAGTTGTAAAAATAAGATTGTTGGTTATTCATTGGCTCCCAAGGATGGACCAATATTGAAAGCCAATTATTGTACCAATACTTGACATGCATTAATAAATAAATTAAAATATTTATTAAAAAAAAAATTTTTTTAAACAATAAATAAATTAACAATATAAAAATATAGATTTTAATATTGTTAATTTAAAAAATTTTATTTATTGGCATTATCATTGGCAACCAATATTGAACCAATGATGGCTGCCAATGACTGGCAAACCCGTTATCATCCCAAGGATTGACCAACTGTGGTCCAATATTGGTTGCCAATAGTTTGCCAAGAAAAAACTGTTGGCCGCCAATCATGGGACCATTATTTAGCCAATGGTGATCATTGGCAATTTCCCATTGGGACTTGTTTCCGTCGAACGGTTCTTCTTGCTCCTTCAAATAAAGTCGTAATATCTTATCTCATTAGAAAATTGCAACAATCATCTTTTCGTCAATTAAGTCGCAATTTCTGCCGCATCAATTTGGATATACATAATGCGACCAATGAAGTATTACAGTTATGTGTGCGTATCTATAAGAAGAACGGTCATTCACATAATAGAAGGAATACATTAGTATAATAATAGTCAAGTCATACAGTAGTTTCACCATTGAATTCAAAGTGTCACCAAAGAATGATACAATTTTTTCAATACTTGGCTCATTATCACTGTTTTAGAAATGAAAAAAAAGTAACAGAGCTTCTTGCCAGACGTAGTGGAAGTTGTAGGTAATAAAAAACTAAAAAGAATGGTATATATTAAATATTTGATCACCCATCAAAATCTTGTTTTAGAGTCAAAAAACCATTTTCAGGTATGTACATTCATGTGAATAATACTTTGAAACTTTGCCATTTTTTATCCGAATCAAAAAGTTTTTGTTTTGTTTTAAAGCTTTAAATATACGCTTTTAGGCTATATAAAATACTTTCTTTATTATCATTTAAATTCATGAAGATATAGACCAAAAATCATCAAAAAAATTTGATTATGTATATGAGTGTACCTAAAAACTGTTTTTTGGCTCTAAATCGAGATTTTGAGGGGTTAACAAAGATTTAATATATACCATTCTTTTTAGTTTTTTATTACCTACAACCTCCACTAGGTCTGGTAAGAACTTCTGTTACTTATTTTTTATTTTGTAACACAGTGTAATGTGCTTGAAAACGGTTTTTGGTTTTAAAACAAGATTTTGAGGCTGTATCAGAGATTTAATATATACCATTCTTTTTAATTTTTTATTACCTACAATCTCACTAGTCCGATAAGAAATTTCTGTTCACTGTGACACGTTGATTATCATATTGTTCCACAAGTTACGTATTCTCTACAAGATTTTTGAATTCTAATGACTTGAATGAAGAGTGACGCAAGACAGTTTCAAAATCCCGACTCAAAAATCTGTGGCAACCTTCAGGACGTCGCGCACAATTATTGCGAAACTGTAATCGACCGCTAGATTATTTGTGAAGCCTTTTCCCTTCTGTCGTGTTTCGTCAAGGTGGACTCGAAGAGTTAGAAGGACAACCGCGCGTGTTAAACCCATAATTGAAAGAGTCGCTAAAGATAGCACGTTCTTTTTTCCTTTTCTGATTTTGCGAAACATTTTCTAGTCTTAGAATTCTAATCAATCATGTTACACAACGTTTATAATAAAGCCGGGACATTCTCAAGTATTTTTTTTTCTTGTGAAATTGAAGAGATACATTTTTTCGCAAATGAATGGTTTTTTCTCGACTTTGCAATGACAATCGTGCACACTTGACTGAAAATAATAAAATGTCCCTTTGACAGCGGCGTTTTCAATGCTAATGCTTTTTGCCAGCGGTTGAATATAAGAAACTAAATAATAAATCGCAGCAACCTTCGAATTAACTATATTACTGTTTTCTCCACAAGGTGCGTTTACCACATCTCTGGGAATGTTGAATCTGAAGTTAAAAGCACAGTTTTGCTGCTTGGGCACAGGTGTTCTCATTCGATTCCCGTATCTTTTCATCTTCTCAATAGATTTAACGCAGAGTTTAATCTTGTGGAGGCTGGGGAAGCGGCGGAGTGAGATTCAGGGACCAGTTTTCCATCCTTGTACCGCTAAAGCTTACAGGTCCTTCTATAGACGGCAGGCAATCAAATGCCTCGCCTCCCCAATAAAACCTCTGTGCACACACGGAGAAAAAGACACCTGTGTGCCTCAGTTGGTTTCTCTCTCGAACTTGACTCCGAGAGAGAAATAAATAACGTGTACCAAGACCGAGGGGAAAAGTTGAAAAGACACGAGTGAATGGCGTGTCCCATTCATTAGGCTTGTATCACAAAACTAATGTGGGAAGCTGTCCAAAAATGATTTTCTGGAATTAGGTACGATTTGAGAGATGTTTCAGTGACGCAGTTTTTCAAATAGATAAAATTCGTAAACTATTAAAAATGCAATGAGGTGTGTAAGTTTTGTAAAATCGTGATATTGGTAAATTATAAACAAAATAAAAAACAGAATACAGAACAGGACTTCTTACCAAACCTAGTGGAGGTTGTAGGTAATGAAAAACCAAAAAGAATGGTATATATTAAATCTTTGGTAACCCCTCAAAATCTTGATTTAGAGCTAAAAAACCGTTTTCGAGCACATTACACTGTGTTACAAAATAAAAAATAAGTAACAGAAGTTCTTACCAGACCTAGTGGAGGTTGTAGGTATTAAAAATTAAAAAGAATGGTATATATTAAATCTTTGGTAACCCCTCAAAATCTTATTTTAAAGCCAAAAACCGTTTTCAAGCACTTTACACTGTGTTACAAAATAAAAAATAAGTAACACAACTTCTTACCAGACCTAGTGGAGGTTGTAGGTAATAAAAAACTAAAAAGAATAGTATATATTAAATCTTTGGTAACCCCTCAAAATCTTGATTTAGACCCAAAAAATCGTTTTCAAGCACAGTAACTGTTTTACAAAATAAAAAATGAGCAACAGAACTTCCTACCAAACCTAGTAGAGGTTGTAGGTAATAAAAAACAAAAAAGAATAGTATATATTAAATCTTTGGTAACCCCTCAAAATCTTGATTTAGAGCCAAAAAACCCTTTTTAGGTACATTCATATACATAATACTTTGATACTTCGCCATTTTTTATCGGAATCAAAAAGTTTGTTGTTTGTTTGCAAGTTTAAAATATATACGTTTCCAGGCTATACAAGTATTTGTTTATTATTATTTAAATTCATGAAGATATAGACCAAAAATCATTTAAAAAATTCATTTTTTTATTGATTTTTCATTTTTAAAGCTAATTTAAGTCTCTCATCTTATTAAAATTATATTTTCTCTCAATGCATATTAGAAGCTTAGTAAATCCAGTTTAAAATGACCCTAAAACGAATAAAATTCACTTACAATTGTCAAAGTTATTTTACTTTTAATTTTTTAGTTTTTGACTCTAAAGCAAGATTTTGGTCTATATCTTAATGAATTTAAACGACAATAAAGAAATTCTTGTATGGCCTGGAAGCGTACATTTTAAGCTTTAAAACAAAACAAAAACTTTTTGATTCGGATAGAAAATGATAAAGTTCTAAAGTATGATGTACATGAATGTACCTGAAAACGGTTTTTTGGCTCTAAAACAAGATTTTGAAGGGTCATGAAAGATTTTATATATACCATTCTTTTTAGTTTTTCATTGCCTACAACCTCCACTAGGTCTGGTAAGAAGGTGTGTTACTTTTTTTTATTGAAAAGACATAACATTAATAAATTGTAAAGAAGAGGATTTTACAATAAAAGGCATAAAATTACGTAAACTCTTAGAAAAAGCACAAAAACTGTATTTTTCAGTTCAGAAAAGATATTACTCTTGGTATTATCTTTTAAACGCCTTGAATTCAGTTACATTATCTTAATATTACTTCTTTATACTTTTTTTTTCATTCCTTCTTAAATTTCTCTCTTCAAAGCTATTTTTTCTCAACCGCTATTTTGAAATCGTTCAACGTTTTCCCACTGTAATTATAATTGCAACAAAAAAAAAAAAAAACTATTATCTGCAACTTAAAGAAAATGTCATTTTGAATATTGACCCTGTCTATGCTCTTTTTCAACCAACATAACGGTCACTGTTTCTTTTAAATTGCAACAATAACCTTCGAACAAGCGGAAGAAAATATCACGTCTAACAAAAACCAATGCGACATAAAAATCAAATTGATAGGGCATTAGTTTTTATTTCTTTTATGTAATAATAAATAAGAACAAACGTAGCTCGAGTTAAAGAAATTAAGTGGAAAATAAAGAAAAAAAAAACAAGAATAAATAGAACAAAATTAGTCAAGATTAATTTGAGTATTTTTTTCAAATTAAGGTTGCTCTTCCACTCAAGCGGTTCTCTCCCCCCCCCCCCCGAAAACGTCAGAAAATCATTTTCTCAAGATCTAGACGGTAATTAATTATAATTCCTTTTAAAATACTTTCATTATATCACAGTTTAACCTATATTAATTTTCAAAAAAAATTTAAAAGCCCTTTCTTTCAAATTAAGTATAAAAAATTGTCATTTTATTTCTCTTTATTACCACTTTCATGTTAAATTAAAAACTTCATAAATTAATATCTCTAAAACGGTACGGTAAACTTGAATATAATTGTAGCCGTAAGTGTAAAATAATGATTGTAATAAATTTTAAAAATTTGATAGCAATCTATAAGAAGCCAATTTTTCCCATGAACGTCCTTAATAATAAAGAATTGTTAAATTTTTTATTGAATAAACAAAAGAATCGTAGAAAAACCGGTCGTGGATGAGGAATTTCATAATTGTTGCGCAACCCCCTTTCCCCCACACCCCTTTATTCCTTCTACCATCTTTTGAGAGATGTAGCAGCATCTTGTGGCTGCTGGATGATCAGCAGAGCAACGGTATAGTGAGTAGGTGGCTGCTGGACCGCAAGAGATTCTCTCTTCCTAAAACTGGTTTAGGAATAAGATTCCTCTTCCCCCCCTTTTACACTAGTGTCGAAATCATGATATTTTGAAAGGGGTTTTCGACCCCTGGGTCTAATACATTTTTACCTCTTATCTATTCTATGTTCTCACTATATTTATGAATCGATTTATCTCCCAACTCTGGCTCTCAAGACATTCCATTCGATCCTGAGATCCCCCTCGAAAATACGATTATAAAATGATGATAAAAGCCCGGAATGTTACCATAATCTCAGGCATATATATATATATATATATGTATATATAGTAGTAATAACTCTTGAAAAGACACGATAGTCATTTGAAAAATAAATGCCCGCTCGGAGATTTCAACGCTCGGTTAAGAAATATACTATGAATATAATTTTTTTTATCCCCGATCTCAAAGGAGAGGTATTTAAATAGTTTTGATAAATTAATCAATTTAGATTATAGAATATTTTTTTTTTTGGTATTAAACATACATTTGTGATATTCTGATATTTTAAGTATATCAGTATATTTGTTCAGTGATAGTTTTGTAAAATTTTTCGATATTAATATGAAAATATTTTTCAAGGTCGCAATTTTATTTTTTAATAACTTGAAAACATTTTAAAACTTTTACTTTATTACATATATTAAAACTTCTGAGAACAAAAATTATTAAAAATAATAAAAAAGAGTTGATCTTTTGTGTATTTTCATTCCAAAAATCACAAACATAACCTAAAATTTGCGTGTCAGATTTATAAAAAAATAATGAGTTGGCGTTTTGTAAGATTTTTTTCCGGAACTTATAATAGCCGCAAAATCGAGTTGAATTTTTGATTTTCCTTGTGCTTTATATAACTTGGTAAAAAGTGTCGTTAAAAGGTAATTAAATATCGATTATAGTTATTATTGTGACAAAAACAGTTAAGAGATATTTTGGAACGATAGATAATTGTTTTATTTTCGTCAGACGTCAAAATATGTATTTTTTCTCTAGAATATTATTATTACTATTATTACTACCTATATTATTATTGTTATCACTATTTCCATACACAATTTTTACCGAATTCAGCTTGAATTTTTCGTCTCTATTATATGAATAGTTGAAAATTCAATAATACAATAATCAGAGAAAAATTTATGAGAATAATTTGACCTTTCGAGGAAATATAATAAGATTAATTTGAAGCAGGATTTAGTGTCGTTTAAACAGATTATCAAACAAATAATATTGACTATGCGTATATATTCTATTTTAGCGATTATATTTAAAGTTAATTAAAATTTCCTGTACTCATCATTAAAATTGCAAATCAATTCACTGACATTTATAATTTTTATCGATTGTTCTCCCATTGCAAATCTCTGAATGATTTCTGCTTCCAGGCTAGACAAGATATTTTAAAGGTCAAGCGCCTTCTTATTGCCCAAGAAGAAAATCTTTATTATAACTATACCTGGAACGCGGAACGGGATTTAATATTAATAATTATCATTTTACAAAAATTCACAATTTATGAATCAGGAATAATTATAAATTATTCATAACTTGTATTCGCATTACTCACATGATACTTGAGGAATTATTATTGTCTTTGACAAAAGAATTCTTTTCTTTTAGTTATTTTAATAATTTTATGTAAAAATAATAATGATAATAATGTAAATTGAAATAGTGATAATAATATAATAATAATCATCATCAGAATGATTCAATATACCAACTTTAGTATTCTCTTCCAATAAATATACAAAACATTATCATAATCTACAATTTTCACCAAAAAATTTCCTGAATTATTTAACGGAATCAATAAAAACGTTTTAATGATGTTACAAGAGAGCTTTTTGAGACAAAAATACATTTCCTGAATGTAAAATTGTCGTACAATCATGGCATGTATGCAAAACAGATTAGAATCTCTGACTTCAATTTTCATCTAGCTGAGATCTTTTTTTTTTTGCGATTGCGACCGGTTCACCGCATTTAGAAGTAACTGAATTAATTATTTACACAAACAGACGAGTTTTCAGAGTCGTTTCTATAAATTATGTAACTTTGAAGCGTTCAACCCGTGTCTTGAGAATATTTTTGACTGAGAAAAAAAAAACTCGTTTTCACTTACGTCACATTAATTTTTATAATCAAATTATTTGTTTTTAATTCGTGAGGAAAATTGCAAGGACAGAATTTATGTAAAGTTATTTTTGTATACATTTTTTCCCCAGGGAAAAATTTTGCCAGAAATGGGATTTTAAGTTATGTACACAAATTTCAATGGTTTGAAAGTAGTCGTGTATGAGAATTTAAATTAATACTTATTATTATACTTATTTTATCAAATTCTACTTTTTATTTTTGTCAAATCAAAAGAAACAATTTTTTGTATTAATTTGAGGAATTTTGCAAAAGTGACGAGTTTCTGGAGAATTGATGACTTTTTTGTTCGAGGAAGAGGAAGAATATAAAGGAGTGGTTTGAGAATGTTGAGAGAATCTCGTCAAGGGTATCCTCATTATATTATTTTTATCTTCACTTATTTTGAGTTTTTATTCGTTAACGAGCTCTGGAAGTGTATATATATATATATATGTGTGTGTGTAGTCAAGTTTTACCTTTCAGGTGAGGCACCTGCGTGTCAGGTGCCCGCACCTGCAGCCACCACCTTCTTTGGCCCATCTAATCTTTTCTAAACCTGATTCACCCCAAATCTACTCCGATTTCACAAACCTCGGTCTATTAGATAATTTTTCATTTTTATTTTAATCTAGTTTAAAAATTAATTTTTTAAAGAACAATAATAATAAATAAATACACGATAAAAAAAAATTCCATACAAATAAATTGGTTCTTTAAATTAAAATCCAACATTTAGAATTAAAAATGTTATCATAATTTTGAGAAACATAAAAAAGGAACGACGAAAAAATATTAATAAAATGACATAATGGTCTGCTTATTAAAAAGGTTAATTTTATTCATTTATATTTGGTCTACAATTTTTTATATTTCTGAATCTATTTATTTTACCCGATTTTTGTAACAGTTGTACAAAAATTCCGTATTTTGAATTTCCGCGCCAATATGTTTCATTTTTTTTTAATAACAGATGTCGCTTTCGAATCATCCTAACCAACATTTTTTATTTATTTAATACAGTGCGATCTGTAGAATTAAAATTCTCGTAATTAAAATGCTATTTTAAAAATTTAACTTCCAGCAGTCAATTACCATTATGTAAGTTTATTCATTTTTCAGTGACAAAAAATTTATTTTTATAATAGTCGTGTCATATTTTTCCTTTTTCGGAACGTCGAGTTTTGAGGTTATTTCAAATTCTGATCTTCGGATTTTAATTTAAAGCGAATAAATTTGTTTTTTTATGTTTTAACAGTTGAAAAATAATAATAACTTTAGTGGACAAAAGAAACGAGGTGATTTTTACTCGAAAGTCATTTTCTTGAAACAAAATTTGTAAAAATAAAATTAAAGATTAAACCCTTTTTGTTAAGATTTTAAAAATGACGGGATTTTTTCCCCTGACCCAGTGATAATTGATTTTAACCCACAAATGACTTAAAAATTTAAAATTTTTATAAATTTATTTATGAAGAAATTGGAAAAGAAGGAATTTCGAGTCCATATAATTTGTGTATTTTAAATAACAATTTTTTAAAATCTAAGTTCAAAAATTGTTTTGGCGTAAGAGTGAACAATTTTATTTTCAATATTTTGATCTATTCGAAATTGTGATTAAAATTACCATTTTTTGTTTATTTGAAATAGTTGTCAAATTTTAGGTTATTTTACCTAAATCAATTTTTGATGAATTCAAAATTGCAATTGGATAAAAATACCAATTTTCTGTTTAATGGAAACTGGATTCTGTTTAATTATTTAGATAAAATAACCTAATACTCGACAATCGTGACAAATAATCAAAAAATTGTAATTTTAACTCAAATGCGACTTTGAATTGATCAAAATGATAAAAACAAAATACTTCACCCTTGGACCAAAATTATTTTAAAATCTAGATCGGTTTCTGATTAAAATATACGAAAATATTAAGCTAACGTTTTTTCTAATTCTTTAATTTTTCCTCAAAAATGTTTTTTAAATTAAAAATTAATACTCTTTTTTTTTAAGGATCGAGACAAACAGTTGGGAAAAATTAGTTCAGGTCAAAATAAAAAAATCTACCGTTAAAAGCGTTTTGTTGAAAAGGTAAGGAATTTTATTTTTGACAGTTTGGACAATTCAAATTTTCATCTGAATAAAAATTACAATTTTTTGGTAATTGGAAATGTTTTGGATAAAATAACTTATTAAAAATTTAATAAAATTAATGTAATAATAAGATAAGGGGATAAAAAAAATTTTAAATTGTAATTTTGATTTAAATGCAACTTTGAATTGGTCGAAATGTTTCTTGTCACAGAAATTATTTTAAAATTTAGGTAGTTTTCGTTATTTAAAACATACGAAAATATAAAGTTGGACTAACGTTTTTCCTGATTTCTCCATGATTGTAAAAAAATAATTTTTTAACTTAAAAATACTCTTTTTTTTAGGGAGGAACCAGACAAACAGTCGAAAAAAATTACTTCAGGTCCATATTTATTATAATAAAAAATCTCCTGTTAAAAGCGTTTTAGTAAAAAGGTAAAAAAAAATTTATTTTTGACATTGTGGACAATTCAAATTTGTACCTAAAAAAAAATTACAATTTTCTGACATTTGGACACGTTTTAGATAAAATAACCAGAAAATTGTAATTTTCATTCAAATCCAATTGTTCAAAGTGTTAAAAATAATATTCTTCGCCTTCCCACGAAAATTTTAAAACTCAAATTAGAATTTTTTTCCATTATTTGTCTGATTTTTCAACTCGATTCCAAAAACTCTTTTTCTAATTTTTATTCTCTCTTTACAGGTCCAGCCTTTTTTTATCAAGAAAAAAAAAACCAGCGGCAATAACAGACCAGAATAAAGGGGAAAATTTGACAATTTTTTGTTTTGTCAGTAAAAGATGCAAATTTTTGTAAATATTTTTCGGACTTACATTGGTGCTTATTGACGATAAGACTGAGGGGTTCGGTGCCACCAAGAGGGCTCTCTTTTCCGCCTCCGTGTGGAGGGCTTTTGCCCGAGTGTTGGGCCTCCAGCAGCTTGAGTTGCTGCTGGTGGAGGCGATTTTTGATGAGAAAGATCTTGGGCATCTTGAAAGTGGAAAAACTACCCTAATCCAAATTGGGTCTGAAGATTCGCCGCCTCACTCACTGCGAATGTGCGACCATTGGTACCCCAAGGTCACCGCGACCTTTCTTCCCCGAGTTCCAAGGCCCAAACAAAGAACCTCACTGGTGCACTTGTAAGTTCGCTGGACAATCGTTAACTCGTTCAAGGTCACTGAAAAATCACACGAAGTCCCTGGTCCAATTTACCCAGAAACAATTTTATAATTCAAGTTTCTGCCACTGTAAAGAAAAATCACATTAGCGGAATTTAACCGCTTGGTAAATAAAAAAAAAAAAACAGTCACTGCTTTTTTGTCAGTATGTGTAAAACAACACTGGGCAAAATAATAGTCACTGAGGATAAAATAAGTTAATGGTAATGAAACAAGTCACTTTATATTGTATAATTGGACTGACTTTTGTTACACTCGCGTTTCTGTAATAGTGGATAAATGTGCGCACGATATTTTGATAATTTACAGTTACATTGGACTGGGACCGATGCGTCGTGATGAACACGAGTCTCGGCCTCTCGTAAGCGACTGGTGTTCTCCAGGTATCGTGGACAGGACCCCGGGCCCTCACTGTCAGTCCCCACTATTCGAGACCTGTACACGCCCCCTCCGCCTTTCATACCTGTACACCCCACCAGGTATTCCGCTCATCGAGTGCCAGTGATCTGACTCGGTTATACTACCTCTATAATATTACATCTCAAAATATCCCGAGACCCACTGGACAAGTTTGGTTTTCTCTCGAGTGTGCTTGACATTTTTTAGAAGGAACTGAAAGTTTTTGGTTTTTTTTTTTTGGCATTATGTAGTAACGAGTGGATAATAGGATTTAAATGCATTTAAAGTTTAACTGCTTTTAATTTAATTGCATCTAAAATTTCAAGGTTCTCCATTAAAATATAAATGAAGGATTCCAAGCTTTTCAATTTAAGTTGTCTAAACTTTGAAGCTCGTTAATGTTTTTTTTTTTAACTTTTAAGCTTCTCAACAAAATTGTTATCTATTCAAAATTGTTTGAAAGTAGTTATAGCATTTAAAAAAAGATATTTTATTAGAAATCTGGAAAATATAAGGTGACAAATATTTGGTGATTTTAAGGTTCGCACAAATGCAAGTTCGGGGGATTACAAATTCTGACAAATACAAGTTTCGAGGGGGTATTTTCTTTAAAAAAAAGACGTACAGAGTAATCCCTATTACGTATATTACGACTAATACGTATCTAATACGCTAGTATTACGCCAATACGCTATATTACCAAAATAATACGATATATTACGGTACATTACATGAGTATTACACAATATTACAGGTGTAATATTAAATATTTTGAATGAAATAAATAAATAAATACTAAAAATTCAGTCATAAGAACATATTTTCTTTAAATCTACAATAAATAACTCACATATAGAACGAAATAAACTTAATTAAGAGTGAGTCCGGAAGAGTTGGAATAGCTTTTTTGAATTTTTGTAAAATACTTTAATATTAATTAACATCCATATACATTGGCTTGTAAAGCCGTTATAATTTTCTTTCATTTTTTCTCAGTTTATAAAAAATTATTAAAAAAAGACAATTCCGAGAGAGACGAAATTGTCCGGGTGAAATAGAACATGCAGGGCTGATAAAAACCATGATTTAAAAAAAAAATCGGATTTATTTGATTTAAATCGGATTTTTTTGATTTAAGTCAAAAATTGACTTTTTTAAAAACATAATCAGTATTTAAAATCTCCAAATGTTTATTTGTACGTAGTTAATTAAAGAAAAAATTATAAAACAACACAAGAATGAAACAGTGACATAATTATATAAAAAAAGTAGAAACTCTTTTCAAAAAATTAAACTGTTTACGGCCATTTTTTTTAAATTAAAATAATAAATAAGAAGATAATTAAGAAAACGTTAAAATATATTACTAAAGAGAACAAAATTTTAAATTTAGAAAAATTAGAGAATTATTTTATAAATTTAATGGAAAATCAAAAAAGTAGAAAATTGGGAAATTTAAAAATGTAAAAAAAGCAACAAATAAATGTTTTCAAAAATTCGTAATTACATATAAGATAAAAAATAAACAATTGAAAAGAAGGAAAAATGCTTCTTAGAAATAGAAAAATGATAACAAAAATTAGAGAATTAATTAAGGGCATGTGATGATAATGCTAAATTTGTCCGTAAACTTTCTCTTAAAGTACTCAAGGTTTTGACACCAAACTTTGTAGAATTACTCAAAACACCATTTGAATGGTCTCTCTGACCCAATTTTGTTTCATTTTTGTCTTTAAACTAAATATTTTTCAAATTTACTTTTTTTTCAAAATTTTCCAAAAATTGTAAAATTGAAAAAAAAATTAGTTTAAAGATAAAAATGAAATAAGTTTAGGTCAGAGAGACCATTCTAATGGTATTTTGAGTAATTCTACAAAGTTTGGTGTCAAAACATTGAGTACTTTAAGAGAAAGTTTACGGACAAATTTAGCATTATCATCACATGCCCTTAAACGCAAAAAAGAATTAAAAAAATAGTGAAACTTTGAGAAAATTTAATAAATAGGAAGAAAATGTAGAAATGTTTTTTTCCTTAATCTTACAAACTAAAAAAATGTAAAAAGTACAAAAAATAAAATTAAAAAATGTATACAATATCAAGATAAATAAAAAGAAAGTCGATAAAAGAAACTTAAAGATCCTTTAAAAATAAAAAAAGTTTAAGCAAATTAAACAAAACCCATTTTTATAATATTACACTTAACATAAGTCCAACAAATAAATTTACAAAAATAAAGAAAATCTAAAAACTTTATGGAAGAATAAGTAAGTTTGCAAAAAATCTCGCAAAGAATAGACAAGATTCTATTCTTTAAAAAAATTGAATAAACTTACCAAAAAAATAGGGGTATTTATTTTTAAAAATATGTAAATAATTATGAAAATCAACGAAATAAAAAGTTTAGTGAATGTTATAATAACGGAATTGTTTAAAATAATATTAAATAAAATGCATAAAAAGAGAAAAATTATAGAAAATCCAAAAATAAAAAGACGAATAAAAAATATCAAAAGTAAAAGTAGAAAAAAACTTAAAATTTTGTTAAAATAAGAAATTATAAGATAAAAATTAATATAAATAGTTTAAAAAAATTGAAATCTCTTGGAAATTTTGTAAGAATATTAAAAAAAAGGATTATTGTAAGTATAAAAAAGTATTAATATTATTTAATTATTTTGCATTAATTAATATCCATTCAAATTTGAATTAATTGAAATTTAAAAGTTGGAACAAATTGGAATATGGCTTAATTGGAATTTATATAATTATAAGGACATGAAGATATAAAAATGTAATATTTTTTTTGCTATCTTCATACCAAAGATTTGTAAATCTTAGGTATTTTGATCATCTGTATTAGCACAATTTTTTAAATTTTATAAAGATTAAAATATTAAAATTTTTAAGATTTATTCACAAATTTGTGGGTTTTGTTTATGGTTTGTGATGTGTTACACGCACCGGAGAATTGTACACTTTTGATTTAAATCATGATTTTAATGCAAATTTTCCAATGATTTAAATCATGATTTAAATTACGATTTAAATCAAAGTGATTTAAATCAATAACAGCCCTGAGAACATGGTTTGTTCCTTGTTTTAAATGACTATGTCTATGATGAAAAATTGACAAATTAAAGTCTAATACTATAAAAAAAACTTAATTCTTTTCATTTTAGATAATTTTTTTTAAATACCTAAAAATTTCCTTCTTTAGGAAGATGATAAATCGAACCAATTTTCGATTTTTTTTCTCGAATTAACACGTTGTATAAAACGAACGAGAACAGTTTATTAAAAATTATCAAACAAATGACGAAACATTGAAAATCAAGCTTAATGAACACAGTAGTCATAAGAACATATTATTATTTACTTTAAATAAATAAATAACTCACATAGAACGAAATGAAAAATTTTCATTAATTTACAAGAATAAAAATGTATAAAACGAACGAGAAAAATACAACGAATTTTTTTACAGTGTAGTATTATTAGCTTGTATTGGCGCCTAATTCAAATCCAAATATAAGCAATTGGAAGTGCAATATATTCTTTTCTAATTAATTAATCATTTAATGACTTAAGCTATGCAAAGAACAGTTACTATTACGAACTATTACAAGACTATTACACAATATTACTTACTATTACATAACTATTACCTATCAATACGCAATATTACTGACTATTACGCACTATTACGTGATATTACGAGTAATACATGGCTATTACCAAAGAGGTGTACACTCCAATACGCAAGAAAATACCCCCTCGACAAGTTTGGAAAGATACAAATTCGGTCAATTGTGTTTTTTGAGGAAATTGTAGACTATTTTCCCTGACAGCTTATTGGATAAGTTTCGGAGACCTACCACCTCCACTCAAGATAACTTCCTCGCTAAGCTACTGGTGGGCCTCATCTCAGGTCTGAAACTGTGACAATTGTAAATCTAACCCCATTGTAAGACATTCAGGATTATAACTAGGCCAAAATTCCCGTAGATTAGAATTTATAATTAAAAGAAATATATTTTCAAGAAATGAGATACCGAAAAGTAATGTCTTAACCATACAGTGTTATTTTTAAAGTTTCTGCCATATAAAGCTAGAGCTTGAAGTTTTTTGTACATTTTGATACTTTTTATTTTCAGAAAAACGAAAACTATCTGATAACCACAAACTAATGATTTCATACATTTTTTCAAAAAAAGTTGCAAACGAAAACTTTATAAATAACCGTAGTTTATTAAAATATTTATGTATTATAAGTAAATTTTACGTATACTGTTTAGTTTTGGTTAGAACAAACATACAAAATTGCAAAATGTTAAAAAACTACAAGTCAATAGTTATTTTATATAAAAAATTATAAATAAAAACAATAGTATGTTTAAACGGTTTAAACAATTTATGTTATTTTTTTTATTTATCATAATTTTTAGGTTAAAATTAATTTTTTGTTATATTTTAAACAGAAAAAGTTGTAAGATGTGAAAAAAATAAATAAGTAAAAAAAAGTCATCCAAACTACACAAATAATACAAATTGTTTCTTTCTTTAATATTTTTTACATGCATAATGCCAACTGTTATTTTGATTATAAATAATTAGAAAACAATTCTATAAACTTTTTAGAATTTTTTATCTTTAAGCAGTGTGCATTGAAAAAACAGTACATTTTCAAATGTAAAGCAACATATTTATTTACAGTATTTTAAATTTATTTCCTGTCTAATTGAAATAGAAGATCGCTACAAATTGAAATAGTAGAAAACTACTAATTGAAATATTAAAGTTTCACTATTTGAATTAGTAGTTTTCTACTACTTGAGTTAGTAGTTTTCTACTACCTGAATTAGTAGTTTTCTGCTATTTCAATTAGTAAAATATTCACTATTTATTAGTGTCCGATTTTTCGCTAATTCATTAGTAGAAAACCATTAATTCAGACTGAGATAGCAAATTTTTAAAAAATTATCTTATTGCTTTCTTGCATTAGAAAGCAAATATTTTTGCTGACAATGTCGTTGACTTTGTGCTGCACTGAAATTTGCACCCAAATCATATGGTAAATTAACAAGTACTTTTTTCAGGTTAATTATTAACATGCTAACCCTAAAATCAGCACATTTCTATAAAAATACTCTCTTAATCTGAATTATTCAAAAATAACTAATTTAAAAGCGAAAACTCAGTCACTAATTTAAATAGTTATATTACTACTAATCATTTAGTAAAAAAATCTAATTATTAGTCAAATTCATTTTTAGGTTATGCCAAAATAACTAATATTTTAGAAAATTCTGTTTACTAATTCAATTAGTTAAATTTAAACTATTTTGTAGTTATTTTTTTTTACTAATAATTAGTCATATTTCACTAATAATGAAACAAAAACTCAGCCACGGTTTAACTAATAATTAGTTATTCTTAACTAATTCAGATTTAGAGAGTATGCTTTTCTTTATATTGGTTTTGAAATTGTCATAAATTTTCGATGATAAATTGTTTAAACAAACAAAAAATTTATCGTAACAATAGTAAAATACATTATTTACCCTTAGTAAACAATTATAATAAATTACCCTAATGATTTCAACTTCTTTTTACTGTTTTTACTTTTTTTTAACCACTTTTTCTATTGAAATTTGTAGATTATAATTTTTATTAAATTTACAGTGAATAATAATTAAAAATTAATACAAATTTTTATTAATTTGAACTAGTCATATTTTACTAACAATTAGTTGTTTTTCGATAATTACATTTTTAATTTTTGTACTGGGTTTAAATCATCATTATAATTAGATAAGTCCCTTATCTAAACAATTACCTAATTAATTTACTTATAAACATTTTATGTCACAAGAAACTGATTTTTCTATGTGAGGAAGCAAAGACATTTAATTCTGGAATTTTTAATTATTGGAATACATAATATTTTCAGTAAACAGAAAAATTGCTGATCGGAATAAAGCTCGGAATAAAGGAAAGATAGAATTTTTAGATACGAGACCCAACAAAGGGCTATACACACAATTCATTTTTTGAAACATTAAAATCAGCAGCTCTTTTAAAGCTTCACATTCCCGCAGTTATAAAGAAATGGAAATTTTGATTCTACTTTAAACCTGCAAGTGAAACTCAAGTCATTTTTTCCATTGAAATATACTTTTTTATTTAACACATAAGAAAAACGGGAGTTGGACTGCCTTTTATATCAATTACACAGCCACACAAAAAAAAAAAAGTTTCCTGACCTGGGTAAGAGACACACATTTTTCTATGTATTTTGATGCGCTGAATCCGAATCCGTCATCAAAATTAATAAAATGACACTTTTTGAACATTAGAATTTGAACTCGACTTAACTTTAATACATGCCTGGGACCAATATAAAGCTTGAATTATTACCTTTAAAATGCCGTTTTAGAAATTGTTCTACGATGATTTTTAACGAAGTTATGATGTTTTACTTAAAATCCTTTTTTTCCATTACACAATAACACATCAATAATAATTGATGTGTTTTTAACATATGGAAAAAAGTCATAAAATCCTTTTTTTCCATTACACAATAACACATCAATAATAATTGATGTGTTTTTAACATATGGAAAAAAGTCATATTTTAAGTAAAACATCATAACTTCGTTAAAAATCATCGCAGAACAATTTATAAAAAGGCATTTTAAAGGTAATAATTCAAGATTTCTATTGGTCCTAGGCATGTATTAAAGTTAAGTCGAGTTCAAATTCTAATGTTCAAAAAGTGTCATTTTATTAATTTTAAGGTTAGGGTCAAAACTTGATCTGATGGACCAATTCTGATGACGGATTCGGATTCAGCGCATCAAAATACATAGAAAAATGTGTGTCTCTTACCCAGGTCAGGGAACTTTATTTTTTTTGTGTGGCAGTGTTATTGTTCCTCTGATTCGTCCTTAAGAGGAAAAAATTTTAATCTAACAATAATTTGTAAAATTAGGAAAAATGTGTGTCTTTCTAGGTGCAATTGTCAAAAAATAAGAATTATTAACAATAATTTGTTTAAACAATTTTAAGTGGTGATTGTTGGTAATTTTGATAAATATTTTCTTTTTTTCAATATAAAAAATTAACAAATTAAAAAACTACAACTTGCTAGGTGTTTTAGGATAAGTATTATAAATTAACCATAATAAAATGTTATAGAAATGTAAAAATAATAATTTATAGTCAATAATTTTTATTTTTTTAACCAGAGTCCATTAATTTGTAAAATTAGGAAAAATTTGGATCTTTCTAGGTGTATTTGTCAAGAATTAGTAATTACTAGCAATAATATGTTTAAACAATTGCAAGTGGTTGTTATGGCTAATTTTACTGAATATGTTATTGTTTCAAATATAAAAAAAAGATAAGTCTGAACAGACGACAACTCCCTAGGCTTATTTGGATAATAGTTATAACTGAACAGGGCTATAAAAAATCATGGTTTTTTAAAAAAAAATCAAAAAAATCCGATTTTTTTTATATTTAACTCAAAAATTGATTTTTTTTTTTAAATATAATAAACATATAAAATCTCTAAATGTTTATTTGTAAGTAGTTTATTTTTCAAACTGAAAACATTTAATAAGAAATAATGAAAAATAAAACATTTAATCAAAATCAAGTAAATTATGTCGAATAAATGAGAAAATTTCCAAAAAATATCTTCAAATTTATAATTATGATCGCAAAATTAAGAAAATTAGGTAGAAGGAGCAAAAGAATAATAAATTATAAAAAAAAAACAAGAACGTAAGAAGATAAGAAAATAGCCCATTAAAAAAAATGAGAAAACTCTTTTAAATAAAAAATGTCATCGACATTATTAAAGAAATGAAGAAAATATTAAGAAAACAACACAAGAATGAAACAGTGGCATAAAAATATATAAAAAAGTAGAAACACTTTTCAAAAAATTGTACTATTTACGGCCATTTAAAAAAGAAACTAAATAAGAAGATAATTAAAGTAAAAATTTTAAAATATATTACTAAAAAGAACAACATTTTAAAATTAGGAAAATTAGAGAATTATTTTACAAATTGAATAAAAAAAGAATGAATAAAATTTTGGAAAATTTAAAAAAATGTTAAAAGAAAAGAAATTCTATGAAACAGACGAACGATGTTAAAATGAGAATATTTAGTACAAGATTAAATTTACATGAAAGAATAAAAGTTTTTAAAAAAGTTGAAAATTTAAACAATTTTAAAAATATAGATTGTAGATAAAAGCATCGAATAAATGTTTTCAAAAATTCGTAATCATAAGATTAAAACTAATTAATTTAAAAGAAGTAAAAATGTTTCTAAGAAATATAAAAATTAGAACGAAAATTAAAAAATTACTCTAAAAAATAGTGAAAAATCAAGAAAATTAAATAAATGGGAAGAAAATGCAGAAATGTTTTTTCCTTAATCGAACAAACTGTAAAAAAATGTAAAAAGTACAAAAAATAAAAAAATTTGGTTAGAATCTACTAAAAAATTAGAATTAATGAAAATAAAATAAAAAAAATTTATATAAATAAAGATAAATAAAAAGTCCACAAAAGAAATTAAAAAATCTTTCAAAAAAAAAAGTTTAGGCAAAATAACCAAAAAACATTTTTATAATATTACACTTGAAGCAAGTCCAACAATAAATATAGAAAAATAAAGAAAATCTAAAAATTCTATGAAAAAATAAGTAAATTTGCAAATAATCTAAAAAAAAAGAGAAGATATGCAAACAAATTGAATAAATTTATACAATATGAGCTTATTTATTTTTAAAACTATGAAAAAAAAAAATATAAACTTAACGAAATAAAAAATAAAATGACAAATACAACAAAAAGAATATCAAAGGTAAAAGGAGAAAAAATCTTAAAATTTTGTAAAAAGAAGAAATTAAAAGATAAAAATTAAAAAGTTTCGAAAAAGAAAGTGAATTAGAAAAGAAAGAAGAATTAGGAATATTGTAAGACATAAAAAAAGGATTATTGTGAATATGGAAAATAATTAATATTATTTAATTATTTTGCATTAATTAATGTGCATTTAATTTTGAATTAATTGAAAGTAAAACGTGTGAACAAATTTGAATATGAGTTAATTGTCGTTTGGAATTTATTTAAATTATAATCACTTAAGGATATAAAAATTTGATACCTACTAGTTTTTGCTATTTTCAAATAAAAAATTTGTAAATCGTAGGTATTTTGATTATCTGTATTAGTCTAATTGTTTAAATTTTATAAAGATTAAAATATTAAAATTTTTAAGATTTATCTACAAATTTGTGTTTTTTTTATGTTTTGCGATTTTTTACATTGAGTATTAGACTTCCGGAGAATTGTAATGTTTTTTTTTCATTTAAATCATGATTTTAATGCAAATGTCCCAATAATGATTTTAATCAATATTAGCCTGCAACTTAACAATAATAAATTGTTTAAACAAATGAAAAATACATAAAAATATCCGTAAACATTCATAAATTCACGATATATAACAATTTTGTTGAAAATTTGTATCATCGTAAATATTAACCGATTTTTGATTTTAAACTATTAAATTAATCTTTATAAAAGTTCAAAAATACTGATGAGAGCTGATTTTTGAAAATAAAATTTTAAACAATTTTAATTCTTAATAAATATGTAAACTGTTGCATTTTCTTATTTAATCAACATTGAAAACGATTTTTTATGCTTCCTTACAGCAATAATTTTGTTTACACAATTTTAGGCCAAAAACAAATTTTAATGAGGTTTAAAAAGAGCGGAATATACTCAGAAATATGCCCTCTAATTTTTCGAATTGATAACTAGAATTATCAGCCCTTAAAAACCACCCCAGAGGAAAATAATCGAAAAAAGTTTCAAAAAAATTATCAATTTCTACAAAAAAATCCTAATCAGATTCTAAAATGGTGAAAAATACTCAGAAATATGCCCTCTAATTTTTAAAATTTATAACCAGAATTATCATCCCCTAAAAACTACCCTTAAGGAAAATAATCGTAAAAAAATTTCTACAAAAAAATTCTAATGAGGTTCCAAAGTGGCGGAAATACCCAGAAATATTCCCTCTAATTTTTCCAATTGATAACTAAAATTATCATCCCCTAAAAACCACCCCAAAAGAAATTAATCGAAAAAAAATTTGAAAAAATTATCAATTTCTATAAAAAAATTCTATGAAGTTCCTAAATGGTTGAAAAAATTAGGGAAAATATATCCGAGTATGTCCCACCATTTTAAAACTTCAATAGAATTTTCTTGTAGAAATTGACAATTTTTTTCAAATTTTTTTCAACTATTTTTCTCAGGGGTGCTTTTTAGGGGATGATAATTCTGGTTATCAATTGGCAAAATTAGGGGGCATATTGTTAAATATTTTCCGCCATTTTAGAACTTTATTAGAATTTTTTTTGTAGAAATTAATAATTTTTCTAATTTTTTTTCGATTATTTTTCCAAAACAGGTAGTTTAGTTTTTCTTAAGGGTAATTTTTAGGGGTTAATAATTCTTGTTATCATTTGAAGTCATTAAACTTAAATCATTGAAGTCATTTGAAGTCAACATTTAGTAGAATCGGATTTGTTCTCCTTAAAAAATGCACACGTGTATTTGTTTATATAATTTGTTTATAACATAATGAATAATTATAAAAAGCAAATTTTTATTGAGGAGCAATATTGTTTTGTGGAATTTTGAGACAATATTAAAAAGAAACGAATTTTTTCGGATGAACATTGTGTATGTTATGCATTTGTTTATATAATTGACATAATTTGTTTATAAAACTATTGATTTAAATAAAAACTGAAATTTTTATAACCGAGCCTAAATATTGGTGTACATTATAACCAATTTGAAAAAGAATTGATTTCTACTCACAGATGCATATAAAGCGAATTTGTTTAATTAATTTGTTTATAAAATTATTAAATATCTGTCAAATATTAATTTTTTATAATCACGTTATAAGTTTACAACAAATTAAATTAATTTTTAACTACAAATATATTTTATTAGACGAATGTCAAGTTTCTTGGGTATTAGTTAATTAACATTATTTATAACAATTAATTCTTAATATTAACTTTTTTTGTTTGTGAGCAAAATTATTGCTGTTTAAAGCATAAAAAGCCTGTTTCAATGTTTATTAAATAAGAAAATACAAAAGTTTACATATCTGTTAATAATTGACAGTATTTAATTTTTTTTTCAAAAAGCAGCTCTCAGCAGTTTTGTTGAAATTTTATAACGATTAATTTAAGAGTCTAAAGTCGAAAATCGGTTAATTTTTACAACCTGTAGTAAGTTTTGAAACAACATATGTCATTTTTCCCCAGTGTGCGTCGGTAGCGTAGTGGTTAGTGTGTTAGATTATAACACAGATCGTTACGTCCTGGGTTCGAATCCCCACTTGCGTTACAATAATTTATTTAGTAAATTTAAACTATTTCCATCTTGTGTATATTAAGTGTGCCAAATTCTAAAAGCGCATGAATTTTGAATATTTATTTTACATTTTTTTTCTAATTTCATTCATATTAATTTCAGTTTTATCCGCCAAAACAGTTTCTTTCTTTGTTTAGACTTCAGATGATCAATAATCTCTAAACCTCTGTTTCGTACAAATTTTTTTCGTACTACATTTTTATGTAGCGTTAAAGTAACCTCAAAATATCGACTCGGGTGTATCTTCAAAATTGATGATTCAAAACTGATGATGATAATAATCTTTCGTTGCGCAAAATTTGAACCAAATCCAGTGACAGTATCATCATCATCATCATCAACGACAACAATCGTATCCTTCACCAGAAAACATTCCACGAAAAATTATAATTTTCAAGTTGAGACACTAAAAGCTTTAACACACATCTCAAGTGCATTCCAACTTTTATTGCAGCGCTATCTTTTATGAAAATAAAGTTGAAAGAAATACTTGGCATTCCGCGAGTGCATGGATATCTTCTCGATATTTGCCGATCTCAAGTTCCTAAGAATTCAAGATCACGGAGTGCATTTTGGTACTCTGGAAGAGGTGTTGGGTGCGCATGCGCCTAACGGAGAGTGCACTGGTACATTAACAGAATCTTTTGAGTGTGTGTGTGTGTGTGTGTTTCGGATTAATGTACCCCTCTCTTTCTCTGTCCGAAGAACACCTTCCCCTACCGCTAAATTGTTGATTCCTTCGTGTGCTCTCGCACATTAACAAAGTGCATGGCAAGAGTGAGTCTATAAATATAGAATTTGTTGAGTGTGAGTTGGTAAGTGAGCGTCTATACTCACCACGAATCCTCAAGAGCCGGCAAGGTTACGTTTACCTTTGCTGTTGAGCCGCAATGCCGGTTACGTCGCGAAGCGGTATATGCCGCCTAGCGGCTTAAAACTTCAACCGCTGTACCGTCATATATAGGTATATTTACCGCCATATATGCAGTTTACTAAGACGCAATTTTTACTGGGAACGTCATTTTACTATTAAAGTTGCACACGTGCAGGCAATAGTCGATCTATAGACAATTCTGGTTACAATTATCATGACTAATGACACAAATATAAATTAATCAAAATCTTTTTCTACAAGGATACGATGGTTTTTTTTTTTATGAAGAAAAAAAAACGACAGTTAGTTTAGATAAAGTGCAATTTGAAAGGGAAGAAATTAGAAATTGAAGAAAAAGCACTAGAGGTGAGGAAAGTTGTTAAAAAAACACGAGTTTTTGCTTCCTCTGTGCGAAAGAATGATTAGAAGTTGTATAGTAAATAGGGTTGCCACCTTCTTGAATTCCAACTATAGTATAATTTAACTTTTAAGGCAGAAAAATAAAGTACGCAGGAAAAAAATAAAGTACACATCAACTCACTTATTTTTTTCATACACATATATTTTTTTATAGTTTGAACTAAGTTTATCAAGCTTTAAATGTTCGATAACATTAACAAAGTGTTCATAGTTCAAAGAAGTTTCTAAGTCTAAGTTATTAGGCGAAAATAACCAATTTGAATCGTTAAAATCAAACCATTTCCCTAAATAAGATAAGGCTTAGTCAGTAAAATGAGTAAAATCTTTAATAGTTTTTTTGCGTGGATTTTTGGTGACTTTACAAAAAGTGATTTTAGTTTCTTTATTCCTGTTTCATAACCAAAAAATAAATCAGGGTTGCTAGGTTTTAAAAATTTCAAAATTCCATGACTTTTCCAGGTTTTCCTAGACCAATTTTCTTAAAATTTCATAACCAAATATAAAATAACTAGCAATTTTAACGAACGCCTAAGGGCGCGAGAAACTTTGCACTGTTGTTGATCATTTTAAAACTGTAAATTTTTGCAAATGCAAATAATGAAGATTACGAGAATAATTACAAAATTGAAGAAAATATCTGAAAAATGACGAAAATAATTAACATTTGAAAAAAATTGGAAAAATTAAAGAATAATTATAAAATTTTTAAAAGAATGACTGAAAATTGAAAAAAATGCAAGAAATAATTGAAAAAATTAAACAAGAAATATTAAATTTAAAGAAAATAATTGCAAATTGAAAAATTAAGAAAATTATAGGAATAATTGTAATTAAATGTACATTGAACAACTAGATTGAAAATCGAAATAAATAATAAAAATTGTAGAATGGAATTGAAATTTGAAAAATAAAATTAAATATTGATACAAGTAATTGAAAAAAGCCGAGATTTATTGAATGGATTTAGAATAAAATAATAGATAACTGAAGAATGTAATTTAAAATAGAAAAAAAAATATGAATTAAAGAAATAAATTGAAGATTTAAGAATTAAATAAAACTTTTAAAAAAATAATTGACAATTGACGAAAAATTCGAAAACTGGCAAAAATAATCGACTACAGAACAAAATAATTGAAAAAACTTAAAAAATATCTAAATATAAAATTTAAGAAAAATAATTGTATATTGAAAAAATTGTAGAAAATAATGGAAAATTAAGGGAAAAAATGAATAATTAAAAGAAATAATTGAAAAATTATGAGAATAAATGAAAAGTGGAAGAAAATATCTGAAAAATGACGAGAATAATGAACAAATGAAAAAAAAAAAAAATTTGAAAAATGACTAGATTAATAGACAACAAAACAAAATAATTGAAAAGATTGTAGGAAATAATTAGAAATTGTAGAAAATAATTAATAATTGAAAAAAATAATTGAAAAATTAAACAAGAAATATTAAATTTAAAGAAAATAATTACAAATTGAAAAATTAAGAAAATTATAGAAATAATTGTTGGAAATATTCGCACATTTAACAACTCCATTGAAAATCAAAAAAAAATAATTAAAAATTGAAGAAAGTAATTAAAAATTGAATAATGGAATTGAAATTTAATAAATATAATTAAAAATTGAAAAGAGTAATTGAAAAATAGCGAGAATTATTGAATAAAGAAGAAAATAATTGAAATTTGAAAAAAATTGATTTTTAATAAGTGAACAATTGAATTTAAAATTAAAGAAACTTATTGATAGCAAAAAAAAATAATTTTAAAAAGGCGAAAATGTTTTTAATATTTTAGAAAATAATTGAAAATTGACAAATGAAATTCAAATTTGAAGAAAATAATTGAATATTGAAGAAAATAATTAAAAATTGAAGGAATAAATGGAAAATTAACGAATTTAATGGAAATTTTAAGAAAATAAACAAAAAATTACAAATTGACGAAAATAAATAAAATATTGAAGAAAATAATTTAGAAATTAGAAAAATAATTTATAATTAAAAATAAAATTCGAAAACTAGCGAGAATATTCGACAAGACGAAATAATTGAAAAGTTAATGAATAATTATGAAATTAAAAAGAGTACATAAGAATTCACAAAATTGTAGGAAATAATTGAAAATTGAAGAAAATAATTAATATTAATTATTTTTTTAAATCATATGATTTAAAAAAATAATTGAAAAATAATGAGCATGATGGCAAAATTGGAAAAAATATCTAAAAAAATAACGTAAATATTTGATAATTGAAAACAAAAATAGCTAAATTAATATATAATTGGTAAAACTAATTAAAAAAATTGAACATTAAATATATAATTAAAACTAAATAATTGAAAATTAAAGAATTGAGGATATTATACGAATAATTGGTGAGAGTAATTGCAAATCGAATGAAATAATTAAACTATTCAATATAAATTTCAGGAAACATTGATAATCGAAAGAAATAATTGACAAAAGACGAAAATTGTTTAATATTAAAGAAAATAATTGAAAATTGAAAAATGGAATTGAAATTTGAAGAATATAATTTAGTTGTAGAATTGAAGAGTTGAATTGAAATTTTAAAACAATTTTTTATGTTTGAACAAAATACATGAAAATTGAAGAAAATAATGAAAAATGAAGAAATAAATTGAGTTTTTAAGATAATAATTGATAATTGAAGAAGAAATTACAAAATGACGAAGATAATTAAATGTTAAGAAAAATACTTGACAGTTGAAAAAAAATCGATAAATGGCGAGAAGAATCGACAATAGAACAAGATTATTGAAAAAATTAAAGAATAATTATAAAATTGTAGAGAAAATTAAATTGTCAATTGAAAACTAAAGAAAATTATAGAAAAAATCGTAGGAAATGTATGAAAATTGAAGAAAATAATTGAAGAATTGTATTGAAATTTGACAATATAATTGATAATTGAAAAAAAAACGAGAATTATTAAATATTGAACAAAATAATTGAAAATTGAAGAAAATAGTTAAAAATTGAGAAAATGTATTGAAAATTGACAAATGTAATTGAAATTTAAAGAAAATAATTGATAATTAAAATAAAAATTACAAAATGACGATTAAAGAAAACAATTTAGAAATTAGGAAAATAATTGACAATTGACAAAAAAAAATACCAACAAATGCTTAAAAAAATAGAAGTTAATTAAATTAATTTAAAAAAAAAACATTTTATAAAATTCATGACTTTTCCAGGCTTTCCAGGTTTTCAGTAAAGAAGATTTAAAATCTTCTTCATTGAAAAAACGGTATTCTTTTTTTAAGAATTATTCTTGGCGCCTATTTAAGAATAAAATATTCTCAGAATAAAAAAATACTTCTCAGATTGAGAATATTCTCTTAAATTAAGAATATTTTTAAATTAAGAATATTCTCTTAGATTAAGAATATTTTCTTAAAAGTTTGAAGAATATATTCTTGAATTAAGAATATTTTCTTACAAGTTTTAAGAATATTTTATTCTTAAATGGGAGCAGGAAAAATTCCTAAAGGAAGAATATCGTTTTTTAGTGTTTTCTTTGTTTCAAAGCATTTTTAGGAATATTCATTATATTGTAAACATCCAATATTGTTATGTAAAGTTGCCCTCTAAACATTTTATTGATTTATTAATTGCATTGAAAAATACAATTTTTGACAAGGTTAAAGAAATGTTTTTCACATTTGAAATATAGTACTTTCAGCGTACTATATAACAGTCATATAATATAAAGTACGTTTACTCAAAATATAGTACAATACTATATTAAATAGTACGGGTGGCAACTCTAATAGTAAAGTTACTAGAAGATGGAAAAAGATTGTAGAAATTAGATGGAAATAACTAGATAATGGGGGAAAATTTTCGGAGAGTGAAAGTTGTGTATTTTAGATTAAAATGAGTAACTTGCTTTTGCAGTAAAAGAGAATCGTTGAGATTATAATGTTTTTTACATATGAGAGAAAAATTACTAGAGTTTTAAAAAGGAACCAGGAGGTGAAGGAAAGTAATTAGAAAATGAAGATAAATGACTGAAGGTTATATGTGAAGGTAGAAGAATTACTAGAATGTAAAAAAGAACTTGAAGTTAAAGAAAAATAACTAGGAAATGGAGAAAAAATACTAAAGGTTAGGGAAAAAACTAAAATAGAAGGAAAATTACTAGGATCAGATGAGAAATCTAACTATAGGAATTGAAATTAAATAACTAGGTAAGGTAATAAATACTAAAGTAAAAGTAACTGGACATTTTGTAGACCTTTTAAAAACATAAGTAGAAACTACATAAACTAAAAGCAAATGAATAACTTTAAATAAATAAAAATTAACCAGATAGTGAAAGAAAGTTACTAGAAAGTTAATTTTGTGTATTTTAGGAAAAATTAAGTAACATGTTTTTGTATTAAACGAGAACTGTTGAGATAATAAAGCTTTTTACGTTTGAGAAAGAAAAATTATTAGAAAAAAGAACTAAAAGTTATAGAAGAATAACAAGAAATGAAGAAAAATGACTAAAGGCATCGTATGGAGACAAAAAATTACTAGAATGTTAAAAAGGAACTAGAAGTTTGAGAAAGAAAAATTATTAGAAAAAAGAACCACAAGTTATAGAAAAATAACAAGAAATAAAGAAAAATTACTAAAAGCATAGTATAGACAAATAGATAGACAAAAAATTACTAGAATATTAAAAAGAAACTAGAAGTTTAAGAAAAATAACTAGACAAAGAAGAAAAAAGACTAAAGGTTACATGTGAGAAAGAAAAATTACTAGAATGTAACAAAGTAAACAGAAGTTAAAGAAAAATAACTAGGAAATGGAAAATAATGACTAAGAGATAGGGAACTGGGTATAATAGAAAAAAAGGTAATAAAAAAGATGATAAATAACTGTGAATTGAAATTTAATAACTAGGAAAGGAAAAAAAAACTTGAATACAAATAAACTGAAATTTTTTTGGCCTTTTGAAAAAACATAAGTAAAAACTAAATTAAAAGGAAGCAAGTAATAACATTAAAGTAAAGAAAAATAACTAGAAAATGTAAAAAAATAACTAGAAAATAAAATTTGTACATTTTGGATGATAACGAGTATTCTGTTTTCGCAAATAAAGGAGAATCGTTGAGATAATAAAACATGTTTCATTTGAGAAAGATAAGTTTAAAAAAAAACCAGAAGTTAATGAAAAATAACTAGACAATTAAAAAATGACTTAAGATAGCATATGGAGACAAAAAATTGGTAGAATTTGAAAAAAGAACCAGAGGTTGAAAAAATAACTAGAAAATGAAGAAAAACGACTAAAAGTTACGCGTGAGAAAGAAAAAATGCTAGAATGTAAAAAAAACTAGAAGTTGAAGAAAAATAACTAGGAAATGAAGAAAATTTACAAGAGGATAAAAAATAGCTATAATAGGGAAAAATTCTAAAAAGACATGTAAAATAACTAGGAATTGAAAAAAAGATGACTAAAGGTAATTTATAGAGACTAAATTTAACTAGAATGTAAAAAAAGAAACTAGATAATAACGACAAATAACTAGAATGTCAAAAAATAACCATAAGTTGAAGAAAAATTACTAGGAGAGGAAGAAAAATTACTAGAAGATAAGAAAGTAGCTACACTAGGAAAAAAAATTATTAAAAATAGATGTAAAAAATTAGAAATCGAAGAAAAATAATTAGGAAAGGATAAAAAATTACTAGAGGATAAGGAAATATGTATAATAGGAAAAACAATTCTAAAAACAAATTTAAAAGAATTTTCAAAGTTTGTGAAAAGATGACTGGAACTAATATATGAAGATAAAACATTACTAGAATTAAAAAAAAATAACCAGAAGTTGAAGAAAAGTAACTAAACAATGAAGAAAAATAACTAGAATATAAAAAATAACCATAAGTTAAAGAAAAGTTACTATAAAAGGAATAAAAATTACTAGAGGATAAGGAATAGCACTAGGAAAAAAATTACTAAAAATAGATGTAAAAAAACTAGGAATCGAAGAAAAAGAACTAGGGATTGAAAAAAGATGTCTGAAGGTAACAAATGAAGACAAAACTTTACTAAAATTTTTAAAAAAACCAGAAGTTGAAAAAAAACTAGAAGAGGAAGAAAAAATATTAGAGGATAAGGAAATTTCTTTAATAGGAAAAAAATAACTAAAAATAGATGAAAAAAACTAGAAATCGAAGAAAAATAACTAGGAAAAGTTGAAAAATTACTAGAGGAGAAGAAAATGGGTTTAATAGGGAAAAAACTTCTAAAAACAAATTTAAAAGAACTAGGAAATGAAAAATATGACTAAAGGTAACATATGGAGACAAAATATTACTAGAATGTAAAAAAATAAAAGAAAGAAAAATAAATAGGCAATGAATATAAATGACTAAAGGTTACATTTGTAAAAGAAAATTACTAGAATGTAAGGAAAGAACTAGAAATTGAAGAAAAATAACTAGGGAAGGAAGAAAAATTACTAGAAGATAAGGAAATAGCTATAATAAAAAAAAATTACTAGAAATTTCTGAAATAAAATTACTAGAATGTAAAGAAAGAACTAGAAATCGAAGAAAAATAACTAGGTAGGGAAGAAAAATTACTACAGGTTCAGGAAAGAGCTATAAGAGGAAAAAAAAATACTAAAAATAGATGAAAAAAGACTAGGAAATAAACCAAAATTACGAAACGTTAGGAAAATATCTAAAATAGTAGGAAAATTACTAAAAATAGATGAAAAATACCTAGGAATTGAAATTAAATAACTAGATAAGGAAAAAAATATTAGATCAAAAGTAACTGGACATTTTGTTGGTTTTTTGAAATACATAGGTTAAAACTACTTCAACTGGAAGCAAATAAATAAATTTATATATTTAAGAAAAATAACTAGAAAAAATAGAGAAAGACTGAAAATTAAAGAATTAACTGAAATAAGAAAAACAAGTCCAGAAAAATAACTAAAAATGGAATTTCATTAACTAAATAAAAATATTCTTAAAAGTTTGAAGAAAATAACTAAGAATTCACTTGAACTAGAAATTCACTAGTAAAATAATTAGGAATTGAAGAGAAAAGACTAAAAAAACTAGAGGAGAAAAAATAAGTAAAATCGAAAAAAAAGTACCGAAAAAATGACGAATTTTGGTAAGAAGAAGACAAGAAATGGGAGAAAAATAACTTAAATTGTTATTAAATAACTTGATAAAAAATACTCTATATAAT
Source organism: Ganaspis brasiliensis (assembly GCA_037103525.1). Classification (NCBI taxonomy): domain Eukaryota; kingdom Metazoa; phylum Arthropoda; class Insecta; order Hymenoptera; family Figitidae; genus Ganaspis; species Ganaspis brasiliensis. The sequence goes on from JAZKLR010000073.1 coordinate 6,348,456, forward strand.
GTGATAGAAATACCTACAAGTTTAAAAAGTAACTAGAAAATCAAGATGTATATTTATAATTTATATAAAAATTGAAGAAATAATAAAAAAAAAAGAAGAATACCATGTACCATTAAAAATAACCAAAAATTGAAGAAAAATTACTGGGAAACGAAGAAATTTTTAAATAGTAAGAAATACCCAGAAAGTGGAGGAAAAGTGGAAAATCAATGAAAAATAACTTTAATGTAGACAAAAAATAACCAGAAACATAAAAAAACCCGGAAAATGTAATTACACTAATCGACGAAATGTTATTAATTAAAAAAAATAATACTATATAAATAGAGAAAAAGATCCAGAAGTTTTTTTTTTAAATTGAAAATTGTAATAACTTAAAGTCTAAATTGAGTTTAAAAAATTGTCTAAGTTTGTGCACCCAGAAAATTATTAAGTCTAATTTCTATATAAATTTTCTATCTTGGATTTTTACCATACAATTATTAGAAGTGAATTTTAAAAAATGTTCCAAAAAAATTCAAACTCTCAACCTTCAAAATTTTATTGAGTTAATTAAAAAATTTCTAACTTCAATTTTCGTGGGTACAATTTATTCCTAATCAACACTAATTTTCTAACAATCGGCTTATGTTTAATTTCTGAAAAACATTTCAAGGGTTATTTCTTAAAAATTATTTAAAGTTGAATAAAAGCAGAAAAATCATCAAGACCCGTTTATAAAAATTACCAAATCATTTTAAGAAACATTTTCAAGGCTCAATATCTCACAAAAAATATTTCAATTTTAATTTCGCTGAAAATTTGAAAAATTTCGATTCTGAGAAGTTGTTTTCTGAAAAGAAAAATTCCAAGTACATAATTTCGTTAATCAGAAACTTTCTTCATATTTTTCGACAGGTATACAAATTTAAAAACTACACGTTCCTATAATGAGTAAAATTCTAAACTTTGTATATATTCACTCGAAACTAAAAAAATTTCACAAATCTTTAAATCTAAACTATGCCTCTCAGCTGAATGCAGACAGAAAATCTATAGAGTATCTCTCTAGATCTGAGATATCTTTTTACATAAAAGTGTTACCTGGTTTCTGAAAATACCCGAATGCACTGGGTGCATTGACTCCTTGAGTTTCCTTTAAAACTCGAGCCCACCTATAAAAATGTAAATCAGTATATCTTTTTATGTTGATTAAGACATTTACAGCGCGCCTAGAGAAAAGAAATACTTTCAGGTTATTATAATTAGTCAATTATAATCTCTGGATATTATAATTAGTCAATTACTAAATCCAGATAGATGAGTGTACGTATTTCTTAATAAAGACACGGACTGGGTAAATATTTAAAAAGTCTTTTCTGTATTTCGAATATTTTTACGAAACTGTTATTTTCGAGTGAAAAATAATTGTAGAGGTTGCCATATTTCATCATATGTGTTTATCAATTATATAATGTTAATTCTCTCGAACTTGATTTCTTCTTTCACGAATTACAACTTGTTCATTATAGCAGGTACTATTATTATTTATAACTTGTCCTGACCGCAACGGGAATTCAATCCAGCACGTGGTTCCTGTGAATGACAGTCGCGGTAAACCGTCAGAGATGCGTATGGTGATTAAAATCAATTTTCCTGGTCGAGGTGCGTTACGTTATGCTTGCTCTATCTCCGGCAAATGAGTAAAATTGTATCCTTGTTCTTTAAATGTTGCTAAAAATTGGTGGTAGAATTTACTACTTTGAGTGGTTAAATTTGAAAAAAAACTTCGAAATTTTATTTCATTAACTACTTTCTTAGTAGGACTGATTATACTTTTGTAGACTGACAGACGAACGGACAAACTGATAGACGGACAAACTTATGGGCGGATAGACCTGATAAACGGACATACTGACTGACGGACAGACAGACTGATAGACTAAATGAAAAATAGACGGTCGGACAGACTGATAGACAGCAATCTAACTGACAAACAGACGGACAGACAGACATATAGACAGACTGATGGACAGGCATATTGACTGATGGACAAACAGACGGACGGACAGACTAACTGACAAACAGACGGACAGACAGACTGACGGATAAACTGACTGATAGACTGACAGACAGGTAGACAGACTAACTGAGAAACAGACGGACAGATAGACAAACAGAATTGCTGATGGACAGACAGACGGACGGATAGACAGACAGTCTGCCGGACAGACTGACTGATGGACAGACAGACGGACGGATAGACAGACAGACTGACGGACAGACATATTGACTGATGGACAAACAGACGGACGGACAGACTAAATGACAAACAGACGGACAGACAGACTGACGGATAAACTGACTGATAGACTGACAGACGGACAGACGGACAGGTAGACAGACTAACTGACAAACAGACGGACAGATAGACAGACAGACTTACTGATGGACAGACAGACGGACGGATAGACAGACAGACGGACGGATAGACAGACAGACTGCCGGACAGACTGACTGATGGACAGACAGACGGACGGATAGACAGAGTAACTGACAGACGGACAGACTGACTGATAGACACAGAGTTGCAAAATTCTCAGTAATTTAAACTCCGGTTACATTCTCGAGAATATAACCGAGAATATTCTCCTCACGGAGAATTTATGAGAATTTTCTATGTTTGAATGAGCCCCACTATTTTGAAGCACAAACAATTTATTATAAAAAAAAAATGGAAATATAAAAAAATAATTATCATTACAAATTAACTATAAGTCAATGAAGTGTAAAAATTATTATTAAACATAACAATTATGAACAATTTTAAAATGAAAGAAAGTAATTTAAATATGAGAAAAAAATTAAAAATCTAGGAAATAAATTGAAAAAAATAAAGTCCAAAATAGGTAGTTACTTTGAAAAAAATAAAGGTAATAAAAAAATAGAGAAAATAATTGAAAATTGAAAAAAATTATTCAAACTGAGATAAATAATTAAAAATTTAGAAAATTAATTCAGAAAATGATGAAAATGACTAAAAATTTAAGAAAATTATGAAGAAATAATATCAATAATTTAATAATGAAGAAAATAATTCAAAATTTTAAAAAATAATTAAAAAAATTGCATAATATATTTTAAATAAAAGAAATTGAAAGAAAATTTTAGAACAATACTTAAAACTTTTAAAAGTTAATTGCAAAATAAAAAAAATTAAAAGTAGAGAAAATAAATAAAAACAGATAAACATAATTTAAAATTGAGAAAAACAATTTTTAATTTAAGAGAAATAATTGCAAAACAAACAGAATATAGGTACATATAAAATACAAGAAAATCGTAGGTATAATTGAAAATTGAATAGAAAAATGAAAATTTTATAAAAACTTTTTGGAAATTATGAAAAAGAACGTAAGTAATTGAAAATAATAAACAAGTAATATAAATAATTGGAAATGATTAAAAATTAAACAAAACAATGGGAAATTCGAGAAAAATATTTTAAAATTTTAGAAAATAATTTAAAAAAATAAGAATTATTAAAACTTGTACAAAATAATTGGATGAAAACAATGATAAGTTGAAAAAAATTTTGTTATTTTTCTTTCAATTATCAACTATGTTTTTAAAATTTTAATTTAAATCTTTAATCTTCAATTTAATTCTTTAATCTTCCATTTATTTTTTTAATTTTCAATTATTTTCTTCAATTTTTAATTACATTCTACGTTTTTCAATTACTTTATTCAAAATTGAATAATTCTCGCATTTTCTGAATTATCAAAGTTTTTCTTGAAATTTCAATACAATTCTTCAATTTCCAAATGATTTCTTTAATTTTATTTATTTTTTAAAATTGTTTTCATTATTTTCATCAGTTTTCAATGGACAATTTATTTTTCTCCTTAAATTTTATGATTATTCATCAATTTAATTTTTTTTTTCAAATGCCAATTATTCTCACCATTTTTCGAATTCTGTTTCGATGTTTAATTATTATTTTTTTTAGTTAATTATTTTCGTTAATATTTTATTATTTTTGTCATATTGTAATTTTTCTTTTAATTATCAAGTATTTTAGTGAAATTTACATTTAATTTTTTAATTTCCAATTTATATCTTCAATTTTTAATTATTTTCGTCAATTCTCAAGAATTTTCATTAAACTTCAATTATTTTGATCGATTTTCTATTAATTCCTTAATATTAATTAATTCTAGAATTTTCTTAAGCATCAATTATTTTCTTTTAATACAATTCTTGAATTTCTTCAATTTTCAAATATTTTCTTTAATCTTCAATTTTTTTATCGATTTTCAATTAATTCCTCAATATTCAACAATTCTCTTATTTTTTCAGCTAATTTTTTACTGATAAAAATTGTTTTAAAATTTTAATTCAATTATTTAATTCTAGAACTACACTATTCTCTTCAATTCGCAGTTTTTTTCTTCAAATTTAAATTTCAATTATTTTCTTTAATATTAAAAAATTATCGCCTTTCTTCTATTTTTTTTATTATCATTAAGTTTCTTTAATTTCAAATACAATTGTAGAATTATTTTCTTTAATTTTTTATTCTATTCTTTAATTTTTATTTCCATTCTTCAGTTTTTAATTGTTTCTTCTATCATTATTAATTCTCGGCTTTTTAAAATTTTCTTTTTTTTAATTTTTAAGTATATTCCATAATTTTCAATTCAATTCTTCAATTTTCAATTATTTTTTTTTTAATTTTAATTATTTTCTTCGATTTTTAAAGCAGTTGTAAAATGTGCATTTATTCCCAACAATTATTCCTATAATTTTCTTAATTTTTCAATTTGCAATTATTGTATTTCAACTTAATATTTCTTGTTTAATTGTTGAAATTATGTTTATCAGTTGCCCTTTAATATATAGTTATTTATCAAATTTTATTTTCAATTGACAATTATTTTTTTTATTTTTTTCATTTTTCACATATTTTCTTTACTTTGTCAATTAATTTCGTGATTTTTTATTTATTTCTTTTCAATTATTATTAATTATATTTAACAATTTTCATTTATTTCCCACAATTTTTTCAATTTTTAATTGAATAAAAATTGAATTGAATTAAAATCTTAAAATTTTTAATTTTTCTTTGATTTTTTAAATTATTTTGTTTAGTTGTGTATTAATCTAGGTATTTTTGAAATTTTGTTTTCAATTGTCAATTATTGTCGTCATTTTGAATTTTCTTGTTCAATTATCAATTTTTAATTTAATTCTTAAATTTTCAATTTATTACCTCAATTGTTAATTATTGTCTTCACTGTTCAATTGTATTCTTCGTTTTTCAAATATTTTATTCAATATTCAATAATTCTCTCATTTTCTCAATTTTCAATTATTTTCTTAAAATGTCAATACAATTCTTCAATTTTCATTTCTCTTCATAATTTTTATCAGTTTTCAATTGACAATTCATTATTCTCCTTATTTTTTGTTTTTTTTTCAATTGTTAATTATTTTATTTAATAGTTAATTATTCTGTTCATATTGGAATTTTTTTCTTATTGTTATCAATTATTTTCTTGAAATTTCCATTGAATTCTTTAATTTCCAATTTATTTCTTCAATTTTTAATTATTTTCTTCAATGTTCAATTGCATTTTTCGTTTTTCAATTATTTCATTCAATAATTCTCGCATTTTCTCAATTATCAATTATTTTCTTGAAATTTCAATACAATTCATCAATTTTCATTTATTTTCGTCATATTGTAATTTTTCTTATTGTTATCAATTATTTTTTTGAAATTTCTACTTAATTATTAAATTTCTAAATTATTTCCTCAATTTTGAATTATTTCCTTCAATTCTTAAATATTTTCTTTACTTTTCAATTATTTTTATCGATTTTCAATTAATTCCTGAATATTCAATAATTCGAGGATTTTTGAATTATTTTTTTCACTCATAAAAAATGTTTTAATTTTTCAATTCAATTCTAGAACTATTTTCATTAATTTTCAGTTTTTTTTCTTCAAATTAACATTTCTCTTTTCAAATTTCAATTATTTATATTTTGATATTTTTTTTAATCTAGTCATTTTTGAATTTTGTTTTCAATTGACAATTATTTTCATTGTTTTGTTATTTTTTCTCTCCATTATCAATTATTTTTTCATAATTTAATTTGATTTTTAAGTTTGAAATTTATTTCCTTAATTTTCTTTTAATTTCAATTATTTTTATCGATTTTCAATAATTTTTTTCACTTATAAAAATTGTTTTAAAAATTAAATTATCTATTTTCATCAATACTCAGTTATTTTCTTTATATTTAAATTCCACTTTTCAGTTTTTAATTACTTTTTTTAATATTAAAAAATTATCGCCTTTTTTCTATTTTTTTTTTCTTCAATTTTTAAGTATATTCTTTTAATTTCAATTTCATTTTTCAAATTTTAATCGCTTTCTTCAATTTTCAATTGGTTTCTTCAATTATTAATTATTTTTATCAATTTTCAATTATATTCCACAATTTTTTCAATTTTCAATTATCGAAATTTTTTATAATTATTCTTTGAGTTTTAAAATTATTCCATTCGGTTGTGTATTCAACTGTTTCGTTCTATTATTAATTATTTTTCGCAATTTTCAATTATTTCCTACAATTTTTTCAATTTTTTATTATTATCTTAAAATTGTATAATTATTTTCTGATTTTTTAAACTATTCTGTTTGGTTGTGTATTAATCTAGTTATTTTTTTAATTTTGTTTTAAATTGTCAATTATTTTTGTCATTATGTAATTTTTTTTCAATTATCTTTTACTTTCTTCAAATTTTAATTTAACATTGATTGTGAAAATTTGACTTAATTTGATAAAAAAATAAAAAAAACTTAAATTCTCATAAATTCTCGATTAGAATTTTGGTCGGTTATATTCCCGGTTATATTCTCGTTCTCATTACCGTTCTCCAGGTAATATTACTTTTTTGCAACTCTAGATAGACAGCAGCCTAACTGATGGACAGACAGACGTTTAGACAGACAGACTGACGGACAGACATACTGACTGATGGACAAACAGACGGACGGACAGACTGATAGACAGCAGTCTAACTGACAAACAGACGGACAGACAGACATACTGACTGATGGACAAACAGATGGACGGACAGACTAACTGACAACAGACGGACGTACAGACAGACAGACTGTTGGACGGATGGACAGATAGACAGACAAAATGACTGATGGGCAAACAGACGGACGGACAGACTAACTGACAACAGACGGACGTACAGACAGACAGACTGATGGACGGATGGACATATAGAGAGACAAAATGACTGATGGACAAACAGACGGACGGACAGACTGATAGACAGCAGTCTAACTGACAAACAGACGGACAGACAGACATATAGACAGACATATTGACTGATGGACAAACAGACGGACGGACATACTAACTGACAACAAACGGACGTACAGACAGGCAGACTGATGGACGGATGGACAGATAGACAGACAAAATGACTGTCGGACAAACAGACGGACGGACAGACTGATAGACAGCAGTCTAACTGACAAACAGGCGGACAGACATACATATAGACAGACATACTGACTGTTGGACAAACAGACGGACGGACAGACTAACTGACAACAGACGGACGTACAGACGGACAGACATCCTGACTGATGGACAAACAGACGGACGGACAGACTGATAGACAGCAGTCTAACTGACAAACAGACGGACAGACAGACATACTGACTGATGGACAAACAGATGGACGGACAGACTAACTGACAACAGACGGACGTACAGACAGACAGACTGATGGACGGATGGACAGATAGAGAGACAAAATGACTGATGGACAAACAGACGGACGGACAGACTGATAGACAGCAGTCTAACTGACAAACAGGCGGACAGGCAGACATATAGACAGACATACTGACTGATGGACAAACAGACGGACGGACAGACTAACTGACAACAGACGGACGTACAGACGGACAGACATCCTGACTGATGGACAAACAGACGGACGGACAGACTGATAGACAGCAGTCTAACTGACAAACAGACGGACAGACAGACATATAGACAGACATACTGACTGATGGACAAACAGACGGACGGACAGACTAACTGACAACAGACGGACGTACAGACAGACAGACTGATGGACGGATGGACAGATAGACAGACAAATTGACTGGCGGACAGACGGATAGATAACTAGCAGGAAATAAAAGCAGCAACAGTTACAAAAAAGTAGTAACACGTACGAAAGACGTCTGTTTTCTGTTAAGCAGTAACCATAACCATCATTAACAATTTACGCTCATAATTTGTAAAAACATGTATATTTTTGCAATGATTCGCGTGGACTATTCATAGCATATGGCCAACAACACTGGAATTATATACCTGAAGAACTTCGTAGACCATTTGTTGGTCTTTCTTCACAAGCACTGCAGATACTTCCGCATTGGATGGAAGCACACAACGCCTTGGGTGAAGAAGCACATTTACAGTTCCGCATCCAACTTTTCTTTCGTCATTTATCATTCTTGTCATTTCTCCGCGATTTTTCACATTGTTTCTGTATTCGTACGATTCTATTGTTTTAAGAAAGGATGCGCACTTCATAAACTATCCAAATAGATGACAATTTGCGACTCTACTGAACTATATATAATCTATTTATAAAAATCAAGGTTTTTTTGTTGAGCTACCCAACCCTGGACGAAAATCTTTCTCTGACTGAAAGCACCATTTTTCATAATTCAAAATCCTTGTTTCTTTACAGTATATATAATACCCTTGAGTAAGTTTTACAATTCTTTTTGTATAATCGAGTAGTAAAAATCCATGAAAATGAAAATTCAGGGGGATATAATGGAGAAGATAACAATTTTGAGTAAACTTGTATATATGTATAGTCCTCCAATCATGCAATTTACCTGCTGATGATTCTTTTTAATAGGATTCTGTTTTCGATTATGAGATACTATCGGAGAGTAGATTAGCTAATAATGTGGCTGGAGATAATCGGCCCGATCGTGAGTCCTAGAATGCTGGTGATGACTTTGAGATAACTGAAGATGCTTTAATTTATTATAATTGGGAGCATCCTTGACTGAGGGCATCGCGATGCACGGTCGCCAGGCAAAGAATATATAAACGCTGCATCACAAAGTGGTCCAACCAGAGGAGAGACCATACTTTCTCCTCTAGAGTCCTCTTTTCCTCCCTCACGTCCCATTCTCAGAATTTCATTTCACCTCGATGACTCCATGACGGCGCCATTCGCATAACACGATTACGTGTGCGTCGACGGCATTATCTAACGCTCGAGAATCACAGATTCCTTGAAAAATGATCCAATATAGTTAATCTATTGGAATCATCTTTTTTGTGCTTTCAATTAATCGCGATTAATTTATTTTAGTATAAATAAAGATGTATAATATATTTATAATGTTGAAGAAGATAATGAGTAATAAAGATGTATGGTTTGGTATAAAGATCTCGGTGAAGAGGATGGACACTTTTTTTTATGAAATTAAAGTTCGAACAAATTTTCGAACAATTAAAACAGTATTTTTAATTTTGCGAAATTCGCTTTTGTATTTAAAATATAACTTTTTACTTAAATTTAAAATTTGCACATTCTTATAATCTTATTAATTGTAATTGAAGCTTAAAATGTTCTATTATCACGAAATATTAAAATCTAAATTTTTGAACAATAATTTATCTTAAAATTTAAAAAAATTACGTATTATAATTCTACTACACTGAAAAAAATGTTTAGTCATATCAACAAAAATTTTGTTGGATCAACCAAATTTTTAGTCATAGCAACAAAAATTTGGTTGGCTCAATTAAATTTTTGTTGATATGACTAAACATTTTTTTCAGTGTAGTAACATTAACGCGCGATAAATGTTGTATTGTTGTTGGCCGCAATCAAAACTATACGTTTTTGCAGATTCAAATAATAAAAATTATACTAAATTAAAGAAAATATGTAAAAAATGACGAAAATAATTGTCAAATGAAAACAAAATTCGAAAAATGTCTACATAATTACACAATTGAAAAGAATAGTTTAAAAAACAATAAATATTAAATTTAAACAAAATAGTTAAAAAATTATAGGAATGTTGGAAATAATTGCAAATTGAACAACTGGATAGAAAATCGAAAAAAATAATTGAAATTTACGGAAATAAAAAAAAATTAAGGAAATAAATTCAAGATTTAAGAAACAAATATTGAACATCTAAGAATGTAATTAAAATATGAAAAAATAATTGATAATTGAACAAAAAAATTACAAAATAAAGAAAATAATTGCAAATTGAAAACAAAATTCAATAAATGGCTAGATTAATATACAACCGAACAAAATAATTTAAATAATCAAAGAATAATTATGAAATTGAAAAAATTGTAGGAAATAATTGAAAATTGCGGAAAATAATTAATAATAGAAGGAAACAGTTGAATAATTTCGAGAATAATTGAAAAATAAAAGAAAATATCTGAAAAATGATGAAAATAATTAACAATTAAAAACAAAAGTAGAAAAATGGTTACATAATTACGCAATTGAAAAGAAAAGAATTAAATTTAAATTTAAAAAAATAATTGATAATTGAAAAAAAAATTACAAAATGAAGAAAATAATTGACAAAACAAACAAAAAAACAAAAATTGGCTAGATTAATACACAACCGAATGGAATAATTTTGAAAGTCAAAGAATAATTATAAAAATTTTCGATAATTGAAAATTGAAGAAATTGCGGAATATAATTGAAAATTGATGAAAATAATTAATAATTGAAGGAAATAGTTTGAAAAATCACGAGAATATTTGAAAAATTGAAGAAAATATGTGAAAAATGACAAAAATAATTGTCAATTGGAAACTAAATTCGAAAAATTACTAGATATTAATGAACAACTGAAAAACATAATTGAGAAAATTAAACAAGAAATATTAAATTTTAAGAAAATAACTGCAAATTGAAAAATTAAGAAGATTATAGGAATATTTGTTTAAAAAAATTGCACATTTAATAACTGGGTTGAAAATCTAAAAAAATAATAATTAAAATTGAAAAAACCAATTGAAAATTGAAGAAAGCGATTAAAATTTGAAGAATGAAATTGAAATTAAAAGCATATACTTAAAAATTGAAAAAAGTAATTGAAAAAAGCCGAGAATTAATTGAAATAGAATAATACAATTGAAAATTGAAATATGGAAATAAAAATGGAAGAATGGAATTAAAAATTAAGGAATATAATTGAACAATTGTATTTAAAATTAAAGAATCTTAATGATAATCAAAGCAAAAATAGAAAAAAGTAAATAATTTTTTAATATTAAAGAAAATAATTAAAAATTGAAAAGTGGAATTTAAATAGGAAAAAAATAACTGAGTATTGATGAAAACAGTTCTAGGATTTAATTTTTAAAACAATTTTTATGAGTGAAAAAAATTATTGAAAAAATACCAATATTATTGGACATTGAGGATTTAATTGAAAATCGATAAAAATAATTGAAATTAAAGAAAATAATAAAGAATTAAGGAAATAAATTTCAAACTTAGAAATCAAATTAAATTTTGAAAAAATAATTGATAATGGAGAGGGAAAATAACAAAATGACGAAAATAATTGAAAATTGAAAACAAATTTCAAAAAATGACTAGATTAATACACAACCGAGAAATATAATTTTAAAAATCAAAGAATAATTATAAAATTTTATGCTATTAATTGAAAATTGAAAAAATTGTAGGGAATAACTGAAAACTAGAGAAAATGATAAATAATTGAAGGAAATATTTGAAAAATGGCTAGAATAATTGAAAAATTGAAGAAAATAAAAAAAAATTTAAAAGAGAAATGTAAATTTGCAGAAAAAAAACTGAAAATTAATAAGAATAGTGCTAGAATTGAATTGAAAATTTAAAACCTTTTGTTATGAGTGAAAAAAATAATTGAAAAATCCGAGAATTATTGAATATTATGAGGAATTAATTGAAAATCGATAAAAATAATTAAAAGTAAAGAAAATGTTTAAGAATTGAAGAAATGAATTAGAAATTTATGAATTAAACGGAAACTTCAAGAAACTAATTGATAATTGAGAAAATGCGAGAATTATTGAATATTGAATAAAATAATTGAAAAACAAAGAATGCAATTAAACATTGAAGAAAATAATTAGCAATTGAGGAAATAAATTGAAAATTTAAGATTTTAATTAAAGATTGAAGTAATAAATGATATTTGAAAAAAAAATTTATAAATGACGAAACAAATTGACAATAAAATCAAAATTAAAAAATGCCTAGTTTAATACACAACCGAACAAAATAATTTAAAAAATCAAAGATTAATTATAAAACTTTAAGCTTTTTAATTAAATAGAATTTTAATACAGTAAAAAATTAAAAAAATTGTAAGAAATAATTAAAAATTGCTAAAAAGAATGAATAATTAAAGGAAATAGTTGAAAAATTGATGAAAATATGTGAAAAATGAAGAAAATAATTGTGAATTGAAAATAAAATTCGACAAATGACTAGATATTAATGGACAACCGAAAAACATAATTTTGACAATTAATCAACAAATTAAACAAGAAATATTAAATTTAAAGAAAATAATTGTATATTGTTAAATTAGGAAATTTATTGTAATAATTTGTTGGAATTAATTGCACATTTAACAACTGGATTGGAAAACGAAAAAGTAATTCAAATTAAAAAAAATAATTAAGAAAAGTCGAGAATAAATTAATATAGAAGAACACAATTGAAAACCGAAGAATTAGAATTAAAATTGAAGAATCGATTTAAAAATTAATTAATCTATGATAACCACAAAATAAATAGAAAAACGCGATAATTCTTTAATATTAAAGAAAATAATTGAAAAATTAAATTTGAAGAAAATAACTGAGAATCGAAGAGAATTGAAAAAGTGAATTGAAATTTTAAAAACAATTTTTATGAGCGAAAAAAATATTTTAAAAAGCCGAGAATTATTGAATACTGAGGAATTAATTGAAAATCTGTAAAAATAATTGAAAATTAAAGAAAATATTTGTGAACTGAAGGAAATCGATAAAAATTGAAGAAATAAATTGGAATTTAAAGAATTATATATAGAAATTTCAAGAAAATAATTGATAATAATAAGAAAAATTACAACATGACCAGAATAATGAACTATTTAATAAAATAATTAACAATTGTAAAAAGAATTTTGAAAATTAAAGGAGAATAATAAATTGTCAATTGAAAACTGATGAAAATTATGAAAAAAATGGTCAAAAATAAATGAAAATTGAAGAATTGAATTGACATTTCAAGAAAATAATTGAGAATTGATGAAAATAATTAAAAATTAAAGAAATAAATTGAAGACTAATGAATTAAATTGAAATTTTAAGAAAGTAGTTGATAATTGAAAGAAAAATTATAAAACGACTTAAATAATTAAATAGTAAAGAAAATAATTGAGAAATGAAGAAAATAATTGACAATTGAAAGAAAAATTCGAAAATTGGTGAGAATAATCGACAACAGAACAAAATAATTTTAAAAAATTAAAGAAGAATTATAAAATTTAAAGAGAATAATTTTATATTGAAAACTGTTGAATATTATAGAAATAATTATAGATTTTTTTATTAATAAAATTAAAATTATTTGAACGAATATTTATTAAATGTAAATTTTAATCAATTTAAATGCGTTTTTTAAAAAGTATCTGATTTAAAACAAAAAACATCTGTGTGCCAGAGTTCAGGTGTGAACAGACAACAAAAAATGATATTAACTATAATATATAATTATATTAAATAATATAAATAATTATATACAAATAATATATACAAATAATTATATTTGTCTTAAATAAATTATGATGGTTTACAAAAATATTTGATAATTGGTATAGTATTTGATTTGGTAATTCTAATTCGATAATGAATCGAGTGGCGTCACAACAGAATGCTGAAAATAATGCATAAAACGACAATATGATTATATGCCATTTTTGCTTTTAATGACATCAACCATTAATTTATCAAGTTGTTACCAATTACGGCAAATTCCTTATAATCTAACATGTCAATGATTATTCAGTGGTTTATGATTGTGTTCAGACTTTTGTGCATTTCAATTTTTGTAATTATCACTAGTACGATCTTCATATAGTAACAATTACAATATGGTCATTATCAACAGAAATGTTTTCATTGTTGATGTCATGATGTCCAAAAAGCGAAACTGATTATTACATTTTTATAAAGACGTATAGGTAATCCATAAATTGTAGTCAAGATATAACTCTATACATTCTTGTAAAAATGTGACCCATATAAATTATTCTAAATATGCAAAGATGATTAATTATTATTGTAAAGATGCAAAACATCCATTATTCTAAAGATGTAAAATATCCATTATTGTAAATATGTACTCCTAATTACTTTTCTCCGCTGAATTCGATTCTGAAGTCAAAATTATCAGATTAGCTAAAATGTTTCAATTTTTGGTCAATTCTTTGAGAATATCGCAAAAATTTTAGCCAAATTGGTTATTCTGACTTTGGATTCGGAGAGGAAAAATACATAGGAATAGTACCCAAAAAAATTTTTTTGTGGGGCTGTGTAAAAATGTGAAATAATTATTATAAAGATGTAACTGCTGAAGGTGCAATTTACCAAATTGATAAAAATTACGGGTAAAAAATTTGACAAATGGCCGAGAGAATGATTTAAAGGACATGGATACCAAATGGAAGATGATGTTGAGATGAAGTGCGGGAAATGAAAAATGTATAGTCCTCCCACGTGGCGACTCGGACTGCTTCGCACTGTTGCACTGCGAAAGGTGTCTAGGCTTGCGAAACTGTTTGTTGTCGTAACCAAGAGCCAAAGTCAAGGCCAAGGCGAGAGCGCTTATGCAACTCGTGCCACAGTCGCGCAACGTACTCAGATTGCGGTTCTAATTCCCAAGTTATAAAAATTCAAACATTACATTCTTTTAATGAATGCTCAGTACATAAGGAAGGTACTGCAAGAAATGCATTCTGCATGTTTAAACTCTTTATAAACCGCTCAAAGATCAATCATTCCATTAAGCGGAATCATTCCCCCTAAAAGACCATCACAATTAAATGTTGATTTTAGTCCTAACTGGTATTCTGGATAATTTATTATAGTATTCGACATTAGGAATTCGTTATTTTTGATTAAAAAATGGGATTTGAAGAAGAAAAACAAATTTTTGGATGATGTATATGTAGATAGGATATATGGGTGTAATTATAGGTATACATATAGATGGGGTAAGTGAGTATATATAGCATATACTATGTATAGTATTAATATATATAGTATCGACATACATAGTATATACTTTTTATGTATAGTATTAATATATATAGTATGTACTACATATAGTATTAGTATAGATACCCGAGTTGAGATTTTGATGCTACTTTGAAGCTCATGTGGAACTTTAGCTTCTACACTGCAAAAACTGATGTCTTCTATAAGTGTCTTATTTTAAGACATTTTGGTGTCTAAGATGCATAAAATGTCTCATTTTAAGACACTTGTAGTGTATTTGATACAATAAAGACACTTAAATGTCTTACAATAAGACACTTAGAAGACAGCAGTTTTTGTAGTGTAATGAAAAAAAAAACATTTAATCAAAATCAAGTGAATTACCTCGAATAAATGAGAAAATTTCCAAAAAATATCTTTAAATTCATAATTATGATCGCAAAATTAAGAAAATTAGGTAGAAGTAGCGAAAGAATAAAAAATTATAAAAAAAAAACAAGAACGTAAGAAGATAAGAAAACAGTCCATTACAAAAATGAGAAAACTCTTTTTAATAAAAATTGACATGGACATTATTTAAGAAATAAAGAAAAACGAATATAATACTTAAAACAAAAACGTTAAAATATATTACTAATGGGAACAACATTTTAAAATTAGGAAAATTAGAGAATTATTTTACAAATTAAAAAAAGAGTGAATAAAAATTTGGAAAATTTAAAAAAAAATGTTAAAAGAAAATTCTATGAAATAGAAGAACGATGTTAAAATGAGAATATTTAGTACAAGATTTTTACATAAAAGAATAAAAGTTTTTAAAAAAGTTGAAAATTTAAATAATTTTAAAAATGTAGATTGTAGATAAAAGCATTGAATAAATTTTTTCAAAAATACGTAATTATAAGATAAAAACTAAACAATTTAAAATAAGTAAAAATGTTTCTAAGAAATGGAAAAATGAAAAGAAAAATTACAGAATTAATCTAAAAAATAGTGAAAAATCAAGAAAATTAAATAAACAGGAAGAAAATGCAGAAATGTTTTTTCCTAAATCTAACAAACTCAGTGGCAAAAGAATTTTTTTTTTTTGACGGAATTTATAAAATTTTAGAATTAAAAAAAATTGCAAAAAATGATTGAAATTAAACAAAATACTTGCAAATTTTGCAAATTAACTGAAAAAAATAGAATCAATTAAAAATTTAGAGAAGTAATTTAAAAAAGCATAGAAATGTTTTACAAATAAAGAAAATAATTTTAATTTGAGAAAATTACTTGAAAATCTTACAAATAAATTGAAAAAAACCGAATAATAAAAAATTTAGACTTTAGATAAAGGGAAATTTAAGAAAATTTTAAAAAAATACTTAAAACTTTTAAAAGTACATTAAAAAAAAAGGAAATAAATAAAACAAGATAAACATTATTTAAAATTGAAGAGAATAATATAAAAAATCATATAAATAATTTAAAAATGAATTAAATAATTGAAATCTCAGATAAATAGTTTAAAATTTTTGAAATTATAAAAGAAATGAAAACAATTGAAAATTGAAGGATATAAAATTTGGAAAATAATTGAAAAATGATTTTACAATTTGAAACTTGAAGAAAATAGTTGAAATATGATACAAACAATGATAAGTTGTAAAAAATAAATCACATTTAAGTGAAATAATTAAAAAAAACTACAGAATTTTTTTTTAAATAAAAAAAAAAATGAGAATATTTAGTACAAGATTAAATTTACATAAAAGAATAAAAGTTTTTAAAAAAGTATAAAATTTAGAAATTTTAACAATGTAGATAAAAGCATCGAATAAATGTTTTTAAAAATTCGTAATTATAAGATAAAAACTAAATACTAAACAATTTAAAAGACGAAAACATGTTTCTAAGAAATGGAAAAATTAAGACAGTGTCAAAAACCCTTTTTATTTAGGACAAAATTTATAATATTTTAGAATTAAAAAGAATTGCAAAAAATAATTGAAATTAAACAAAATAATTGCAAATTTTGCAAATTAATGAAAAAAAAAAATGAAATCAATTAAAAATTGGGGAAAGTAATTTAAATAATCACAAAAATGTTTTAATCATAAAGAAAATAATTAAAATTTGAGAAAAATACTTGAGAATCTTAAAAGTGAATTAAAACAAAATTGAATAATGAAAAATTAGAGAAAATAATTGAAAATTGAAAAAACATGGTTAGAAAAATACTTACAACTTTCAGAAGTTCATTGAAATAAAAGCAAATAATTAAAAATTAGAGATAATAAATAAAAAAAGAAAAAAATAATTTAAAATTGAACAGAACAAGTTTTAATTAAAGGGAAATAAGTAAAAACTTTTTGGCAATTATAAAAAAGAACGAGAAAAAGAACAAAAGTAATTGAAAATTGAAGAAAATAATATAAAAAATAATATAAATAATTAAATAATTTAAAAGTCAGATAAATAGTTAACAATTTTTAAAATTATGACACAAATTTAAAGAATTGAAAATTGAAGGAAATAGATTTTGGAAAATAATTGAAAAATGTTTTTAAATTTTTAAACTTGACGAAAATAATTAAAACATGATACAAACAATGATAAGTTGTAAAAAAAATAAATGACATTTAAGTGTGATAATTAAAAAAATTACAGAATTTTTTTTAAATAAAGAAAAATTAATTGAAATTTGAAAAAAATACATGAAGATCTTAGAAATCAATTTAAAAAAAAAGAAAATAACTAAAAATTGGAGAAAAGAATTGAAGAAATAAGCTAAAAGTAATTGAAATTTACGATAATTAATAAGCAAAATTTGAAATTATGAAAACAAATAAAAATTATTAAAGAATTGAAGAAAACAATTGAAATTTCAGAAAAATTCTTTAAAATCTTAGAAATTAATTTTAGAAAATGAGAATGACTAAAAATTGGAGAAAAGAATAGAAGAATGTTAAAAATAATAATTGAAATTTACGATAATAATTAATATAAATTTTTGGAAATTATGAAAACAAATAAAAATATTTAAAAATTGAAGAAAATAATAGAAATTTGAGAAACTTACTTGAAAAAATTTTAGAAATTAATTTTATAAAATGAGAAAAACTAAAAATTGGGGAAAAGTCTGGAAGAAAGCTAAAAATAATTGAAATTTACGATAATTAATAAAAAAAAAAACAGTTTGAAAAAGTTTTACTTAAAAAATTTTAATTAAAGAGAATAATTAAAAAATTGCAGAAATAACGAAAATTGATGAGAATAATTCCAATATCGGATATAAAAATTTGTTACTATTTTTTGCTACTGTCATACCATAAATTTGTAAATTGTATATATTTTGATTATCTGTATTAGTCCAATTGTTTAAATTCTATAAAGATTAAAATATTAAATTAAAATTTTTAAGATTTATCTACAAATTTATGTTTTTTTTATGTTTTGCGATTTTTTACATTGAGTATTAGACTTCCGGAGAATTGTAAAGTTTTTTTCTTTATTTAAATCATGATTATAATGCAAATGTACAAATGATTTAAATTAATATCAGACTGTAACTTAACAGTAATAAATTGTTTAAACAAATGAAAAATAAATAATATCCGTATACATTCATAAATTGACGATATATAACCTATTCGTAATGGTGTTAAATACTCAGAAATATGTCCTTTAATTTTTAAAATTCATAACCAGAATTATCACACCCTAAAAACCTCCCTTAAGGAAAATGATCGTAAAAAAATTTCAAAAAAATTATAAATTTCTACAAAAAAAATTCTGATGAGGTTCCAAAATGGCGGAAAATACTTAACAATATGCCCCCTTATTTTTCCAATTGATAACCAGAATTATCATCCCCTAAAAATCACCCCAGAGAAAAATAATCGAAAAAAATTTGAAAAAAATTATCAATTTCTATAAAAAAATTCTATAAAGTTCCTAAATGATTGAAAAAATTAGGGGAAATATTTCCGAGTATGTCCCACCATTTTAGAACTTCAATAGAATTTTCTTGTAGAAATTGACATTTTTTTTCAAATTCTTTTCGACTATTTTTCTCAGGTGTGATTTTTAGGGGATGATAATTCTGGTTATCAAGTAGAAAAATTAGGGGGCATATTTCTGAGTATTTTCCACCATTTTAGAACTTCATTAGAATTTTTTTGTAGAAATTAATAATTTTTCAATTTTTTATTTTAGATTATTTTTCTTAAGGGTAATTTTTAGGGGTTAATAATTCTTGTTATGATTTAAAGTCATTAAAGTTAAATGATTGAAGTCATTTGAGACAATATTAAAAAGAAACGAATTTTTTCGGATGAAAATTGTGTATCTTATGCATTTGTTTATACAACGCGAATTTGTTTAAGTAATTTGTTTATAAAATTATTAAATATTTGTCAAATATTAATTTTTTATAATCACTTAATAATTTTACAACAAACTAATTTAATTTTTCTCTACAAATATCTTTTATTAGACGAATGTCAAGTTTCTTGGGTATTAGTCAATTAACACTATTTATAACAATTAATTCTTAATGTTAACTTTTTTTTTCTCTTTTACATATTTTAGAACAAAATTATTGCTGTTGAAAGCATAAAAAGCCTGTTTCAATGTTTATTAAATAAGAAAATACAAAAGTTAACATATTTGTTAACAATTAACACTATTTAAAATTTTTTTTCAAAAAGCAGCTCTCAGCAGTTTTTTTGAAATTTTATAACAATTAATGTAATACTTTAGAGGATCCATAAAAAAGAAGGTCTTGAGGGTTAAAGTAGCCTCAAAATTTCGACTCGGTTATAGTATATACTACAAATGCAGTAGTTATATAAAGATACAGTAAGTACCTATACATACATAAAGAAGATACATAAACAGGCATACAACTATTATGTCTTTAAGCAGAAGTTTATATAGCTTCAAATAAGGACATTTAATGCAGAAAGCAAATATAAAATAGAATCAGCGGAAGAGAGTACATAACTCGAGCAAAAAAAAGATATATCATAATGAACTTCTTTTGTTTTTGCGTGTTGTTAGTTGCTCTTTTCGCATCTTGTGTGTTTTTTTTTTTTTTGCAGATAAGATTGTTGACTAGCCGAGAGCGACGAGATAGGCAAAGAGCCTATTTTCTAGGAACATCGGAGCGAGTGGAGAACGGTGTTATTGCCTCAAGACAAGTAGCGTCAATGCCAGTTTGCCAGTCGGTTGACCATAACCGTTTAACGGCCACCAACTAAGACCATATGGACAATTCATGTTGTGCGACACAGGCCATCGCAACAACCACTCGTACACCTGTTCACTCGACCACGTTAAGCCATCCTGCAAAATTCCAGTCAGGCCCCTGGAGTCGTAATCTCAGCCCTTGACCCCATTTCTTATGCAATACAAAGAAAGGCTTTTAAAATTTCTCTCTCTCTTTCCTATCTAGAAAAAGTAAATACCATTTAAGTTACGACTAATGTTACATATCTTCTTTCCACTCATCAATATATTGTAATCAACAAATTTTCATTCTCCTTTTAATTTGCACTTTAGCATACTTTTTTTGTTGTTGTTATTTTTCTTAACTAGTGCGAGAAAGTTAGATGTGTTATAAAATAACATATTTCTGTCACTAGTGCGGAAAAAGATCACTTTCTTCACTAGTGTAGAAATAGGCAGAAATAGAAATAGTGTAGTACTACACTATAGTGTACAAATAGTGTAGTGCTACACTATTTCTATTTTATATTTCTATTCTATTTTATATTCCCGAGTAGAAATAACAATTTCTATCAATAGTGTTAAAAATGACTATTTCGAGCACTAGGTGTTAAAAAGGACTATTTACAGCACTAGTGTGGAAAATGACTATTTTTATTACTAGTGTGGTAATGATCACTTTAGTTCCTAAAATTAACTTTTTCCTCAGTACAGAAGAGAGTCTAAAAAAGTTACAAAAATCTTTTACTTGTCTGAAACTACACCAAGAAACTTTGTGGTTTAATGACCTTTCTTGTACCATCCTTGGCTTGTTTCTAGCTTTTAACTATTAGTCTCGGAAGACCATTTTCTTCACTTCCTCTTTGAATTCAGTCATCATCCTCGTCAGTTCTGCCAGTTGCTCAACACTTTGTGTGTCCTTCGTTTTCTTACACCAATTCTGTTATTTTACATAATTATTTTTTCTTTTTCTCTCTATTTTCCTCTTTTCTATTCTTACATTTTAAGGGCATGTGATGGATTATGACGTTACTGGTATAGGCAAAATTTGTCCGTAACTTTTCTCTTCAAATATTGAATATTTTTTTCTGAAACTTGGTAGAATTATTTAAAATGTCATTAGGAAGGTCTCTCAGACCCGAGTTTGTTTGAATTTGGTCTCAAAATTGATTTTTATAAAAGTTTGTATTTTTTCGAAAATTTCCCAAAATTAATTTTGGGCCAAAATTAAAACAAATTCGGGTCTGAGAGACCTTCCTAATGACACTTTAAGTAATTCTACCGAGTTTCATAAAAAAATATTCAATATTTTAAGAGAAAAGTTACGGACAAATTTTGCCTATACCAGTGACGTCATAATCCATCACATGCCCTTAAGACCTTTTTTTATACATAAACCCAGTCAAATCATAGAATTTAAAAAAAACATAATACATAGCCTCCATATAGAAAGACAAAGAGAAAGAATAATAATAAAATTTTGAGATAATAATTAAGGAGGTTTATATCCAATAAACAGCACAGAAAGCAGGCGCATCTAGGGTTTCGTGGCCTTCTGTTACTCTATGTTTCCGTCTGTCTCACATGCAATCTGAAAAGCTGAATAACATAGGAAACTTAAAGTGACACAGGTTACTTGAAGTGATATAGGCTACTTGAAGTGAGATAGGCTACTTGAAGTGTGACATAGGCTACTTGAAGTGACATAGGCTACTTCAAGTGTGACATATGCTACTTAAAGTGACATAAGCTACTTAAAATGTGACATAGGCTACTTAAAGTGTGACATAGGCTACTTGAAATGTGACTTAGGCTACTTAAAGTGACATAAGCTACTTGAAATGTGACATAGGCTACTTTAAATGACATAGACTACTTGAAGTGACATAGGCTTCTTGAAGTGACATAGGCTACTTGAAGTGTGGCATAGGCTTCTTGAAGTGACATAGGCTACTTGAAGTGACATAGGCTACTTGAAGTGACATAGGCTACTTAAAGTGACATAGGCTTCTTGAAGTGTGACATAGGCTATTTGAAGTGACATAGGCTACTTGAAGTAACATAGGCTATTTGAAGTGTGACATAGGCTACTTGAAGTGTGACATAGGCTACTTAAAGTAACATAGGCTATTTGAAGTGTGACATAGGCTACTTGAAGTGTGACATAGGCTACTTAAAGTGACATAAGCTACTTGAAATGTGACATAGGCCTCTTGAAGTGTGACATAGGATACTTGAAGTGACATAAGCTACTTGAAGTGTGATATAGGCTACTTGAAGTAACATAGGCTACTTGAAGTCTGCCATAGGCTACTTGAAGTGTAACATAGGCTACTTGAAGTAACATAGGCTACTTGAAGTGTGACATAGGCTACTTGAAGTGACATAGGCTACTTGCAGTGTGACATAGGCTGCTTGAAGTGACATAGGCTTCTTGAAGTGTGACATAGGCTATTTGAAGTGACATAGGCTACTTGAAGTAACATAGGCTACTTGAAGTAACATAGGCTACTTGAAGTAACATAGGCTACTTGAAGTAACATAGGCTATTTGAAGTGTGACATAGGCTACTTGAAGTGTGATATAGGCTACTTAAAGTGACATAAGCTACTTGAAATGTGACATAGGCTACTTGAAGTGTGACATAGGATACTTGAAGTGACATAAGCTACTTGAAGTGTGATATAGGCTACTTGAAGTGACATAGGCTACTTGCAGTGTGACATAGGCTGCTTGAAGTGACATAGGCTACTTGAAGTGTGATATAGGCTACTTGAAGTGTGACATAGGCTACTTGAAGTGTGACATAGGTTACTTGAAGTGACATAGGCTACTTGAAGTGTGACATGGGCTACTTAAAGTGACATAGGCTTCTTGAAGTGACATAGACTACTTAAAGTAACATAGGCTACTTGAAGTGACGTGGGCTACTTGAAGTGTGACATAGGCTACTTGAAGTGACATAGGCTACTTGAAATGTGACATAGGCTACTTTAAGTAACATAGGCTACTGTGTACGACGGACGGACGGACGGACGGACGGACGGACGGACGGACGGACGGACGGACGGACGACAAAGTCTCACTATAAGGGTTTCGGTCCCGAACCACGAAACCCTAAAAAACCAATTTCTACAGATTCTTATAAAATTTTAATGACATAATTAATGTATTACTTTACGTGTACTCTTATAATTTTATTGAATTTTACCGTTCTGTTTTTAAGATATAAATTTTTATAAAGTTGGGACTTTTACATGGAAACAGTAACAAAATGCGCAAAATGACTATATTTTAATCAATTAAGAAAACATGGTTCTACAAATTTTTTTAAAAAACTAATATATTTTAAACTGTAATAGAATACAAGTTTTATAGTAATATTTAGTTAGTTTACCGTTCCGTTGTTAAGAAAATGTTATTTAAGGGTAGTAGTCCATCACTTTTTTGAAATAATTAGGAAAAAAAAATTTTAATAATTTGGAATTTTCAACAGAAAATTTTTTTCTTATAAAATTTGTTTGTGTAATGATTTTAATTACAAAATACTATTTACAAACCAAATTATAAAACGAAATGAAACTAAAAAAAATATTATACCGATTGAGGGTATAAGCGTCCTTAAAAATTAAAAAAATTGTAGGAAATAATTGAAAATTGCGGAAAATAATAATTAATAATAATTGAAGGAAATAGTTGAAAAGTCGTAACGAGAATAATTGAAAAATTGAAGCATATATGTGAAAAATAATGAAAATAACACTGTCAATTGAAAACAAAATTCAAAAAATGACTATAGATTAATAGGTAACTGATAAAAATAATTAAAAAAATTAAACAAGAAATATTAAATTTAAAGAAAATAATTGCAAATTGAAAAATAAGGATAATTGAAGAAATAATTGGTGGGAATAAATGCACATTTAACAATTGGATTAAAAATAGACAAATTAATTAAAATTAAAAAAAAGTAGTTGAAAATTGAAGAAAGCAATTAAAAATTGAAGAATGAAATTGGAATTTAAAGAATGTACTTAAAAATTGAAAAGAGTAATTAAAAAAAGCCGAGAATTAATGAAAATAGAAGAATGTAATTTAAAATGTGAAAAAATATTTAACATTTGTATTTAAAATTAAAGATATTTAATGATAATCGCAAAAAATAACTGAAATTGAAGAAAATAATAAAAAGTTAAAGAAATAAATTGAAAATATAAGAATGAAATTAAAATTTGAAAAAATAGTAAATAACTGACACGAGAAATGATAAAATAACGAAAATATTCGACAATTGAAAAGAAAATTGAAAAAATGTATAGATTAATAAACAACCTGAAAAATAATTTAAAAGTCAAAGAATAATTATACAATTTTAAGATAATAATTGAAAATAGAAAAAATTGTGGGAAATAATTAAAAATTGTAAAAAAAAATTAATAATTGAAGGAAATAGTTAAAAACTTCAAAGTTAATTGAAAAATTGAAGAAAATATGTGAAAAATGAAGAAAATAATTGTCAATCGAAAATAAAATTAAAAAAAAAAAAAATGTCTAGATTAATCAACAACCGAATAAAATAATGTAAAAAATCAAAGAATAATTATAAAATTGTAAGATAATAATTTAAAATTGAAAAAATTGTGGGAAATAATTAAAAATTGTAAAAAAAATTAATAATTGAAGGAAATAGTTAAAAAATCCAAAGTTAATTGAAAAATTGAAGAAAATATATTTAAATTTGTTCAAAGTTTTTAATTTCAATTAATTCAAAATTAAATGCACATTAATTATTGCAAAATAATTAAATTATATATTAATTATGTTCCATATTCACAATAATATTCACTTTTACCACTGATATTTCTTGTAGTTTTATTTGTCATTTTATTTTAGAATTTTCTTCAATTTTCTTCTTGTTATGCAAATTATTTAATATTATTTTACATAATTTTGTTATTATAACATTCACTAAACATTTTATTTTGTTGAGTTTATAACGTTTTTCATATTTTTAAAAATAAATACTCTCATTTTGTATAAATTTATTCAATTTGTTTTCATATATTGTCTATTTTTTACGAGATTATTTGCAAACTTACTTATTCTTTCATAGAATTTTTAAATTTACTTTATTTTTTTTTAATTTATTGTTGGAATTGCTTTAAGTGTAATATTATAAAAATATTTTTGGGCTCATTTGCCTAAACTTTTTTTTTTAAAGGATTTTTAAAATTCTTTTGTTGACTTTTTATTTCTCTTTATATAAATTTACATTTTTTTTATTTTATTTTCATTAATTCAAATTTTTTAGTAGATTATAAACAAATTTTATTATTTTTTGTGCTTTCTACATTTTTTTACAGTTTGTTAGATTAAGGAAAAAATATTTCTCCATTTTCTTCCTATTTATTTAATTTCCTTTATTTTTTACTATTTTTTAGATTACTTCTTAAAATTTTGTCTGAATTTTTCCATTTCTTAAAAACATTTCTACTTCTTTTAAATTGTTTAGTTTTTATCTTATAATTACAAATTTTTGAAAACATTTATTCAATGCTTTTATCTACATTTTTAAAATTTTTACTTTTTTAAAAACTTTTATTCTTTTATGTAAATTTAATCTTCTACTAAATATTTTCATTTTTTTTTTTTTAAACAAATTCTGTAATTTTTTTTTATTATTTCACTTAAATGTGATTTATTTTTTACAACTTATCATTGTTTGTATCATATTTCAATTATTTTCTTTAAGTTTCAAAATGTAAAATCATTTTTCAATTATTTTCCAAATTTTATATCCTTCAATTTTTAATTTTTTTCATTTCTTTTATAATTTCCAAAATTTTAAACTATTTATCTGAGATTTCAATTATTTAATGCATTTTTCAATATTATTTATATGATTTTTTATATTATTCTCTTCAATTTTAAATTATGTTTATCTTGTTTTATTTATTTCTCTTTTTTTTCAATGTACTTTTGAAAGTTTTAAGTATTTTTTTTGAAATTTTCTTAAACTTTCTTTATCTAAAGTCTATTATGTAATTTGTTCAATTATTTTCTCAAATTTTAATTATTTTTTTAAATTTTATACTATTTATCTCAATCTTCAATCATTTTTTTTTCAATTTTCAAATATTTTCCCCAATTTTTTATTATTCGATTTTTTTTCAATTTATTTGTAAGATTTTCAAGTAATTTTCTCAAATTGAAATTATTTTCTTTATTTGTAAAACATTTCTATGCTTTTTTAAATTACTTCTCTAAATTTGTAATTGATTTCATTTTTTTTCAGTTAATTTGCAAAATTTGAAATTATTTTGTTTAATTTCAATCATTTTTTGCAATTTTTTTTAATTCTAAAATTTTATAAATTTCGTCCTAAAAAAAAGGTTTTTACCACTGAGTTTGTTAAATTTAGGAAAAAACATTTCTGCATTTTCTTCCTGTTTATTTAATTTTCTTGATTTTTCACTATTTTTTAGATTAATTCTGTAATTGTTCTTTTAATTTTTCCATTTCGTAGAAACATTTTTACTTCTTTTAAATTGTTTAGTTTTTATCTTATAATTACGTATTTTTGAAAACATTTATTAGATGCTTTTATCTACAATCTACATTTTTAAAATTATTTAAATTTTTAACTTTTTTAAAAACTTTTATTCTTTTATGTAAATTTAATCTTGTACTAAATATTTTTATTTTAACATCGTTCTTCTATTTCATAGAATTTTGTTTTATCATTTTTTAAAATTTTCCAAATTTTTATTCATTCTTTTTTTATTCAATTTGTAAAATAATTTTCTAATTTTCCCAATTTTTAAATTTTGTTCTCTTTAGTAATATATTTTAACGTTTTTGTTTTAATTATCTTCTTTTTTATTTTTTTTAATTTTTTAAAAAAATCGCCTTAAATAGTATAATTTTTTGAAAAGAGTTTTTATACTTTTTTTATATATTTTTATGCCACTGTTTCATTCTTGTGTTGTCTTCTCAATTTTTCTTTATTTCTTTAATAATATCTATGACATTTTTTATTTAAAAGTGTTTTCTCATTTTTTTTTAATGGGCTGTTTTCTTATTTTTTTACGTCCTTGTTTTTTTTTATAATTTATTATTCTTTTGCTGCTTCTACCTAATTTTCTTAATTTTGCGATCATAATTATGAATTTAAAGATATTTTTTGGAAATTTTCTCATTTATTCGATATAATTTACTTGATTTTGATTAAATGTTTTATTTTTCATTATTTTTTATCAAATGTTTTCAGTTTAAAAAATAAACTACTTACAAATAAACATTTAGAGATTTTATATACTTATTGTATTTAAAAAAAATCAATTTTATAGCTGTGTTAAGTTATAACTATTATCCAAATAGGCCTATCGAGTTGTCGTTTTTTCAGGCTTATGTATTTTTTATATATTTAAAATAATAACATAATCAGTAAAATTAACCTCAACAACCACTTGCAGTTGTTTAAACAAATTATTGTTTCT
The DNA here is from genome assembly GCA_037103525.1 of Ganaspis brasiliensis. Taxonomy (NCBI): domain Eukaryota; kingdom Metazoa; phylum Arthropoda; class Insecta; order Hymenoptera; family Figitidae; genus Ganaspis; species Ganaspis brasiliensis. The sequence goes on from JAZKLR010000073.1 coordinate 6,376,535, forward strand.
TAAAACTAATTCTTTACAAATACACCTAGAAAGATACAAATTTTCCCTAATTTTACAAATTATTAGATTAAAATTTTTTCCTCTTAAGGACGAATCAGAGGAACAATAATTGAAGAAAAAATTACGTTTTTCTTATATATTAAATAAAAAAGTATATTTCAATGGAAAAAATGACTGAGTTTCATACTTGCAGTTTTAAAGTAGAATCAAAATTTCCATTTCTTTATAACCGGGAATGTGGAGTTTTAAAAAAGGTGCTAATTTTAATGATTCGAAAAATGAATGTACAGGTGAAAAGTAGAAGAAAATATTATTGTATACAAGTAAAGAAGAGGCTAAAGATTAATTAGTCTTTAAGTAGAAGCTAAAGCGAGAGCTAAAGTTTCACATGAGCTTCAAATTTTTATTTTTAATTTTCATAAATGACAGTGGCAACAATCTTGATTGTTTTTATGATTTATTTGCTGATGACAATAAGTTATATATATATCTACCTGTATCATCTATATGAGATTGTGAGAAACTTCAGGACAATTTGAATAGGTATGTTGAATGGTGTATTAATAATGGAATGATTATAAATACTAAAAAATGTATGGTTTTAACGATTACCAGAAAGAATATAATTATTTATCCTTATCCTGTTATGATATTGTATGATCAATCAAAATATATTAAAGCTATTGAAAAGTGTCAAAAAAGAATTCTAAAATATGTATCATTTAAAAAGGATCGTATTTACCCTAAAAGGGGATCTGATTAGATTGCTTTGCTCTAAGTTTAAAGTCATGACCTTGGAGGATACGCGCAAAATTTCTGGCCTCGTATTTTTATTTAAATTAATTATAGGATTATAATAAATTCAAAATTTTTGTTTGTTGGAATTTTGTGCTTAGATTAACACAAGAAATAGTTTTCTAAATTTTTAATGTTTCTGTAATAAAAGCTGACTAAGCAACACTACAATTTACAGAATATGTACGGAATATAATAGGTTATTATCTAATCAAGGTACTTGTATTGATCTATTCACGTCAACTCTCAAGGAATTCGTTAGATTTGTTTATAAAAATTTTTACTAAAGTTACACCTGCTGAGAATTACAGTATTAATAAGTTTTTCTATTGTATTTTTGTTAGCACACTATTATATATTTTGTAGTCCTATTATTGGTTGCAAAACTGTTGGAAGTACAAAAAAAATTACATTTTTACATTACAGTACAAAAAAAAAGTAGCCTCAAAATCTCGACTCGGACATCAATGTTCATATATATATATCGACCAATACATGCAAAATAACCGGGAATTTTTTCACCAAATTACTGTTGGCGATGGTGGAACTATTCGCCTAATCTAGAATCACATCTCACGTTCTTGAGTTCGCGAGCGACTTAGAATAACAAATTCCTCTTGATTTTTTTCCTTCTGCCAATGTTTACACAGGCCATAACAGAAGTCGTGATGTGATTTTATGCACGGGTTTCCAAGGAGCATGTTCTCAACTTACGCGCATTCCCATCGTAAAAAACTTGCCCAGACACGGGAACCGAGTCTTTCGAGTACTTTGAAACAGTAGTTGAATCCCACTCTTGTTAAAATCCAACTGCCTTGGGAAGTCTTTCAATTTGCTCAGATCTTTCAATTTTTTTTTCTCGCACCTTCAATTTTGCCTTTAAATTCACAGATTTGTGATTTAATGAATGCTGAAATTTTCTCATATATATTTTAAAAAATTTGTGGATCAAGGTGATCAGAAACAAGTTTGGAATAAAATGATCCGAGGTCGTTGAACCTGGACAACAGCGAGACAAGGGATAGACCGAGTCGCGGGAACCGTGAAGTTTTCAAGGCAATTGCTTTTACCTGTCTCAGCCAAGTTTCTCGGTATAGTAACTTCCAAGTCACAATACCGCTAGAGTGAACAATTTCGATCATTAGATTTGATAATATGCTTTATGAAAAATAATACGGTCTGCAGGAATATAATATATGGAACTAAAGTTGCCTTTTTAGAATTTAATTCTCATTTAGAGATGATGTATTTTTTGTTTTTTAGAAATTGTGTCTTATGAGCTTTTAATGAGAGAAAATTCCTATAGAAAAAAAAGATATTTGGCTAAAGAAATTTGTAGGCTTTTAATAATAATGTTGATGAACTTTTACAGTAAGATTTCAATTTTCTTGAAGCGATAACGGCAATTACGGTTCAGATGTTGAGCGAGGTGTTTGTAATCAAACGAAAAGTGACTCATCGAGAGTGATCCGATCAAGAGGGAATGCGAACAAGTGCTAGTTTCAGCGACAGAGAGCAAAATGGAGAGATAAAAAAAAAAGATCGGAGGAGAAAATAACGAAGATGGCCTTCGGTTTTCCATGAGAGGTGATTCAATTCCAATCTTTGGAATACGATTGGAATAAATGAAGTGGGTCTTTGGCACGAGAGGTGCTGAGATTTGAATGATAAATGATAATTTAGAGCAAAGTTTTTCTAATGAGCATCAAATTTAATGTTTTTTTTTTTACCTTCAAGTTTAAAGTTGACCGGAACGTGTGTTATTTTTAGGATATAGGAGAGTTACGAAATATAAAATGTACATTTTTTATTAGCCGTGAAAGTCAAACAGGTCATGCAGAAAAAAAATTCTCAAACAAGATAACATTGCTTCTTAAAAATGCACATTTTATATTTGAAAATTGGTGTTAGAAAACAGAAAAAGGTAAAAAAAGATTACATCTACAAACAATTTGTAATACACTGTTCTATATCATATGAAGGGATTTTTTATTGAAACGGCATAACATTTTTTACTGTAAACAACTAAACTGTCAGAATTTACAATCTTCAAGTTTCATCGGGCTGTAAAACAAATCAGGAAACAATTTTGCAAAAACCTTGATACTTTATGAACTAATATTTATAAATATGATAAAATCACATGGCCTGCGGAAGAGATATGTGGCAAAACGTCGACCAAAGCAGACGTTGCCATAGAACACGAAAAATGGAAAAATTCAAAATGTTGCCAATTTCGATGAAATTTGTTTTTTTGGCTGTGTATTTAACATACTTATCAAATGCTCATGAAAATCCAGAAGAAAAGGAAGTTAGGAAAAGTTTTGTTCGATACTTGAAGGAGGATGCAGGCAAACATCAGGTAATAATTATTATGATTATTTTTTTACTAGCAACATTAAACAACTTTGCATTGTTGTTGGTCATTTAAAACTATAAATTTGTGCAAATGAAAATAATGGAAATTACGAAATTGAAGAATATATCTGAAAAATGACGAAAATAATTGACGGCTGAAAAAAAATTCGACAAATGACTAATTACACAATTGAAACGAATAGTTTAAAAAATTTAAAAATGAATATTAAATTTAAACAAAATAGTTGGAAAATTATAGGAATAACTGTTCGAAATAATTGCAAATTGAACAACTGGATTGGAAATCGAAAAAAATAATTAAAATTAAAAAAAAATAAAATAAAAAGTCGAGGAAATGTCTAGACTACTCAACAGAATAATTTAAATAATCAAAGAATAATTATAAAATTTTAAGATAATAATTGAACATTAAAAAAATTGTAATAATTAAAGATTTGCGGAAAATAATTACAATAATTGAAAAAAATAGTTTTAAAAATGACGAGAATAATTAAAAAATTCATTAAAAAATGTGGAAAATAACGAAAATAACTGTCATTTGAAAACAAAATTCGAAAACTGACTAGAATAATAGACAACTGAAAAAAAATAATTGAAAAAATTAAACAAGAAATATTAAAATTAAAGAAAATAATTGCAAATTGAAAAATAAAGAAAATTAAAGGAATAATTGTTGGAAATAATTGCACATTTTACAACTGGATTAAAAATCGAAAAAAATAATTAAAAATTGAAGAATTTAATTTAAATTTGTGGAATATACTTAAAAATTGAAGAATGGAATTAACAATTAAAGAAAATAATTAAACAATTAACTTTAAAATTAAGGAATTTTAATGATAATCAAAATAATAATAGAAAATAGGCGATAATATTAATAATAATAACAACAATTGAATTGAAATTTAAAACATTTTTGATCAGTGAAAAAAGTAATTGAAAAAATCCGAGAATTGTTGATTATTAAGGAATTAATGGAAAATCTATAAAAATAATTGAAAATTAAAGAAAATATTTGAGAATTGAAGAAAATGATTAAAAATTGAAGAAATAAATTAAAGATTAAAGAATTAAATAAAAATTTCTAGAGAATATAATTGATAATTAAAAAATAAAATTACAATATGACGAAAATAATTAACTAACAAAAAAATAATTAGCAATTGAAAAAAAATTGGAGAATGGTGAGAATAATCGGGATTAGAAAATGTTTTTTTTTAATTAATGAATAATCATAATCGTAAATTGTAATTTAAAAGCTGATGAAAATTATAAATAAAATTGTAGAAAATAAATGAAAATTGAAGAATTGTATTGAAATTTCAATAAGATAATTGATAATTGAAAAAAAGTTAACAAAATTATTAAAATAATTAAATATTAAAGACAAGAATTTAGAAATGAGGAAAATAATTTACAAATTGAAAGAAAAAATTCAAATAAACTTAATATTCTAGATAAATATAACTTTTATTCTATGCAAATTAAAATTGCTGCCGATTAAAAGAATTAAACAAATAAGTGAAAGTAAATAAAAAATAATTTAAAAAAGCATGAATTTTCCAATTTTATATTTAGAAAAGAAAGAATAATAAGAAAAATAAATAAAAAATTTAGTTCCAAATTTCTATTGTGATTATTTCTATTCTTCAAAAGTTCTAACAATTCAAGTTTTAATTTTTCCAAATTTAAAATAGTTCTAAACGTAAAACGAGTTTTAACGAAATGTTGACTCAAATTTATTTAAACTTCAATTAATTCAAATTTTTATTTGTTAAAGTCTTAAAAATTTAAAATGAAGTGAAATTTATATTTACAACAAAAATTAAAATTGTGAAAAGTTTAAATGTTTAGTCATTAATAAACAGAATAATAAAAACGCAAGGATTTATTTAAATTTAGATAATTAAAAGCCTTATAACCAATAAAAATTTAGATGAATTCAAACTTCAATAAATTAAAACTTAAGTATATATTTTATGTGAAATTAATTCTCTTTTTTTGGCCTAAACGGTTTTTTTTTGCAGAAATTACTTTTTATAAAAAACTAAAAAGTCAATAACATTTTTTTCTTTATTATTTTATTGACGCGTTTCGATGTAATATATCACAAACTCATGAGAACGTTTAAATCGTCAATTTTTTAATTATCCAGTCATTTTCTGGTTTCTATTGAGAGTCAATTTTTTGAAAATTAAAATTATTTTACAAGTTTATCTTAATTAAAAATAATTTTCTGAATTCCTAACCTAAATTTAAGAACGAAAATATCTTGTCTCAAAATTTCAAATCTTTTGGATTTCTTAAAAATTTTTTAATTTTTTCAAAAAATTCCTTGTTTTAAAATTTAAAAAAACATAGTTTTATTTGAAAACTTGTTATTATATTATATTTGATATAATAAAATCTTTGTTATTAAAACTTGTTAAAACTTGTAAAACTTATTATTCAATATAATATAATAACAAGTTTTCAAATAAAACTATGAAGGTGTTTTTTTAAATTTTAAAACGGGGAATTTTTTGAAAAAATTAAAATTTTTTTAAGAAATCCAAAAGATTTGAAATTTTGAGACAAGATATTTTCGTTGTTAAATTTAGGTTAGGAATTCAGAAAATTATTTTTAATTAAGATAAACTTGTAAATAATTTTGATTTTCAAAAAATTGACTCCCAATAGAAACCAGAAAATGACTGGATAATTACAAAATTGACGATTTAAACGTTCTGTTGAGGATGTGATATATTACATCGAAACTCGTCAATAAAATAATAAAGAAAAAAATATTATTGACTTTTTAGTTTTTTATAAAGAATAATTTCTGCAAAAAAGCCGTTTAGGTCAAAAAAAGAGAATTATTCTCACATATAATATAAACGGCTTGAAAACATTAAGGTTAAACCTTTTCAAATTAATCATCTTGGCCAAAAACCGAACCATATATTGATTCTTAATTACTAATTTAGATTTTCATTAAAAATAATTATTTCAAGTTAATTTATATTGATAGAATTAAATTTTAATTTACTAAAAATTTTAGTGTACGGAAATGTCAGTTCAATATTTTAGGGTAAACTATATTAATTTAATTAATTTATTTTCTGTCCATGCAGTTAAATTGATTCTTATGAAAGTAGAGTCTAATATTAATTTAAAGATACAATTTTTTAAACGTAACATATTTAAAACAAAAACATATCTAAGTGACAAACTTCAGGTGCGGACAGACAAGAATGAATGAAAGAATGAATGAATCTTGCGGATTATTATTATAAACTAGCAAAATATACGCGCGCTACAGCGCGCGAGAATGACGTTTTGCATTTTTTACTAATTTAAATATAAAAATTATATGAGCTTCTTTATATTAGATAATTTATTATTAGATTAAATAAAAATATAACTGATTTTTTACTGTTACATAATTATTATTTAAGTTTTATTAAATCAGAAAAAGAGTTTTGTTCTTTAAACTATGATTTGTTCCGTCAAATGAATTTTTTTAAAAGTTAATTTTTATTAATATACATTCTAATACATAATTGATTTAATTATAAAATAATAATAATTTTTTTTTAAATATTTAAAGTAATCCAATTTAGCTTAAATTAATTTTATTAGATCCTAAATAAATTAAAGAAAATTCATATTTAACATATAATTATTGTATAAATAAATGGTAGAAACCTTGTGGCCTTTGGTCTTTTTGTAAAAAAATTTTATTTGAATTTAGGAAGTTAATTTAAATTCTTTATTTATTCTTCTACAAATTTCGATGCATTTCGCTACGAACGTAGCTCATCAGGACTATAACAAAATCACAATGTCAAACTTACACTCGTCAGAAATCTTTTTTGTAGATATAATATAATAAAATATGGAGTATTACATACCACATAAAATTTAGAATTATTAGAATTTTAACATTAATAAAGCATTAGAATTGATCTGGAAAAAATTACAAGTTGTGATAAGTATTAAAATATTTAAGGTTAAAAAAGATTTTTACAATTATTTTTGAATTAAAACTTACTGGTTCCAGATAAAAATATTTTTGGTGCATGTCAAGCTTAAATTTTGATAAAAACACTCCATAATTAACAATTTCCAGATCAATTCTAATGCTTTATTAATGTTAAAATTCTAATAATTCTAAATTTTATGTGGTATGTAATACTCCATATTTTATTATATTATATCTACAAAAAAGATTTCTGACGAGTGTAAGTTTGACATTGTGATTTTGTTATAGTCCTGATGAGCTACGTTCGTAGCGAAATGCATCGAAATTTGGAGAAGAATAAATAAAGAATTTAAATTAACTTCCTAAATTCAAATAAAATTTTTTTACAAAAAGACCAAAGGCCACAAGGTTTCTACCATTTATTTATACAAAAAAGGTCTAAAATATATCTTAATGACAATATATAATTATTATTTTAGTCCAGTTTAATAAGAAAGATAAGGTTTGTTAAAAGAGGTATGATTTTTTTGAGTTGAATGTTTAATAGCATCTTTTGCCCCATAAATGCAAAAAAATTATTCATCAAAAGTAAACAATAAAAGTTTATAGCAAAAAGGATGCGAGCGAGAAAAACGTAATGAATTATTTATTTTAAAATATACTGACATTATATCCAAACTTCTATACAAATTTTAATTATTCCATACGTTTATTAATTTAAGTTTCTGATTCTTAAAAGTTCTTTAAACAATATAAATTTCAATTACTAACTTCTCTAGGTGCAAACCAATCGTCAAAACTTTTATCAACACAGATTTTAATTTTTCCAAATTTAAAATATTTTCCATCTTTCATAGATTTAAACTCTAATTATTTAAACTTCAATTAAGCAAAATTTTAATATTTAACCAAAGTTTTAAGACATATATATGTAATTCAATTTCATTTTAATTCTCAAGAATGTAAACAAAATGTATTTTAACTTTTTACATATTTATAAACTAAATATTTTAAATTTAATTTTATTAATGCAATTTTAAAATGTGTTTCAAACTTTAAGAGCTTGTGATGTCAGTAGAGTCACGTGTCGCAAAGCCAAAATTTCTCAACGATTTTTCTATATAAAACTACTAAATATTTTTATATAAAACTTAGTATAGAATTATATAAAATATCAACCAGAAGATCTTTCTGACTCAAGCGTGTGTTCTCATTTTGACTAAAAAGTTAATTTTATAAAATTGTTCAAAATTAGAAAAAATTCAAACAGTTAATTTTGGGGCAAACTCCAAATAAGTTAGGAGTACCTTCCAGATGATATTTTAGGTAATTCGATAAAATTGCATTGAAAAATATTCCGTACCTAGTTCTAGAGAAAAACCGCTGAAAAATTTTGTCTGTGGGTCATGAGGTCAATGACCTCATTATCCATCACATCCTCTTAATTATTAGAAACTTGGAATTATTTGAATTTTAATATTAATAAATTTCAATTATTATTAAAAACTTTTAATGCTTCAAATTTTAATCATTCTATGTTTTAATTATTATATCAACTTTAAATATTTTCAAATTCTAACAATATACATATTAAAATAATTTCAAACTTAAACCAATTTATAAAAACGTTTTAATTGTAAAAAATTTACATGCATTAAAACTAAAATAAATCCAAATTTTATGATTAATTTTATAATTTTAGTCTATCCAAAAAAAGTTAATTCTTTTAGAGTAAAAACTGTATTTCTGTCTATCTCATTTTCTGTTAACCTAGTTGAATTATGATTAGATTTACAATTGTCTCTAATTTTAAATGTATAATTAAATTGAATATTAAAGCAGTTTAATAATTTACTCACGCAATAAAAAATAATAATTTTTAAATAAAAATACTAAATTTTTTCAAAAGGAATTTAATGCAGTACCCATTTTTCTTTAAAAATTAATAGCGCAAAAAAGTTTTAAGAGTCAAACCACTAACTTTCAACCAAAGGTCGTCGCTGACATATTCTAATAATAATAAAACCCATATTATATGTATTATTGAAGTGTTTAAATTCAAGTTCTGAAGTTGTTTTAGATAAATTTTTTATTTTCCGGCCGTAAATTGTAATTAAAGAAGCAAGTGTTAAGAAAAATTGGCGTTTTTAATGCATATTTCAAATATTTTTTATTTAGAAAGAAAACATTTCATTCCCATATTGTAAAGAAAATATGTTTAATTAACATCCAAATATTTATTTTATTTAATATAATTTTGTATATAATGAATAATGATAAGAATAATAATAATAATAATAATAAAATCAATTTAAAGTTGATCAAAAGGCTGTCACTTTTTACCATTTTTAAGAGTCTATTTTTTAGAAACCTACTTAATAAATATTACTGAAACTTACCATAATTATTAATGTATACACTATACACTTTAATATGTTTTCATTAGATTCAAGACAAATATTTATTTTATTACTAAATAATACCATCTTAAAATTTCGGAAGTAACCCCAAAACACAACATTTTTAATCTTATATAAGTTTTTCTGGATGCAATTAAAAAATTATTACTTTTCACATATCTAAGTTTTTATAAAATCTTCAACATATTAAATTTTAGCGAGGGTAATTTGCTCAGTTTATGAATTATTATGAAAGTTTAAAAATGTACTGAAAAAAGGTTACTTTTCATTGTACAAAATACACTCTAAAGTTTGACAATCTGTTATTTATTTTAAATTCAAAACTATTTTTGTCAATAATTTTAACGACAAATTTCTGAGTATATTTTGTACAATGAAAAATAAGGTTTTTTCATTACATTTTTAAACTTTAATAATAATTCATAAACTGAGCAAATTACCCTCGCGAAAATTTAATATGTTGAATATTTTATAAAAACTTAGATATGTAAAAAGTGTTAATTTTTAATGTCATCCAGAAAAAACTTATATAAGATTAAAAATGTGTGCTTTGGGGTTAATTCCAGAATTTTAAGGTGGTATTATTTAGTAATAAAATAAATATTTGCCTTGAATCTAATGAAAATATGATTAA